>OX375878.1:105509885-105833683 GCA_947359465.1 Metellina segmentata
AATCTTCTCAAACCCATCTCTCTATACAAAATCCATCCTTTCGCTATCACTCCCATCCATCCCGATCTTTTGACCAAACAATGAAATAATGATAACAGAACGTTATTTATGCCCGACTCATCTAACTCTCCCCTAAATGGAAAATCAGCCCCAGATAGCCTACTTCGATACTGCCCGAAAGAAAGCATCGCTCTGAATGAAGCAGTGAAAGTGAAAGAAAAAGGGGGTGATCTCTCCCACGTCACCCTCACACTCAGTATTCGCAGTGTGTGAGGCGGGCCCATTATCACTGCATGAAACCATAATCATCGTCTTCTCTCGGAGGGCCCAATTAAGAAGAAAAGGCGCGTTCTCCTAATTAGCCCCGCTGCCGCGTGTGAATTGGGTCACAGCTATCCGATCACTGAGGCAGAAATGAATGAAGTGCCAGCGCGTACGAGGGCAAAGGAATTATATCTAGCATCTCAGGTGTACGACGGTAGCCGCCAGAAGCCAAGGAGAGACAACATCGGAGCAGGGAAATGAGGGAGAAGAAAAAACGGTCACGTTTTACAAAGAGGTAGCATGTGTTTGCTGTTACGTTTGTTGGGGTGATTCACGTAATGGTGCAAGGAAGGAGATGTGTGGCGTTGATGCTGGGCAGTAAACATTTGCTGTCTAGACAGAAAGTGGTATGCATCCCAAACAAATCTTTTTATTGTGAAAAGGAAATACAAAATAATAAAATCAAAATAATTTAGACGAGAAATCTCGTCTATAAGGATATGACAAATTTTGATAATAAGACGAGGTATTTCGTCATCAAAATATTGGCGACTTTTTGATTATGACGAAATCTAGATCTGGTCAGTTATCTTCTGATGAGATATATCGTTCATCAAGATCTGGTCAGTTTTGGTAATGACGAGATTTCTCGACAGGACAACCACAAGAAAGGCGTGAACCAAAATCTACCTATCGTGACTATAAATTATGCTTTGATCAAAAGGAAATAATTTAAATCTTGTAGTATATTGGTTTTTGGAGTGGGACAAGGGGTATGAGATGTGAACTTGAAACATTTGCTGTGTGGACAAACAGGGTTATTCACCACAAACAAGTTTTTTTATTGTTAAAAGGATACATGTAATAATAATCGATTGGAAGAAGGCCTATTTAAAAGGGGAATTATCAATCTTTCCCAAAAAGTTTGTTGTGTTCAAAGAAAACAGTTGAAATTTTGAAGAAACTTGTTTTGAGAGTAGTAGAAGAAGATATAAGACGTAGACTGACATTATTGTCTGAAAAAAAGGGGTATTCCTTACAAATGTTCACTGTAAAAGGAAGAAAGAAGCGGTAATCGATTGGAAGTGGCTTCAATTGAAGCAAAGTAATACCAATTTCTGGTATGAATTTTGTAAAACAAGTTTTACGGGAGTATTTTGGTTATGAGTTTGGTCATATTTTGTGGCATTATTAATCAGTTACATTTCCTAAAATGTATCATGTATTTGCTGTTGCGTTTTTACCAGGGAATTAGTAATGGCGGATGATTGAAATAGACGTTCGACGTAGTTGATGGACAATAAACATTGCTATCCGAACAGCAATGTTTAGTCATTTACAGTTTGTAGTCTTTATTTATGTTTCGGTTACACTGGGACCTACAGCTTAAAGTAAGAATAAGAATAAGAAATAATTTTTGTAGTTGAAGCAGTTTGGTGGGAGTAGATTAATTGCTTAAAATTATGTTCGGAAAATTTTTAAATCATACCAAAACTTATATACAAATGTCTACCTTATTTGCAAATTTATTTTTCACTCCCACGAGCACTCTCTCTTCAAATGAAGCAACGTACTGAATTTTATCAAAAAAGCAGTACCTGTTGGTAGAATTTGAGTACAAATGAAGCATGCAATCTACCATTGTAGACTTTGAACTAGATAACAGTGATCAAGATTTCTAATAACTGCAGATACATACCTATTAAAGACCTCAAGCAGTATAAAAGAACCACATCAACCCCGGAGAGAATCATGAACAACACATAGAATTAATTTTGTATGTAGACAATCGTCTTAGTTCTCCAACAGTCTGATAGAAATCAGTCAAAAACATACATAACCAAAGTTGTAGAAATATAATATATTTGTTTCCTGTGTGTGCCTTCGGATGGGTCAGAGCAGATAAAATATATCAAAGAACCTCCAAAAACACAGTTCAAGTCATATCTTGATTCGTAAGTTAATGGGTAAGGGCCTCCACTGAGCATATGTTCAGTTCACACGTAATCATTTAACCCTTCATTCAAACTTCTCTCTCCTGTGATTAGCAATAAGACCAGATCTCAGTTGGATAAGGGTTGATGCTCCTATACACCGCGCAATTATTATAAGATAGCAATCGTCTACATCTCCCTTTAGACTTTTTAGCTAGATGGTTCTCAAGAATTGCTTACAGACTTTGAATCACAGTACTATTAGGTTGTTGCAATAGTACTACTGCAATGATAGCAAGTGTTAACTCTGCTCACTAAATGCCTATGCTCTGAACATTAAATGATGAAAACCGTTGGAACAAAGTCAGTTATGGGAAAAGGGCAACCTATGACTAATTTTGTTTGAGTTTAAATTGGATAATCCAGTAACGACTGAAGCAAAATATTGATAAGCATTTGGTAAAAAACTACTTCCCGCTAGCTATTTGGCGTTGGTTTGTAAGATTTGGATCAGGAAATACGTGTCTTTAAAATAAACCTCGTTGTCATCGCTCTTCCTCGATTTATACCACCAAATTAAAGATATTTTTGATGCAGATCCCCAGCAATCAATACAAGAGGTCTTCCAGAAATTTGTACTTCATCCAACCCCCTTCAGTTTCTAGCCACTAATATGAGGGAATGTAAGGGCACTTGACAAGTGAGATGCTACATGAATACACCGATCAAACAAGAATAGAGTTTATAAATTGGCTTTTCTGTCCTAAGTAGAAGCTGACAAATAAAAATTATGTTATATTGTTACAATTTATGAGCAGATATTATATGACAGTTGCAGATGTTCGATTCAATGGTTGGTGAAACAGGAGGTAAAGGAAAAACTTCGATGCCATCTTTACATCCAAAAAAGATAAGGCTGTCTGCTTGATGTTCAGTATAACCTTCACCATTATAACAATAAATTTGAATATAAAGGCCTAAAACTATACTAGATGACCAATTCTGTTTAGACATGTGACAAATGTTCGAAAATCTACACATTGAACAGTCAGAACTTTTCAGTAGACATAGGATCTTGTTGCTTCAAGACAACGTCAGACCTTAATTAGCATGATAAAAAATGCAGTAGACTAATCCCTTGATATACAGAATTGTGCTTCCATCGTTATTTCCTAATATTTCACCAACAGCGTTACATTTCTTCCGCTATTTGAGCAACATTTTGTTCGGTGAAAAGCTTTCAAAACAATCCACTCATCTGTTATGCAGTGGAAGACTTCATCACTTGCATTTACTCAAACGTGGTATAAACAACCTGACAACTTGTTGAATATAATACATTTGTTTCTAAGGGTAATTATTTTTATTAAATAGATAATTTGATCAGTTTCCTGTTTACATTCTCAGTCATCCAGAGATTCGGCTACTTCAATTGGAATAACCTAATACACTTAGACGTCAAATTACCTCAACTTGACTTGAAAGTCGACAGCTATTTCATCACCGGACTTCGACGGGTAGCGAACACTAGAGATATATCATTCCTATAAAGCTATTAGTCTGAACTTTTCTGTAGTACGCAACATGAAAATTAGGACTCTTGTGAAAATATAGAGGGATATTTGGTTCATTAAAAAATACCGAATCCATGGGTGAATCTTCGGTGAAGATACAAGGTACCTCAAGAGTCAAGAGAGACTTCCTTAATTGATAACTTCAATTTCATTACGTTTGAGAAATGCAAAACTGGTATTTTTCTACTGAACAATTAAACTTCAACACCTTCCTTCACGCATCATTATTCTTCACTACGATTTCTGAATAATGAAGCTCTTGGAAATGTTTTTAGAAGGTAGATCTAAAACAAATTTAAAACAATTCAAACGTTTTGCAATTTTTCTCAAACTGAAGCTTTTAATGACACATTTGCGCAACATATTCCAAACATGAAATAAACATGAACGACGTAGAACCATACAGTCCAGTAGCATTAGTGTGGAAAATTCAACACCTTCCTTCACGTATCATTATTCTTCACTACGATTTCTGAATAATGAAGCTCTTGGAAATGTTTTTAGAAGGTAGATCTAAAACAAATTTAAAACAATTCAAACGTTTTGCAATTTTTCCCAAACTGAAGCTTTTAATGACACATTTGCGCAACATATTCCAAACATGAAATAAACATGAACGACGTAGAACCATACAGTCCAGTAGCATTAGTGTGGAAAATTCAACACCTTCCTTCACGTATCATTATTCTTCACTACGATTTCTGAATAATGAAGCTCTTGGAAATGTTTTTAGAAGGTAGATCTAAAACAAATTTAAAACAATTCAAACGTTTTGCAATTTTTCTCAAACTGAAGCTTTTAATGACACATTTGCGCAACATATTCCAAACATGAAATAAACATGAACGACGTAGAACCATACAGTCCAGTCATATTAGTGTGGAAAATTCAACACCTTCCTTCACGTATCATTATTCTTCACTACGATTTCTGAATAATGAAGCTCTTGGAAATGTTTTTAGAAGGTAGATCTAAAACAAATTTAAAACAATTCAAACGTTTTGCAATTTTTCCCAAACTGAAGCTTTTAATGACACATTTGCGCAACATATTCCAAATATGAAATAAATATTAACGACGTATAACTATATTCAGTGTCATGAGCGAGGTACCCCAAAATCCTTGACCGAAATACTTAAACCGAGTCCCTCTCGATAACAACCTAACCTAACTCAATTTTAACTGAAAGGAGTTCAATTCAAATTGGTCAATGTAATTTAAATACAATTGAAAAGTGATGAAGATGATGTTTTCCCGTCCCCTTCAATTCGGAATTCATGGGCGCATCTGCGATGAAGGATGCAATGTACCTCACGAGTCAAGAGAGCCTTCCCTAATTGATGACTCCGTTTTCATTACCTCGGTTGAGAAATGCAAAACAGGTATTTTTCCAATGAATAGCGAAACCTCAACACAGTGCCTTCGTTCACACATCCTTCGCACTTTTTCCCACGTCAATCAAAGAGGGTGGAAAGCTCGGAATCACGATCCTTAAGCAGTGCCCTCACGTCCGCAGCCCTTTGACTCGGACAGAACCAGAACCCCCGACGGAGATGCTCCACCTTCTCACAACAGGATCACACACTCGCTTTCTTCTCTCTCTCTCTTGATTTTCTTCTTTCTTATTTACCATTATTCTCTCTATACGCAGTGAAGGTGATGCCGCGAGGTTCATTCGGATTCTGAGCACAGGAAAAATGTTTCCATTACATTCTAGTTTTTTTTTTAATGGTTTGTTTTTAATTTTGTTATCTCTCTATTTTCTTTCTTTTCACTTTGCTTCTTGTCATCGGGTGGTTAACGTTTGACTTTATTCTTCTTAAAATGGAATTCGGCTTCTGTTTCGAGAATGCATGATAATAATTGGGATTAAGTTGTGTCATTACGGACATTTCTACAGAAAATCTATGCAAATTATCTTTTTTAGGGGATAAACGTCATTAAAATTTTTGAAAATTACTGATCAAGTCACTAAAAACACACTTTTTGATACCATAGAAAAGCTTACTCCCATTCAAATTGAAAACATCAGAAAAGAATCAAACAGACCTCCCATTAATGAAAAAGGAAGATATGTTCTCAACTTTCTCCCAAAAGATGACATAAAAATAGTTTTTAAGATTTCGTTTCAACGTAAGCCAATTAATTACATTTGGAACTAATCAAACTAGACTTAACAACAAGATAGATATTTGCGTTAGAAGAAAACACTTGTCAATAGTTGACACACACAATGTATATACATATATTCAAATTATGGAAACACATTAGGACTGTCTGCAAAAATCCAATAGATATAATGATTTTGGAACTGATCAAGAATAAAAATAATATATCGAAGATTCCAAACTAATTATACGTGAGATGATGCTAATATTTTTAAATAGAGAAAATATACATAAATTTTGCTTTCCTTATATCTCGAAGTAAGTTATATGCTTTGTAGAGAAGTACAGATTGGATGGTTGAAGAAAATTTTGTTATTTATCAATTAACTATTTATGCTTTTGTTTAAACCTTATCCAAATTGGTAAATTCATAAAAAACACTAAAATATTAAGCTAAACAATCACAGGAATTTTAGGTACTTTTTAGTGTAAATGTTGTTTTGAAATAAGAAAAAAATATTGACAGCTTCAGGTATAGCTGAATATGTGCGAGTTATTAAGTTTTACTAATAATTTTTAATGGATCCATTAGAAGAGGAAATACCTTACAATAAATTAATTCACGAGCTAGCATACTAACTTTTAACCGAAAAAGAAAAAAATTATCTGTAAATTAAGTGCGTTTAGTTTTAGAAAAATTTAGCTCAAGTTTTATAATTCGGTGCAAAAATAATTATTCAATTCATGGAATTCCTCCTGAACAGAATATGCTCGTGGAGTATTCTTTATTTTAAGTAAACGAAAGGTTAATCCTACTTTTTTATTTGATAAAAGGAATGAATAAATTTAATTCAAACAAAAACGAAATTTAACAGCAAGCAATTTGACTGAGGAAGCAACCTTTTCAAGGTCTGGGTTGTGATAACTTTTGACACTCGTATAATTAGTTATGAAGATGTTCAGCATCTATATATATAATTATCTTATGTGGCACGCAAAAAAGACGTTATCTGTTATCGCGTTTTGGCAACATTCTACGATTGTTTGTTTACCGCGAAGCCTCGCGCCTCCATTGAATATAGCTTTATCGTATGAAATTTTATTGAAAAAAAATTTAATTTTAGTCGAGCTGTTGCAGTTTATAATATAAATCAAAGGCAGCGGAGGATCTTTTCAGGGCCATGAATTATAGTTCAGCAAGACGCTTGCACTACAACTTTCGATAACAAACTCAATGAAAAAGTGTGGGTGGCTCTAGTGCTGGGCAAATGTACACACAAACAACATACTGGGTATTCAATTTCCAAAGCAGCGTTCCTCACATTTCGAGTCAAAATTTGTTCAAAGTTTTCGTTTGAATTCTGATTCTAGAGGTACTGTATATATCTTTCCTGCAAAGAAAGCAAATTTAGATTTGAAAAATATTTGCTTGGAATATCATATTTTGTAAACAATCCCTTCTGCTAGGACACATGTCTTCATTGATGCGAGCGAAGCGAGTATAGGTTCGGGCAGCGAACTAATGAGGATAGCAAAGCAATCCTCGGGGGGGTTGGCGAGCGTTAGCAAGCAGGGGGCTGGTCCCCTAGTCTCAACTAATACGAATGTACAAAATGTCTATGTCTTCGTTCATTTGAACAGTTGAAAATATAAAACAGTTTTTGATTAGATCTTTAGGTAGATTGATCACGAAAGAAAATGTTAAAAAAAGAGTGTTCAACATTCGAATTAAAAGACTCGAACCTGTAATGATCAATAGTATCTTGAAAGTAAATTCTTATTTAAAAATAATAGGCGACTTTGAATGACGCATCTGCAGACGGAGTACATACATGAAGGACTCAGTTATTGTTTGGAGCTAAAAATAATGAAAAGGGGGTTTAGTACCTTTGAAATCCGATCTCTCGGTAAAACTCTCAAATTAAAATTAATTTTGCAATTTTTATTTATTATTCAAAATACTCGACTCTGTTGGGCAAGAAATGATACTATTCAACACCGAGTCTAAAAAATCACTTATTATAACGCAAGACGCCACAGTTACAACGGGACTATTTTACAAAGTTGAAAGAACACAAACAAAAAAAAACACTAAAAATTAAAAAGGAGGAAATCCAATACTACTATTCATTTCTCACTCTTCAGGTGCATAAGAAAAGAACCCGTAATTTTTTCTTCCATCATTATCATCTGTGCGAGCAAATGGCGTGGGATTACCACTAGCGTCTACCACGGTGTGAGGCTTTCAAATAAAACTCCCTCGGCTGATGATAGTATTAGGGTACAGCAAAAAGAGCGCATCGAAAGTACACACTTGCGGATTGATGCGCAAATAATTGTCCTCGAAAAAGAAAAACGCCGCGAAATCAGATACAACCCCTCTTCCCAATCTGACCTTCCTCGATATTTTCCTCCGGAATCGCAAAATTTGCTTCGAAACATACCCTCTTTCCATTACCTGCCAGTCACCTGACCCAAGAAGAAGAAGGTGGAGGGAGGGCATAAACGTTCCTTCGAAGTGAAACCTCATTCCAAAATACTTCTTGGTGTGTCGCATCTCCGGAAAAACCAATCGTCCTGGTCGCCCATTTGCCAATATGATGATGATACCGCTAATATCAGAGTTTAAGAAAATGACTCTTCCCGCCCCCTCTACCAAGCCTAGTGCACCTGATGGTTGGTTTGTCTTGAAGACGATATGCGATGACCTCCCATTCTGGCCTGGAATGGAAAAGATAGTTTGGGCACGCGCTCTTTTTCTCCAAGGTCATCATCATCATATTTTTATGTGTGTTTTCCGTCCATTTTCTTGTCGATGCACCGGAAGTGGAAAACAGTTCCGGGTCAACGTACTTGGTCGTCACCCCCTTCCCCCCCCATTTAAGTTATTTCGGATATTTACTTGCTATTTTCTGAAATCACCATACCTATATTCTGGAAGTATTGTCACTGTGTGATATGCTTTTGAAGAAGAAAAATATTATATATTGCACCTTTTTTTTTTTAGATTCGAAATTAGAGATAACTAAAACCCTACTTCAGGTGTAATGAAAAATTGGTTTCTGCCGCTCAAATGAAAAAGTGGTTAAATATTTAAACAGTATTAAAAAATGTTCCAACTTCTTTCAAGGTATTTCATTAAAATTCTCTTTTTGGAGAGCACCGTCATCCCGAAATCGAATGCTGAATACAATTTGATTTACTTTTTAAAAACTGATATTTTTCTCTTTTGAACTCTAAAATGTCTGTTAGATTATTTTCAACGTATCCAATAAAACATTGCGTCATCCATTGAGTCATGTAATTTAAAACATCTAAACTATAATCAAACGGAGGTCAATATTTTCTCTAGAAATTCAAGAAACATTAACAAAGTATATTTATAATACAAAATATAAGGTCTACTAGCAGAAATACCCGGCTTTGCTCGGGTTGAATTAATAATATATTGATTGAAAAGTCTTCAATTATTTTTCATAAAAGAATGTTAGCATCATTTTAGTGTACGGGTAAAAACATTTATTAACAATTTAACTTCGTCGCTTCTACAGTTTACTTCGGACGCAAATATGCATATATGTTGTATCCAACCATATAATACATTTCATATTCTTCACACTTCTGCTGAAATTGATTTTAAGTTTTCGAGTTCCTGTGCATGTTCCCGTGCATATTCCCGTGCATTCCATTTCAGTAAAAATGACGAATTTTCGGTGGATTGTCTTGCACTTAGTTTTCCTATAAATATGTTTTCATTGCGCCATTCTTTCATCTAGTAAGCGATATTTTCGAATTTCATCATCAATATGAGAAGATAGTAAATTAAATTTTTACATCATTCGTTACTAATTTAATTTGAAGCAAATGCACTTTTCCAGAAAATTCCATTCAGTGACATGTGGAATAACAGAGATTTTGTTTGAAATACGTGTTATCAAAGTAGACAAATTAAACCCAATCGATAAAAAATTTTTAATAAACAGAAGGTTAATTTTACAGCGCTTTTACAAAAATAAAATCACTTTCAACGAACGATTCACATGCATCTAAGTTGTGTAAGTGCAGTTTCAATAAATAGAGCAATCAACCTCGACTTTCTGTCTCTTAAGACATAAAATTTCAATTTTTCAAAATTACTTAGTGTGATAATATTCGAAGATCAACTAAGTCTTGTTAAAAATTCCCGTTTCTCCAACACACATACAGTTTTAAATTGAACCCTTATGGTACTTTTTAAGATCAGAAATTTGGTTCCTAAATGGAAAGCACGTATCTATATAGAATGATAGATGTAGTTACTTGACTATGGCGTAAGCTTTCAATAACGCCCATGAAACACGAAAAACAAATGAAATTTAGTTTATTTAATCGTCTTTCAATGAAAAGCTAAACCAAAATTTTTAAATATATTTTGAACTACAAAGTATGACAACCAGTTTTAAATTAACGTAACCCATCTTATTTTAAAGTTATTTTTGAAATTTTTCAGGTGATTTTAAAATAATAAATTCACACTTAAAAATATTTTGATTTGTAAATTTTATTTATATTTTTTACCTACACACTATTACGTATTCAACCAAAGATTTAAAGAAAGTTGGTGGAAATATACATATACCACCATGAAATTACTCATGTCTAATGATATTTTGCAGGAAATAAATAAATAAAATCCAACTCTTAAATAATATTTCTGGAATAGGTAATATACAGGAACACATAAGCAAACAGAAACAAAATTCCAATACTTAAAAAAGGCAGAATTGTGTAAAAAAAAAGCTGTTCTAGTATGTTGAAGTCTAACTTCCTGAATATATTCTGAAGTAAAACAATTCGACAAAAAACTTGAACAATATTGATAAAGACAATGATTTATAAGCAAAAAGAACACATATTTATAATACTTGGGAATCCCCAATTGTGACCGTAACAATCTCGTTTTCAACACAACTACCCAATAAAGCAATTATAAATCAAATTAAAAAATTAAACATTAATTCTGAGGTTGCCAGATACCGAGTAGCAAAATTACGCTTTTATGATCAATGAGTTGATCGTTTGGGCTTTTCGTGCTCCATTATAAAATTTAAGTAAATATAAAATTAAATGTTCTAAATATTCTTTCTTCGTCAATCAAATATTTATAAATATTATTTTCATCAGGGAAAGATGTAAAAATTCAGTACAAACATGAATATTATAATTTAATTTATTATAAGGAAATTGTTTTTCGATCAACACTGGTAAAGCAATCTGATATGCGTATAGCAATCGTTTTATACTCAATGTTATTTCTATGGCGATTTCAAATTGCTTTTGGCTTAGGCCTTAGGTCAATTTTAGGCCTCTTAGGATTCGAATTTTTCTAAATCCTTTCTTAGTGCACCCCTACGGTATAAGAAGAATCACTCTGCAAAATTTCAGCTTCCTAGGACTTGTAGTTCTTGAGATACAGTGATGAATCAGTGAGTGAGTGAGTGGTATTTGAATTTTATATATATAGATTTTTTAATTTCAACAATTTACATACGACTGCCTTTTCATACATGCTTCATTTGAAAGCTTATTCAAGAAATTAAGTACAGACAAAGAAAATTGCTTAAGGCTGACAATTCAGATTCAAACCTCAGATAATCCTTATACTCAAAATCAAGACGCATAAAGTATTGATAAATGCACCCTAAACCCCACATAATATAGAAAAGAAATAAAGTTTCCTTCTGTGGATGGATATCAATAACAACAATCGTTTCATACTTTCTTTCAAATTAAAATTAATTGATACGCTTCAGTAATTTTCTTTATATAGTAAAGTTTAGAATATTTGTGTTATAATTATTTATTAGTAAGAAACATGGAATAAAAATTACAAATTATTGCAGTCATGTTTATAAGAATCTTCCAACATATGAACAAACAGTCTAAGGTTAAATTTTCAGAAGCACCAGGTACTCGATCATATATTTACACTGGGAACGTTTATTTATTTTATAAACAATTCCATAATAAAGGACACAGGAAAATTGTACTGTTTATATGTTTATAGTATATCTATATTTTAATATTAATGATTAAAATTTTTAATAAAAATGAATTTCCCTTGGAATTGCGTTTTGATAAAATTCAGAATTTTAAAAGTGAGGAACAAACCACTACATAATTATAAACGATTTAAAACAATGATGCTTTTCAAAGTAGGAACATAACAAAACTGGTAACATAGAAACATAACCAAACTGGTAAGATAGAAACGTAACCAAACTGGTAACATAGAAACATAATCAAACTGGTAACATAGAAATTTAACTAAACTGGTATCTAATAGTGTAAGAGCGTCAAAAGCGATTAATAAATTAATTTAAATGCGATGATAAAACACTAGTCTGTAAAAATTGAGAAATAACTTCGAATGAAAATTGAGCACACGTGTAGGATAATCAAGATTCAAGCTTCAACATATATGCATGTTGTCTTTACACAAAAAATCAAGCGTCGACCACCGAAATATATATAAATCTTATCGCGATTTTACCTATATTAGCTTAGTGAAGCTTTTACATTAATGACTAAGAAGATTTTCACATGTTTAAAACTAAGTATAATTTGAAAAAACGAAAGCACATTTAATTGTAGTTTATCGTTTACAGCTCAACGTTTCTCAACCATCAAATCACGGTCGGTACCGTTTCTTGCCATACATATACTTGGCCATGAGAGGTTCTCCTGGAATTTGACATTGCAATTTTTTAAGCATTTTTATGAATACATATTTTATAGTTACAATAATCAGAGTCGAATATTTGAATGCGTTTATCTGTGTTGCACATGTCAGTGACAAATTTACAGGGAAATTTAAAAAAAATTCCTTTGAAGTTCAAGATTAAGGCACTCCCCCGTATCGGGTACTCATATCGTTTATCTGAATACTATTTATTCGCATTGTTTCTGTATATTCGTAATACTGTTTATACATTGCTGTATGTGAGTGTGCTTTGGAACCCGAGAAACAGGATTTTTTAAAAGTATCAAGTCTACATACATAATTGTTTTAATATGAATAAGTCACACGGGGCTTAATTTTAGTGTTAATAAATTTCGTATATTGAACGTGTTTGTGACGTAACAACTAGAATACAATAGATCAATAAAAATCAGCAATAACAAATTCAATTGAGTTGGCCTGTGGAAATAATATGCTACAAGATTTCATTAGTCCAGTGACTAATGAATTTTATACTTGTTTTTTATATATGAATTTTAAATTTTATATTTGTCAATATGGTACTATGTGTAATAATATACCTTATGATTATGTCCTAAATTGTCTAATGCTGGCTTAAAGTGCGAAAGTGTATAATTATTTAAGGGAAAAATTCTTGAAAGCCTTCATTTTGTAAAACCAAATACCATGGTCTCACAAAGGATTTATACACTCTTCTATCATAACCGTGAATTTCCTCGTCGTTTTGTGCCTTCATTATTCGCCTGCCTCCTTTATTTCCCTCCGTTTCTGGTCTGCTTTTCTTTCTGTTTTCACAATATGCCTAAATATAGGTGACACGAAATTAAAATTATCATTCGCAGTCTTAAAAAGAAATATAAGCGCCGCTGATAGTTTCGATACATTTTAAGGCCTGTTTATAGACAACCCTAAACTTTATATATTACATAGGATACATAATTATCAAAAGATTTTACCTTGTATTTCTCTTACAATTCAGAAATTAAGCTGCTTAAGTAGATTGTGGATACAGCAGAATGTTTAGCTTAAAGTCAAAGAAAATGTTCCACATTACTTTAAAACGTTACTTCTCCAAAAGTGGTTTGCCAAACACTTGATACAGTAGTCACAAGGTTTGTATGCCACGCAGTAGGTCACGGGTTCGAGCCTCGGTTTGTGAGCGTATGAAAGTTGTTTATTGTCCCTGTTAGAAGCAACGGCGGATCATGCTCAGAGAGCTCCCTCGCTAGTAGTGCTGAGGTCTGGTCAGTGGTCGGACATTAAGGACTAAATTCAGAACAATATTCAGAATTTTATTTATAGTATGGTACAAGCGTTCCTCTAAACTGGAATCCATCTCCACTTTGGCCACGGAAACGTATGAAGAACCTATAGTACGACAGATGACTGAGTCATTAATTTTAAGCATAAGACACCATCAGCAAACAACGGACAGGACTCCTTGCTAAGTATTTTCTCCTACGTCCCCCTAGACTATCAGTCCCCCTAAGAGGACTTTCGTACTTGAAGTAAACACGAGCTGCGCTCGTGATAATTTTTTTCCACCAGTTTCATACCCTCGCCTGCCCTTCTACTTTCTGCCTTTTTTACGCTTCCTCGTAATTTTAAGCTTATAAAGTTGGTTTCTTTGCCATGTGCTTGTTCAAAAATGCGTGATTACCCAAACTTCGATTTACATCGTCTAAATTAGCTTAAATACGTATGTTGATTGTATTTTAACAATCAAATTATTTCGGAGAAAACTCGCCCGCTCCACACGAATCAATCTCTAGTTTAGTCGTGGAAATCTTCCTCCTTTAACTGTAATCATAGAAGATACCACCCGTAAATAAAACACATACATCTTTTATCTATCACGTGTTTTTCACCAACGTTCTTTACACTAAAATCCCTTACATCAGCATATTTAATAAGCATTGCGGAAATTCCATTCAAAAATGTGATTAGCTAAACTTCAATTTATACGGCGATTCCTTCAATTGGTATTTTGAATTATGAGAGGACTAAAGAAGAGTTGGTCCCATGGTCCTTATCCCTCAATTCGTCTATAATTTACTCGTAAGAACGTTCCAAAACCCTATCGTACGACAGATGAGAGTCGTAAGAACAAGACACCTTCGATAAACAAAACGCATACGCTTTCTGTGTTTATGTCAGGTATTTTTCACCACAACATCCTTTAGACAATCATCCTTTCTATCAGTATGTTTAATAGGCTCTGCAGAAGACCCATTCAAAAGTGTGTGATCATATAAACTCCAGTTTTGCGCCATTTTAATTAGTTTCAATTAGTATTTTTAATTGTGTTTTAAAAGTAAATCATTTCGGAAAGGGCTCGCCCACATGGTCTCTCTGCTTGAATCCGCCTCCGCTTTAGTCGTGAAAACTCTTCAAACCCTTACCATACGACAGATGACAGAGACGTTTATTGTAAGCACAAAAGACACCATCAGTAAACAAATGCACACGCCTGGCTGTCAGGTATTTTCCACCAACGTCCTTTGAGCTATCATCTCTTCCGTCAGGATATTCGAAAGCTATCTCGGAAGGCCCATTCAAAAATGTGTGAATAGCTAAACTTCAAGTTCCACCAATTTAATTAGCTTCAATTTGTATAATTGTGTTTTAACAATAAATTCATTCCGTGAAGACTCTTCGTGGTCCCTCTTCCTGAATCCCCTTCTCCAGTTTAATGGAGAAAACCTTTCAAAACCCTTCGCAAGACACACGAGAGTCGTCAATTGTTAGCACAAAAGACACCATCAGTAAACAAAACGCATACACCTTCTGCTTGTCAGGTATTTTCCACCAACGTCCTTTACACTATCGTCTCTTCCATCAGGATATTTAATAGGCATCGCGAAAGGCCCATTCAAACATTTCGCAACATTTTTGGTCATCAGCATGTTCAATTATGCAGGTAAAGCGTCAAAAGATACTTTCACTTTTTTGTCCTGTTCTTCGCAACCTTGGGATGACATAAGGCGGCGATTTGGCAACTCGGATCGACATTCGTCCAGTACCAGAGAGACGCCCCGGGGGCTCTTTTTCATTCGAAGACGAATATCGTCTCATCTCTGGCGGAGACGTGCGGCGTTTCCTGTTCCTTCGTATCGCAATCCGATAGCTCGTCCATTATGAACAATGGAATTAGATATTGCGTTGCGTAACTAACGGATCCTCCGAATGGCTAATAAGAAAGGGTTTGTTTGTTTATTTCTTTTAGTCGCAGCTGTCCAATGGGATTACTGGTGTCTGAAGGGAAGGGAAAATGGGAATCCCCCCATTTTCGATTGACGTCAATGAGGTTTGCGTAGACAGTGTTTTCGATCGCATTACAGTGGTTCGGAAAAATCCAATGTGGTACTTATTGATGACTTTTCATTACATACTTAAAAATGCGTTTTTAGTAGATGCAAATAGGACTTGTCGAGCGACAGATGTTCGAGAGACACAGAGAGCGGGGTTTCCAGATTTAAAGAAGGAGAAAGCACCCGATTTGTGTTTTAAAAGATGCCCAAATGTGCACAAGCAATTTATACGGTTTTTTT
Source organism: Metellina segmentata (assembly GCA_947359465.1). NCBI lineage: Eukaryota > Metazoa > Arthropoda > Arachnida > Araneae > Tetragnathidae > Metellina > Metellina segmentata. Next base: position 105,526,059 of record OX375878.1, read on the forward strand.
TTGTCACTTAAAAGATAATTAGATAATTGCTAAAGAATTTCAATAGAAGCAATCGCCAGTTAAAAACGAATTTGGTTTATAGCCATTTTGTGTGTGGTAACGTATGACGCTAATTTCCTTCGACACTAAATTAATCGTGTAGAACAATTGGAGCCGGAATTCATGGATCAGCCATTTGCACCACGTGTTCGCCACATTCTCACTTTAAAAGAAGGGGAGGTGATCAATTGTATTTGGGCATGTTGAAATCACATTCAATAAACAAGCAGTGTCGTCACTTCCAAAATAAAGTAAGACATAAAAAATCACTTGTACCCTCTAGGTGAGAGAGTGGAGTGTTTTACATACACAAATAGTGTATCGATAAAAACTGTAAAAAAATACAGTAAAATACAATATTTCTATCCATCCCACGCATGAAAATACGTAAGTATGAGTATTCAGATAACACAAAAATGATGCTAAGTATCATATTTTTTGTCCCAAAATGCGCCTAAGCACCCAATGCAAAATGGTACCCTGCAAGATAAAAGTATCTCCTCTTATGTCTGATAACAATAACCGAAATCAACATCTTGACTGCAAAAATGACGTTTGTTACTTAAAGTAATCGTGCACTCAAGTAATACAAAACAATAACAAGTATAAAATATGATACTAAAGAGAGAGAGAAAAAGGTTAATGTGCTATCATCTATCTGTATTTAGGCTGTTTTTATTTCATTAATAACATCACAATGACAGATTTGTTAGTTTGGAGGTTCTTGCTCTCACTGCCTCAAATCCAGAGTTTCAGATGTAGGTTGGTTGTTTCAGGGGTTTTATGGAGCAAGGGTCATATTTAGCCAAACAAGACACACAACGTCAAGTAATGGGCATACACACAAGGATTTTTATTGATATAGAAGGGATAAATACACTCAGGGGGAAAAAACCGGTGCGGCCTAAAACACGCAGGCTGTTGGCCACGGACGAAGGAAACTAATATGGAATAATAAATAATATATCCGATAAAATGAGAAACGCAGATGAATATTATCAGTGAATTATAGTTTTTATAAGACCTTTGGATGGAAATGATATCAATAAACAAATTTTTTTTATAAATTAATTATAAACTACAGGATTTCATGAAGTGCTTTCATGCACTTTAGATTTTAAAAAATTCTAAAAGTCACAAGACAAGCTCTAGGGATACGGCCAGATTCCGTCTCAGTGGGGACCTTGTGCAAGATGCCTTCTAGGCATCACCAGATCAATGTTTGATAAATTGAGTGATTGGAGTGGACACGCGACAGAACCACCCCAAACATTCCATCCAATCTCAAACATACCATGTCAGCCTCTTGCAAACATAAATATTTATGTTATAACTAGCCACTGCGTTACCCGTGACAGTTATTTTCGTGAGGTCAGGTGTGACCACTGCTCGTTAACACCCGGTGCCCGTGGTGTTGGTTAGCTAACCTTGGTAGTCTCGTCATTGTCAAATGCGGCCAAATTCGAATTGCGAAGAAATCCAATCGATGTGACGTCACACTCTTACGAAAGCTGTGACGTGACAATCTCTTACGAAAACCGTCTACGGATTTGGCAAGTAGATGATGCGGGGAGGAATGTCTTTCGGGGCCGGTATAAAGGAGATCGTTTTACGTTCCGCTCGATAACTCTGGCGTACTTTCAATAAAATTCCTAGTTAAAAATGTTCTAGATTGAATTTTAAAATTCGGGCTTCGTAGAAAAATTGCAAAAAATTCAGACTACCTGTGTGAAAAACCTCATTATTGTAAGCGCCATAGATTCGTCAGGACAGCCCACGCACACAGACAGACAAACACTTCTTTTTATAATAGTAGAGATGGCAACTCGACAGTGGCAGTCAACTTTGGGTCAGTCGATTTCGATTTCGAATGCGCCTAAAAGATCGAGAACTGTCGTTCACTAAAACATGCATGGCGATCGCCATTGGCAACTCTCCCTACCCTCATCAACTCATTATCACTGCTATAACTTACGGCACCGAACAATTTGTTTGGGTTCGTACATATCCCCTTATTTAAGGAAGAGACTCGTCCAAAATCACAGCTTTCTCGGACTAAAGAACGGTTTAATATTGCTCTACACACATATGTACATTGAGTAGCCACGCATGATTTTTAGACAACCCTTAAAAATTCTAAGAATGGAAAACAAGTGAGATGAAGTGGAATAGAATATGTTTAGAAAATATCTACTTCCACTATAAAAATTTACGGAATTTGGGAGCAGCTATTACATCCTCTAGTGACAATAGCCTTTTTAGATAGTTTGCACCAACACATGGAATCAATTTTATGTAAAATTATAGTTGTTTAAAGAACAAACTGCAAACAAAACAGACTGAGCTTCAATAGGATGCTAGCAGTGGGGTGTTGATAAAGAAGCTTGTTTATACCTGCATGGCTTTTATAAATAAGCACGTTATCTCACTTATTTCGGGTTACATAAACAAAAGAACAATAAGTCCATATGCACACCACGGAATGCAAACGTAAAAAACTTTTAGAAATGCAAGAATGTTCTAAAAGAATGTAATACACTTCCAGAAATTCCTCCAAGACAGAATTATTTTAATTAAATATTCTTCAGTACGTTTTATGGTAAAAAAAATACGTTTTTGTTAGAGGATTTTCCTTAAAAGTAGGTAGGAAGTTGAATTTACGTGACACTAGAGCAACACAATGGGCTTTGGGCAACAGTCTGAGATCAATTCCGAAAGGAAAGTTCCAAGGACACCTAATAATTTTGAACAACTACCAGATGACGAGATCAACATCTAACCCCACTCTCCAAACTTCCACACCACAAATACGTGAGGACATCTGAGGCCACGACAGATGTAACGTGCACCAGCCCCAACGTACACGATGGTCTTTGGTTAGATCTAGTTTCGAACTCTCAACACTCCGGTAGCTAATCCGCGACTCTGCCAATTGGGCCACCGTTACCCTTTTCCTGAGACCAAAATACAAAGGAAAGTGTTGATGGCTGCACGTGATTTCTGTAACGTAACTTGACATTTTAGTGATTGCAATTTCAACATGTCATTTTCTTGATAAAATGAAAGCCAAACACCGTCAACATGTCGATAAGACAAATTAGTGCTTCACCGGAAGTGTTTTCTTCTGCTGATAGTTTACTTTTGTTAACACTGAAAAATCGGTTCATAGACCTGGAGATTTTACTTCGGTGGATGGTTAATTGAAACAATAACCAACGCACCCGTGAATAATGACATGGAAGACAATCTCCATTCTCGTTAACCGCAATCCCAATGATTTACGATGAAAGCCTTGGAAGAGAGCAAATATTGAAAACGTGTGATCTCGCATCCCAGTACCCAATACCCTTCCCACCTACGTATCTCGAAGAAGCAAACAAACAAGCAAGCAAGAGAAAGATTTCCCCGTTTGCAACCTCGATGCTCTGTGAACTCGGTAGAGATGGAACTCTCGCTATGATGTAAGTAATGGAGATTCGCCAATTCTCACGACCTCTGCGTTAATAATAAGTAATGAGAAAGTCTGTGTGTACGAGGAGCGGTCGCGTGGCCAAGGTCATTTGGAGGTCAGGGGTTAAACGCTAACAGACGATTTACCTGTCATACTGCGATTCAATCTTTGCCTTATGGGGAAACGGTGTGAATGAAAATGGCCTGCGATGGGGTTTACGGTTTCAGAGTGGAAAAGATGTTGCGAGGCCTGGGGGGGAAAACTCGTCTAGTGCTGCTGCTACTACGCTTGGATTAATTGGTAATCTGTTTCGTGTCCCGTGGTGGTCGTGAAATCGTGCAAGAAAGCTACCATGCAGCTTTCTGGTGAACCCGTTGCATCAAAGGAATTGTATTCCAGTGAAGGATTGTTTGAAGAGATTTGGCATGATAACACAGTTACCCCTAGTACTCAATGCTACCTAGTCAGTTATCTATCTATCTACACGAACCTAGTTAGTAAGTTTGCTCACTGGTGAGAGCACACTTGTGAACTGATGGGGGCCACATATTTGAATCTTATAAAACCCCTGGGCGTGTCTCTCTCTGTTGTGTCAGCTAGACTTTTCTTGTGTGTGTTTGTTTGTTCACTACTTGATGTAGTCTTGTGTTTGGCGCAACATGGTTGAATATGGCCCTTCCGCCATAAAACACAAACAACTACTATCATGACGACGAAAAAACATATCTTGGCCAGATCTTGTAGTTGGGTCTTAAAAACCAACCAACCTAAACTGGACTGGTATTAGGGTTGTTTGGTCACTCTATAATCGTTTTTTGACGCATTAAAGCTGATTAGATCGGTAGAATATTTGGATGTCTCTAAAGCGTATGCGAATTTTTACGAAAAGTTTCGTCCACGGGGCCCATGTGTGAAAATTTTATTTTATTCTTTTCCGTATTTACTCTTTTGCACTAAAATATTCTAGAATTCATCAATTTTATGTTTAACTTTTAATTTTACATTTTTACATATTTTCAACTGTTCAGAAATATGTAGTTTAGTGCAGTGTGTGCCTTTATATTTTAAACAGGCAAAATAGCTCCACCTTTCTCGGGTTGAATTGGTAAACTCTAGATTGAAGAAATGATCAGGTAATACAATCATTTGTCTTTCGTGGAATAAAATAACATCTTGACATCTTTATTATCTGTACAACTCGTTATAATCCACCTTGACCTGTCATTATGACATAATTTTTTTTAATATTTCAAAAGTTCTAGTTCGGATTTTTAAAATTATTCTTTCAATATAACGGCATAATTGCACTTAAAATTTGCTTCATTCCGACTTACCTGACACTTTAAATACTGTGTGGTGGTGTTGCGTGTGATGAAAAGGAAAGGCAATTAATTAAAATAATAAATATTTAAAGCAAAGAACAAAAGAAAACATAGAAATAAATTTAAATAAAAGTTGTCGGGAAAAGAGTTGTTCTACTGATATTAATTCGTGATTCTTTTTTGATTATCTTGATCTTGTACATTTGCCACAATTTACAACTAAAAAGCGCACAAAATTTAGAAATGCAAAATAAATTCAGAGCGAAAGAAACAGAAAACATCACTGTGCATGCGATCAACCAACACGAGATTCCGTTTTGTTCCCGTTCGTTGAGAAATATCGTCTGTACCCAAAAATTTGGAAATCGTGTACATTGCGCAAAAAATAAAAGTAAAACGCGAAATAAATGCTAAAATTCCATAAAAAAATAATTTTCTGTAAAATAATTCCTTTTTTTGCAGTACTGATAAAACAATCCAAATAATCGTAATACTCAATATAAATTTCAGATTTCCCAAAACTACCAAATTACGATTGATTTTAGTATATTGACTCAGATGTTTCAGCATGAAGCTTATCTAAATATATAAAGAACGAAAAGTTTAATATTGCATTCACTAACGATGTATAATATAGTATATACTATGTATAGCACTAACAATGTATAATATAAAGAACATAGTATTCTAATAAAATGATTAAAATTTATGTGATATATGTACAAACACACAATTAGAAAATCAGACATAGAACCGGAAGACGGAAAGACAGATTGTCTATGTCCTAAAAAAGCACGTTACATCGACGGGTTACTGTAAACCTTTTTTAACTGAGCTAAGCAAACTGACTAACTAATTCTGTGTTAAGAACTGGTGCCTAAGGCCCGATGCACACATCCGGTTTTTCAACGTGCGACGCCGCTGCGGCAAAGCAAGTGTGGTCTAAGAAACATTAGATCCAATTGAGTTGTGCACACATACCACCGGCGCCGCTGCAGCGACGTACGTCGAACTTGAGTGTAATTTGTACCGCAATTCTTCACGGCGCCGTATCTCTCCGCACACGTTTCTCCTGACTCAAGTACCTTGTTTTCATAAATAAATGGTTGTATCCAGTAACGTCAATTTTTTGTTTCAGAATATACTTTTTGTACACCAAATAAGCGAAATAAACACGTTTTCTTCGATAGAATATCCATCGGAAATGTCGCCAAATGAGCATCATTTCACGGTAATGTGTGCATAGTTGGGCTTCGGTGCCACAGCGGTGCCGCAAGATGAAAAATCGAATGTGTGCACCAGGCCTAACAATCACTATTTCTTCTTCAAATGGATTGATGCACGCGTGAAAGCGCTCAGTGAGTTTAATTTTTACTATGCACATGCAAATGCTACTAGCATATTTGTAGACTATAATCTTGTTATGATATTTATTAAGCAAAATATATATATATATATATATATATATATATATATTTTAATATTAATTCATGCATATTTAATTATGCAAATGAAACTGTTACAATAATATGGAATGGGATGAAAATTAATTTTGAATTTCTTAGAATTGCAGGTTTGTAAAATAGAATTGATTCCGTGCTTTCTGGAGTCGTACTTTAAGGCTCGGTGCACACATAATGTTTTTCAAAGTGCGGTGCCGCTGCCTCAACTCAAGTGCGGTCTGAGATACATTAGATCCAGTGCAGTAGTTCACACATGCCTCCGGCGCCGCTGCGGCGAAACACTTCCAACTTGCGTGCAATTTGTACCGCTGTTCCGCACGGAGGCGCAACTCGCCGCTCACGCGTATGCATTCTGAAGTACCTTGTTTTCATAAATAAATGGAATATAAATAATAATTAATAAATGGTTGTATCCAGTAACGTCTATTTTGTTTCAAAATATACTTATTTTACACCAAGTAAGAGAAATAAACATGTTTTCTTCGATAGAATGTTTATTGCAAATGGCGCGAAATGAGTTATTGCGTCAATTCACGGTTATGTGTGCATAGTTGGGCTTCGATGCCGCAACTGCGCAGCACGTTTAAAAACCGGATGTGTGCACCGGGCCTTAATGAAATAGACGGTAAGGTAAGGTAATTTTAATTAACGTCGTACTTAGCAACACAACGGTCTATTGACGACGGTATGGTATCAATCCCCTGTGAAAAAGATCCGAGTACAACACCACGTAATTTTAAACCACGGTCAGATGACGAAGCAACACCTGAGCTGGCACCCCACTCTCCAAACTTCCACACCAATCCAACGTGAGGACTTTCGGTCATGACAGATGTAAGGTGCACCAGCCGCCTCTACACCATACACTTACAAATATCCATGCACTGACCCAGATACGAACCAGAAACCTTCCTATCTAGAAGCTAACACCGTAACCATCAGACCGGTTGGTCAATGAAATAAATGGAGCTGTGTCCTCGTAAATTCATGCGATTTCTTCGGGTTGCTCAGTTTAAATATCTGTCTCGTGGTTTTAAGAAAAGGCATGGATCCCTAGTGTTCGACAAATTTTTGATTGTTTAAAGCGATTATTAAGCACTAGGGGGCCAGCCCCTGCTCGCTAACGCTCGCCAACCCCCGGAGGATTGCTTCGCAATCCTCATTGGTTCGCTGCGCGAACCTATGCTCGCTTCGCTCGCCTCAATGAAGACATGTGTCCTAGCAGAAGGGATTGTTTACAAAATATGTTACCAAAAAAATGTTTTTCAAATCTAAATTTGCTGTATTACAGAAAAAATATATACAGTATCTCTAAAATCAGAATTCAAATGAAAACTTTGTGCAAATTTTGACTCGAAATGTGAGCGTTGCTTTGGAAATTGAATACCCAGCATGTTGTTTGTGTGTACATTTTCCCAGCACTCAAATGACCCACACTTTTTCATTGAGTTTGTTGCCGAAAGTTGTAGTGCAAGCGTCTTGTTGAACTATAATTGTTGGCCCTGAAAAGGACCGTTTTTTAAATGGCCCTGAGAAGATCCTCCGCTTTCTTTGATTTCTGTTATAAACTAACTGCAACAGCTCATTAAAACTTCCTTTTTTTTTTCCATAAAATTTCATCCGATAACGCTATAAATTCAATCGATGGGCGAGACTTCTTGATAAACAAACAATCGTACAGTGTTGTCAAAACGCGATTACAAATAACGTCTTTTTTGCGTGCCACGTAAGAGAATTATATATATATAGATTATTACAGCAGTGCTTTAAAGCACTAGTCTGTGCTTTGATAGCCAATCTACCCAAGTCGATTTGTAAGCTCGCGTGATTTAACCTTCTGAGATCTTAAGACAGCGGATCCACTCACACACTCCGTCTATTTTATTAGAAGGTTGATGATACCGACGGATTACAGCACATTTTTTAATTGGGCTAAACCTATGACACATTATGCGTTGAAAACTGGTGCAAAGCATTCAATATGTCTACATCAAATAGAATTTGAGCGCGTGCACAGGTTTGAGGGATTTAATTTTTATCATGCACGTGTATGTGCTAATAGCGTACTAGTAAAATGTTGTTGGGTCTGTAGTTATCAAGCAAGGGGAAAATTTGATATTAGTAAATGAATTTTTAATTATGCCAGTGAAAACTGTACCCATAATATCGAATATGATGAACAATTAGGCCCGGTACACACATCGAGTTTTTCAACGTGAAATGCCACTGCTACATCGAAGCCCAACTATGCACACATAACCGTAAAATGACACACGAACTCATTTCGCGCCATTTGCGATAAATATTCTATCGAAGAAAACGTGTTTATTTCGCTAACTTAGTGTAAAATAAATATATTTTGAAACAAAATAGACGTTACTGGACACAACCGTTTATTAATTTTTATTTTTATTCCATTTGTTTATGAAAACAAGGTACTTCAGAACGGAGACCCATCTGCGGCGACCGTGCGGCGCCGTGGGGAACTGCGGTACAAATTGCACGCAAGTAGGACGTGCGTCGCCCAGCGGCGCTGGAGGCATGTGTGCACTGCTCCATTGGATCTAATATATCTCAGACCGCACTTGCGTTACGGCAGCGGCGCCGCACGTTCACCGGACCTTAACTGAAAAATTGGAGGAACAAAAAAAAGAGTTGACCCGTCTTTAGTTTTTTTTTACAAATTATCTAAATTTTTATGTAACCAGCGTTTGTCACTGCATGTGTAACGGAAAAACTAATCTACAATTTTTTATTGTAGTCTTACCGTTACACTGATCACCCGAAAAGTGATTAGTCTGCATCTCTATGTGAGGTAGGAGCCTCTTAGGTATGTAGGTAGTTTAATTAATGTCGTAACGGAGTAACACAACAGGTTATTGGCGGACAGGGATTAAACACGAGGACAATACCACATAATTTTGAACCAAGGTCAGGTGAAGATATCACACCTGAGCTGGCACCACACTCTAAACTTCCACACCATGCCAACGTGAGGACATTTGAGGCCACGACAGATTTAACGTACACCAGACCCTTTTGTACAAGACGGCCTTTGTTTGGAGTAGAACTCGCAATTATGTAGTGGTAATTCATTACTCTTCCAGCTGAGTCACCGCGACCCAGGAGTCGATTGAGATTATCACGGAATCTCACAACAGAATCGTTTGAATTGAAGAATTAAAATCGGCAATTTCGTACAAGTATCTGTGATAGAAATTCTTTAAATCAACACATTTAATTTTTATTTCTTATAACATAGCATATTTAAATGATTATAAATTTAAAAATAGGTTGATTAAATATGGCCATTTTTGTTTTTTGTATAAACATTTCAAAAATTTTCTCCCTTTTATTTTCCAAATTTATTTGAGTTAAAAATATTTGTGTACAGCACTCCTTTTCAATTTGGGCTATCAATAGGAAATTGCATTTCATAATTTTATAAAAATGGTGGAAAAATATTTTGTATACTCTATAACAAAATACTCTATAACAGTATATAGACCGTTTGTTATACTCTATAACAGGATAACAAAAATATCGACGCACCAAGAAGGAGTTGTTAAGATTTTGTTCCGGGCTCAATCCACTTGGAACGGCGCTGACTGGGGACGTATAGTCTTTAGTGACGAGTCCCGCATCTAACTGGGTCTTGACGACAACCGCAAACGTGACTGGAGACGTCCAGGGCAGCGTGGGGATCCTTCCCTTACTATCGCACGCCATACATGCCAACAACAGGGCGTATGGTCTGGGGTGCAATCTCCTTTGATAGCCGGACTCCTTTGGTTGTCATTTCTGGCACACTTACAGCACAGCGGCACGTAGACGACATTCTACAACCGTATGTGTTGCCGTTCCTTTTGCGACACCCCGGACTTACTTTTTAACAAGATAATGTCTGGCCGCACACGGCAAGTGTTGCTATGAAATGTCTTTAAGCTTTCCCAACACTTCCTTGGTCAGCTGTCTCTCGATCTCTCTCCCATGGAACACATTTAGGACGTTATGGGAAGGCGATTGCAACCATCCTGGAATGTTTGACCAGTTAGCCCTACAGTTGAATACAATTTGGCAAGAAATTCTGCAGGACATCATACGGGAAATTTTTCAGTCTATGCCACGTCGGGTGACAGCCTGTATACAAGCCAGAGGTGGACTAACGCCCTATTAACTTTCTCCCTTTGAAACAGTCAAACTCTGAAATAAATCCTTCAATTGTTCTGAAATTTTTAGCCTTTGTTTTTCTATGTATCCTACTGTTCACATCCACCAATTTTTATTGCAATTGGACAACTCATTCTTGGTGCATCGATTTGTTTAGCTATTGAGTTTATTTCCATGCCAAAGGAAGCTAAGTAGCAATCTCACGGATGCAGATTGGAATACTGTTAAACTTTTTCAAGCGGAGTAATTAGAATAATATTGTAATTCAAGAGTCGCAGCTTTCAAGGGAGCCTAAGAAGCTTGACTACTCTCTGTTCTACCCCGTGTTTTTCCAGTCGTTTAATGTTTCTCGGAAAGAAAAAAAGTAGAAATTCTTTGCTCTTGAGAATACAATACGCAAAGCTGTGCTTGTTTCTGAAACTAATGTCATTGGTTGAAATCACTGTCAATCCTATCACAGTAGAGCTGTCAAGTTCTATACGCTTCTGAGGGGGGGGGGGAATACTGCGTTTACAATAACCTGTCTTGCATCACCAGTGCCGAGCAGGGTTAAGTCTCGCTCTTAAGAAACTATCAGATTGAAGAATTTGGTTGCAGGTCCTAATCTTATACATACCGAAGTTGATACTTGACTTTTTTGGGTTTCTTCAAGAAGACACGTGGACCTTGGTAGCCAGGTTGATAAAGTAGCGGATTAGCAACCTTAAGGCCCGGTGCACACATCTGGTTTTTCAACGTGCGGCGCCACTGCGGTACCGAAGCCCAACTATACACACATAACCGTGAAATGACACACGAACTCATTTCGCGTCATTTGCGATAAATATTCAATCAAAGAAAACGTGTTTATTTCGCTTACTTGGTGTAAAAAAGTATATTTTGAAACAAAATAGACGGTTACTGGATACAACCATTTATTAATTATTATTTATATTCCATTTGTTTATGAAAACAAGGTACTTCAATACCGGAGACTCATGTGCGGCGCCGTGGGGAACTGCGGTACAAATTGCACGCAAGTTAGACGTGCGTCGCCCCAGCGGCGCTGGAGGCATGCGTGCACTGCTCCATTGGATCTAATGAATCTCAGACCGCACTTGCGTTGCGGCAGAGGCGCCGCACGTTTAAAAACCGGATATGTGCACCGGGCCTAAGGTTGCGAGTACGAAACTCGATCCAACCAGAGACCGTCGTGTGTGCAAGGGCTCGGATCTTTCCCATTGGAATTGATCCCCAACCGTCGTCAATAGCCCGTCGTGCTTACTCTAGTGTGACATTACTTAACAACTTTATTCAAGAATATTTTCACCGATTTCGATTAAAGGTTTTCGTCAAAAACAAAGTCATTGACAGTTTATCAGATTTCACGCCAAAAATTAAATTGTAATTAAACTGATGCAATTTAAATGTTTTATGTAATTCAAATGGAATACTTTTTATACAAAAGAGACATTGAGGTTTAAGTAGATAAAGGGAGTCCTGATTCGAAAAGTGTATTAATCTGTAACTTTATATTCAGAAGTAAATAAAACAAACGATGACATTAAAAAAAAGCAAAATACTACTATTTCGATTGCGGTACGCTTTATAATATAGATATGATTGAAATATAGATATCAAAATTTAAGTAAGTTACCCACGCTATAATTACTGTGTTAAAATATTCAAAAGTAAGAAATTGAGAAAATGCAATATTATACCTATACAAAATATTTAAAATATATTTTTGAGATTGAAGGCCTTATTTTAAAAGCATTTTTTAAATAAATATGTAATTTTGAAAAATAACTACAGATATATTGAAATTTTGATCTAATTAGATTTTATAACATAAACAAAAGATAAATATAAAAACATCAATCATCTAACGTTTTGGAGTTGGCAATTGTCTTGTCAATTTCGATTAAAATCAGTCTCATTACAGCTCTTTTTGTGAACTGCAATTTATTTTAATTGCTTTATATTTAATTCGATGAAAAGATTTATGAGTAAGTAGTCAAACATCTGTTATCCTTCGAGGCAATGCCTGAATGTTTTTTAGCTGAATTAAAAGATAATACCATGTATTATTTCTCTGATTGCTGAATATCCCGTTATTATGGATTTAAATTATCAGAAAATTGTCATGGTACACACACACACATTAATAGTAATAAAAAAAATTTACTTTTACTAACAAAATTTTAATTGTAGTACAGAAAAATCTCGTATTATTGGCTACTCTATGTTGTGATTTGTAGAATGGCGGTCATTTAGGTAGTGCAAGTAGGGTAATAGTTATCCTCCTGAATTTATGATACAGAAGGTTCTGAAGTATAAATAGTTCGTCTCAAGATAAAAATTTCTCACATTGCCAATCACCACTGCCTGCTAAAGATGAATTTTTTTCTGTTTCTAAGAAGGTGGTGAACAGCCTCTCAGGTTGACAACTTCTGACGATAGACTTACTTTTTTAACCCCTTGGGTACAGGTTTATTTGAAAAAAAAAATGTAGTTCGGATTATCGCTTGCACATTAGTTACTGTTATATTTCCGTATTATCGTCTGTACACTAATTAGTGTTTTATTTTCGTATTATCGTTTGCACACTAGTTACTGTTATATTTTCGTATTATTTCGTTTGATAAGAATGACAAGAGTATGAGAGAGATCGTACAGCTTCTGATCTCCGCGTTCATTACAAAAAAAGGATATCTGATAACGCAGCCTGTAAATATTTCTATGTATGGAGTCAGAATAAATAAAGTGTATTTTTGTAGAGAACGATTGAATAATTTGATTCAAGGAGAGTCTTGTAATACCAAACACTCTTGCCATGAACAAGACTGTACATGATTAATTTTGTCCTAGTTTGAATGACGAATTAGACTCGTCATCCGTAATAAAGGATTAATTAATTTTTAGCCGTTTTGTGAGAAGAGATTAAGAAAATATCTTCTTATGACGAGCTAGTTTATCATTTTGCTAAAATGAAACTAAGACTATTTTCTAAATTAGTGGTTTAACTATAGTAAACGAACACATCATTTGCTGTTACTTGAAATCAGAACTTCTTTATTTTGATATAATATGAGGGCTTTCGTTTGTTTGCAGACAGTTTGTTGCAATTTGTTAACAGATGTAGGATAAAAAGTAAAAAACATGCATGAAAACTGGAAATTCCTATTAGAGGAATAGAGGTGACATGCCATATAATATACCAAATCAGGCCTCCTTAAAAAAGGTAAAACCTGATACGACATTTATGAATTGGTATGATACTTTTATGCGTCATTATTTTGATATATCGAATAAAATAGTAACTCGATCAGATATTCCGTCATACTATGGACTATCATCACTTCTTTGAATCATGACATGTAATCAATATGTCAAATTGCAGTTAACTGAACTCCAAACAAAATTCATTTAGCTTCAATAATATGCTAGCGATGCGACTTTAATAAAATAGTCTTGTTTACATGTGCCATAGCATTATTAAATAAAGAAGTCCTATCTATTATTTCAGTTTATATAGACAAAAGTCCATATGTACTCCTCTGCATGCATAAACAAAGTACTCATATAAAGTCAAGAATGCTCTAATCTAAAAGAATGTAATAAAGTTCTTTCTCCATAAAATATAATTATTTGCCTCGAATTCATTAATTTTTAGAGCAAAAACATAATATATGTCATGCTATTCCGTAAAACTAAATACAGAGAGCGCAACTGGATGCATGTAACTCCTGATTCTTAAAACTTGTGACCTAACTCGAGTGCAATTTCAGCCTGTCGCTTTGCAAAACACTTATGATATCTCAATCAAAATGGGAATTCGATCAAGATGTTCCATCATGCTTTGAAAATTATCTCACCTTCTTTACTCGTTACAGCACAAAACAAATGTTTTGTTGGTTGCTCTACTGTCATTATTTTTTGCTCTACTGTCATTATTTTTTCTGTACGAGACAGAATAATGAGGCTTTCCAAATCCACAAATCAAATTTTATTGTATTCATACTCAAAGCAGCATAAGAACCGCAAACTGGACAACATTCAGACTACCACAGGTTACCAACCCCTAGCCGTTATACCTTTTCAAAACACGCTCTTATATAACCTTCTACATCATTCTTTCATCCCAAAGTTAAATCCTTAAGCTACAGTCTCAGAAAGCATCCTTCTACCAACAAACAATAAAAACACCTTAGCATTGAATAGAAAATGAAATCATTTCTGGTGGCATTTCCCAGTAAACAGTCCATGCATCACAAGTTAATCCTTTCGCTTTCGAAAAAACACCGTCGGAGGGGGTGACCTGCACCTGACACAGCCCCACCTCCTATTTTCTGAAACGATCAAACGATGTGGAGGGGGTGAAGCTAGGAAGAAGGGTGAGAGCTAGGTGTGGTCCACCTTCATCAACTGGTTGGAGAAAGCCTTACCGGAAAATAAGGTCGCCGGTTCCCGAGTTGAGACACATAGCCGAGTATGCCGAAGGGAACCAGAGGACTGGTGTGAGTTCAAATTAATCCATCAAACGGCGGCCTCTGATGATGTCTGAGGAGAGGATTATATAAGCCAGCACTTCTCTCTCTCTCTCCATAAAACGCCCTTTCTTTGCCATAACAGTTGCAGATTGGGATTTGTGAGGGGTCCTAAAGGCTGTGAGGCAGTGCAATTCTCTTTTTGATATCAAAGGCTTATCGTTCAGTATGAAATTATTTTACTGTTATCATAAATAAGTCTGGTTCATATTTAGGAACGCATTCAAAGCTCTTCAATACAATCGAGTCAAAAGAAACTAAATTAAAGGTTGGTTTGGAGTTTTATGCCTCAAGGGTCATATTTTGTCAAACTGGGCCGAAGATAAGATAGACAACGTACCGGACATACACATACAAGAAAGGGTTCACTGGCACAGAAGAGAGAAATACGGTAGAATACAGGAATTGAATCTGTGTCACCTACAACTAACTCATAGGTTGCAAACGCAGTGGACAAA
Organism: Metellina segmentata; assembly: GCA_947359465.1. NCBI lineage: Eukaryota > Metazoa > Arthropoda > Arachnida > Araneae > Tetragnathidae > Metellina > Metellina segmentata. The sequence continues at coordinate 105,541,491 of OX375878.1, forward strand.
CTTACAAAGCCACGGTTCAAAATAAAAAGAATAATATTTCATTTCATATTCCAGTAAGATTGAGGATGATTGAAGATGCGATTAGGCAATGAGTAAACTTTCACTATGTATTATGATAGTGTTGTGATAATATATAAGAATGGATCAATTTTTAGTTTATTATTTAAATATTTAGGTGGGGTTAAAAATATGAACAACACTTCTCAAAATCATATTGTGACTTAACTAAGTTAATAAAATAAACTGTATCTTTTTTTATAATACAGTCAAACTTTCGTTTAACCCTCATGGTGGTTGTCTAGACGAAGTATCTCGTCATCATCAAAACCTACCAGATCTTGATGGACGAGATATCTCGTCATTAGAATAAAACCAACTCATGCTCTCGTTGTCATCATAAAAATATTGGAGACACCTTGATAACGATACCTTGTCTTAAGCAAAATCTGTCAGATCTTGACGAGTTATCTCGTCCAATCCATTTGGAGGGTTAAGTAGAATATTAATAGAATATACTGTTCACTACTTTTTAGAATCCGGAAATATTAAAAATTTCTTATGTCGCATGCATAAAAAGGTATAGGTTTTTAATAATGCTTTGCTTGTGAAAATAGAAATCTCTAATAAAATAACATTGCATATATGAAACCATGTGTGGAATTTTTTCTGAAATAACATATTTGCGGGGTTTATATATCTTTCTTCTATAATAATTTAATTACAAAAAGTTGCAAAAAGGAAATTAAAGGGTTAAAAAACAATCCCTAACATGAGAGCAGCATGTAGAACACATGTAGCCTTATGACCACAAGTAACCTTCTAGGTTGTTAAGTACGGCCGTTTGATTGAATCCAAATTTTGTAGAACAAATCCTTCTTTATTTTTACTAACACATGTTTGTTTGTAGTTTACATTTGTATTATATTTTTTAATGAACGTATTTAAAGCACGAAAGCATGAAATATAAGTTTCAGCAAAATAATCCTCACAGATAGACCAGTACAGTTAGAGCATTAGTAAGTAATAAGGGCTAAATAGACTCTTCCTACCCTCATGATTATGTTCTAACGTAGCTCTTGCTTTTCACTATCACTATTGCTAAAATTCTACATTCTCCACTTTACCCAAATAAAGACGCCCTTTAGGTCACAAATGACGGATACCTATATAGAAGGTCAACCGAAATTTCAGACCTCCATGCAGCAAATAAATATTCAAATGCTTTCCATCATAACGCAGACACAATAAAAACATTAAAGGGTAGTTAACTAAAAATCTCAAAGAGTTTTCATTTTTCAAAATTCAATATAATTGTATTTGTCAAAGTAATGTATATATCTAAGTATATGTAATCGAAGTTTCTTGAGTGTGTTATTATTTTATTACTGCTAAACTAATGTGGGCTTCCAACATGAAAAGGTTTCCCACCCCTTGGCTAGCTCTTTACATAAAAAGATTAAAATGAGAGAAATTCATTTAGTATCATACAAATACACTATATTCAAGAATAATTATAAAAGAAACAAAGAAAAGTGTAGAAAACACAAACATTTAATTTAAAAAAGCTCATAAAAACTGGAAGTTCAAATCTCAATATACACAAAAAAAGAATAGAGACAGAACAAATAAGGAGTCTCTCCCAACCATTTTTAAATTTTAGCCATTTCTATATTTATGCATGCCAATCTACTAGAAAATATTCATATTAATCTTAGGCTATTGTGTAACTCTAAATACCAAATAAAAAATAAGAATAGTATATAAGAATTATAAGTAATCTTAAATCAAAAGTCACAAGATAAGAAGAAAAAATAAGGAACTCGTAAGCATGAGTCAGTTTCGCAGTACAAATATCTCAACTCAATAGTAAATATAAATCGTTTAAAAACTACTTTCTGAATTACAAATAGTCTTTAAAAATATTTAAAAACATTAAAATGCTAAAAGGAACCAAAAATAAAATAAGTTTCAACAAAGTGAAATGGAGTTTAAAATATAATTTCTGTCGTTATGTATCAAAAGTCTGAAAATAATATAAAAAAGAGGTGAAAACAAAAAACTCAATGGTGAGAATTTAAAAAATTAAAGATTCCGAGATGAAGGCTTTAAGAACTTGAATGGTCATTATATAACCCTGAATATTTTTATTCCAAAATATATATACATATATTCTCAAGCTATTTTACAAAATTATTAGAATTATAACAGAGAAAAAATTTCAAGTCTATAATGAGTATATATGTATTACTATTTGGAAATTCTATAAATCTGATTATGAATTACACTTTTCTGACGACATTTATTAAAACATTACAAGTACCAAAATTTATGAAAAAATGTTCACACAATTTGTTGTAGCTATCTAAGTTGTTTAACTATCTAAGTTGTTTGTTATATGCATATCCCAAATACCAGAAAGTGACATACAAGACCTCTCCGTTTCATACTGGAAAATGTTGGGGGTTTTTAAGGAGCTACTCAAAAATTCAAATAATTAGAATACAAAATTATATAACCTGTAAACAAAAGTTACAATTACATCAAACAAAAGGCACAGCTTATAATGCAGAGAAGACCCAACATGCAAATACATATGTTTGCAAACACCAAACAAAACCAGGGCGAAAAAGCTTCCGGTTTTTAACCTAAAATACCAAATCAAACATGCTTCGAGTGTTACGAGTTATAACTAACATGGAATTTAAGATCTGCGAATTTTTTTTAAATATCCAAAACTAAAATTTAAAAAAGTATGTTTTTAAGTACGAAAAAGACTAAAACGGAGAAATCAATAAAAGACAAGACTATTATGAAGCGTGGATAGAGATTAAAAGAAATACGAAAAACAGGAAACGGTACAAAATCGACGTCACGAATATGTCTATTGAATATGTTTATGCTCAGGTGAGAAAATAAGTTAATAAAGGCAGGCAGTTCTTTTTGTAGCAAGTTCTTCGGGATATATATATTTTCCAATTTGTACGAAGTTGAAAGATTCAAAGCTAATAAAAGTCATTCAATAAACCAACAAAAAATACAAAAGTGGAAACATAAAATTTTTCAAACGATGTAATATTGAATACAATTGATGTAGATGCATACTATACCTATATATAGTACATATCTTGTATTTTTAAGAAAAGAAATTTCATCATTATGTACGAAGATATTTATATAAAATAATTTGTGTCAAGTTTATTCAATAATTGCATAGAAATATTGTCGTTCTTAGAAAAGTATGATCACAGAACATCAATAGGGGAAAAGATAGTTTTGTAATTTCAACTAACACGACAAATGTTCTATGGTCTTTGAGCTAGTTTTAGATGCATACATATTTTTAATAAATTATAAATGAAATGATACAGCAAATCTGGTATTGAATTCTAATCCAAATAGTACATATTTTCTTAAGATAATGCCTTTTAAACGAGTTTTCGTTTACTAAAACCACGTTTGGCTGTTTCTACGTTTACTTGTGATCATTTAACTATCTACGAAGCTTTTAGTTTTGCATCGTGTGTGCATAAAAATATACCCTCTGAAAAATGGGTGCACGACTTTATAAGGGCTAAGGGACTGGATTGTGAATAATTCGGACCGCATATATTAGTTTGAGAGAGAATCAAAAAGGAACTGATAACAATTCCTTTAATTTCGTAGAAATCCTCAAGATATATCCAAAGTTCTCGTGTTTTAAATTAGTCCACATGTTACACTTTGACTCGTACTCACACAAATATGCTTCCAAATATTATTATATTTTGTTGATTCATTGTATGTGTATGGCCATTGTTTGTAGCTTTCTGTCTTGTGTTTAGCGCAGCAGATATGATCCTTGCTCCATAAAACTCACCCAACCATTCAAAGATGATAGACATTTCCTGGGCAGTTCCAGTTATCAAATTTTCAAAACCTTTCCCAGGTTTTTGTACATATCAGTTAAGAAATGTTTCGTAAATTGTGACATATATGTCGTTGAGCATTGAAGAAAATCAGTTATCTCCAGTTGGAAGTTGGTGCATACCTGAATCGGGAAACGCTGATTCCTAATCTATATAAATAAGAATGGAGTGTTTGTTTGTACATTCAATATTTTCGACCCATTTCAAGTTTTCTATCCGTTTTGGACCCTTCTGATACCGAATCCGCCTTTTTCTCGTTTAGTGTCTGTCTGTCTGTCTGTCTGTCTGTCTGTCTGTCTGTCTGTCTGTCTGTCTGTCTGTCTGTCTGTCTGTCTGTCTGTCTGTCTGTATGTATGTATGTATGTATGTATGTATGTATGTATGTATGTATGTATGTATGTATGTATGTATGTATGTATGTATGTTGTGCCCTATACACGCCCACGCGGTTTAAGATATTTTCATGGAAATTTGCATACAGTGAGTTCTTATCTTCATTTAGTGAGTGGAAAGGGTTGCGAAAGTCTGTTCTATGCTCGATTTTGTGTTTGTGTGTTTGTGTAAACATCACATGAATTGTATTCCAGATATTTGATTGCAGTGTATTTTATTTTATACATTATTTAATAGTTTAGAGAATGCAATATTAAATATTTCTTTATTGTTATGTTTACATTGAGTTTAATGCTAAAACACCTGAGTAAGTATACTTAAATTAACCACAATTTGGTAGTTTTAGAAAAATTGAAATGTCTATTGAATATTATGATTATTTCGATTGCTTTACCAGTACTGCTGAAAAAGTAATTATTCTTCGGAAAATTAAATTTTTTAATGGAATTTCAGCTCTGATACTTCATTTATTTAGTCTTATTTTTGTTCTTTGCGCAATGAAAGCGATTTCGAAATATTTGAGACAGACGATATTTTTCTACGAAACGAGAATGAACAAGATCGCGTGAGCAGTGATATTTTCTGTTTCTTTTGCTCTGAATTAATATCACATTTCTAAATTTTGTGCACTTTTAGTAGTAAATTGTGGCAACTGTGCGAGATCAAGAGATAAAGATGAATCACAAATTAATATCTTTAGAACAATTTTTCCGATATCTTTTATTTTGTTCTATTTCACTGTTTTCTGTTTTAAATTTTTATTATTTTAATAAATGTGTTTTCTTTCTCATCACACGCAACAGCACCACAAAGTATTACACTTAAAAATGTTAGGTAAGTCAGTATAAATTTTCAGTAAATTTTAAGTGTAGTTATGCCATTATTGAAAGAATAATGCCGTTATTTAAAGAATAATAATGCTTAAAAATCCGATCTGGAACTTTTTCCAACATTAAAAAATTTGTTGTAATGATGACAGGAGAAGATTGCAAAATTTCACAATGTCGCATACCGGAGGCAAGAGTGCCACAAGTAAAAAAATATTGTTTTGTTGACTATGAGTGCGAGAGCACTCGCCGTAAATCGTAATTTTAATTAATTGAGTTGAACATGAAAAGAACTTAAGAAAGGGAATTCCAAATCTCCCTCAAAATCGTCTTTTATAGTAGTAACCTTAGTATCACCTTTCGTCATTTTGTAGCTTTGTCATACAGCAATTGTGCGATGTATTTGAAATGTATTACATGAATGGATATGCATGTGTTGGATTTGTGTCCAAAGTAAGTTGTAGAAAATATAAAGATGTCGAAAGGTGTTAAAATAAATTTTTATTCTACAAGAAACGTAAGTCATTATATATTTTGATTATCTCTTCAATCTAGAGTAAACCAATTCAAACCGAGTAAGGTCGGGTATTTTGCTAGTAAGAAAATAAACTTGGTTGGGTTTTATGGTGCAATGACCATACTTGGAAATGATGCACCAAACTAAAGATATTTTCAAGCAATGGATATGCTCACAAAGTAAGTGTTGCTGATACAGAAGAGAGAAATACACCCAGGGATGTTACAAACTTTCACTGCCTACAACTCGCTGGTTTCTAATGCAGTGGGCAAATGATGACTGCTCCGAAAAGAAACGCGGCATCATCGGGCATATTATACAAGGCATGTCTTACATATAAGAGCATAACGTTTTTTATTTCACTAATATTATATCTGCCTGTTAGAAAATTTATCCAATTAAAACAACAATTACAATTAAATAATGCTATCCATTGTTTAGTCAAGTGTCCAACTTTCTCTAGTCTAGTAACCAGTTTTCGCTTGTCCATTTTTTTCTAAAAAAGATTAAGGTAACAAAGCTTTAATTCTTATTTCTTTAATGTGGTATATTCCTTTTGTTAAAAACTAAGCACTTTACATTAGTTTAAAATATGATTGCAAGCAATTAAAAAATATTCATAAGAGTAATTATATATAATGAATTTTGTTATCGTGTAAGTACATATTTGTTTGTGTTCCTCGTACATTTGCAGTTGTTTCTAATTTCGCCAAATTTTTCTTTAGAGTTAGTAATTTCTTGTTATGTATACCAGATTTAACTCTAAAGTACATATGTTAAGACTTTCTAATTTATACATTTTTACCAAACTAGTAAAATGTCAACTAAAACAAGAAATATTTTCTTTGAATAGCCAACGAATTATACCTTTTCACATAGAATATAGTTGTTTTGTTTGCTGTAAAAGAGTTGAAATCCGGATACTTGTTTTACAACGCAATCATTTTCAACAAACATTTCTCTTTGTTTACGGATCTCAATTCCAAAATTCACATATCTGAATGACAAAGCGTTTAAAATACGAGTACTTATTCTCCAGCATTCAAGAAAAACACGTCTTGATACATTCATTGCTCTCTATTTGGAGAAAACAAACTACACCGAAGTCTCATTAAAACTAAGGAACATTTAAAACGAATGTTCTGAATCAAGAATGTTTATATGACATCTTTTTGAAAAAGAAATAATTTATTTTCTTCTTTTGAATAAATGGGGAATTCTATTATCCTCATAGAAAAATCGTCTGACACTTAATAATGGGGGCATGGCAACGGTGAGAAGTGACACCATTCTGCATAACAAAACGGTTAACATTTTGATCAAACTGCTGTCTGCTTCTATGGGTTTAATCCGTGGGCGTATGTGAAAGTGTTGTTGATTTGTTTGCTCGTTTTTGCACGAAGAAAGCGAAATTCGCGCGTGCCTTTAAAAGGTTAAAATGGAAAGTGGCGAATCTCGTGCATTTTTCTGGGTTACTATCGATAATCGGTAGAGATAAGAGACGAAATTCCAAATGGAATCCCATATCTCATTTGAATGCCGTGAACATACATTGGATTGTTTCCAACCTCGATTCGATTTTTTGGCGAATTCTTCGATTCGTGATTTTAAGGTTCGTGACTTAGCTTTATCGTTTTGTATTTGGTTTATGGGAAAAATACTTTTGGGTCGTTACATTATGTGAGCGTTTTGTATTTTCTTAGACCGCTGTTTCTGGTCTTACAAAAGTTATTTTTATTAGGACCATTTGAGGACTTTTTTACAAATATAATAATAGTTTTTTTTTGTTCTAAATTGGAGATAAAATTCTGAATTTTCTCGCTTTCACTGAGGAATTCCACTATTCATGTGAAAGAAATGAAACAAAATACAAGATGTGGAGTATTTGCTTTTCAGTTGTCCAGCATTTGAAAATTCGAAAATGTGCCTTGGGAATTGTTTGAGAAGATTGGGTAAAATATGGCCTGTAAAACTCAGTGTTTTTGTTCAATCTAATCTGTTTTTCAACTCATTTTTTTAAGTTCATTAAATCATGTAATTTTAGTTTTTATTGAATTTAATTTTTTCCCACTGTTTCTTGGTTTAATCAACTTACTTCTGTAAGCTCTGTGTTGTATTTATGAAGTTTGCACGGGGAGTTTGCTTTTGTTCAATAAAAAAGTATACACTGTTTCAAAGCAGCAATGGATTTATGCTTAAAAATATGACCCGTTAACAATAGGTCCAGCTTAATTTTACAAAAGTGAAAATATCATATAGTAAAAACTCAAATTTTCTGGTTTTCTACAACAAAAGAGAATAAAAATTAATCTTCGATATCGAAAGAAAACATAATTATTACCATACATACAGGTCAAAAAGTTGTAAATAAATAAAATAGAAATTTTCTTGAACAAAACTAATATCTCTAGACCGTTCCTGCAAATACTATGGATAACTACCCTTAAATTTATACCTAAATTTAATCCGATGCATCCTGCTCCAGATTTTAACATTTACAAGACTTATAGACACAATTCAGTCACTGTTGGAACTTGATTGCCGTTTAGCATTGGACTCAACGCCATAGGAGTCCTATCTGCTTGGACCTTTCCCTCTGTACAATTTTTGTTCCTCCTCCAAACAGGAAGGGTAAATATTAAAGTATTTCTAATGAGTAACCGAATACGTTGTTTCAATAAAACACTCAAATAGACCAGGAGTACAAAGTACTCGAGGCTCTCTTAATATTTTTATAGTTAGGGCAAATCCCAACAAAAAAAAATCAGGATAATTAAAAGAGGCAACGCGACTGATGAAATAAATGCAGGGCAACCCCAACTTACTCTCATTAGATTGTTTAAACACAGGCTGGCTTAAAATTTTAAACTTAAAACACTATTACTGTTCTAAACTACTAAAAACAAATCTACGTATACCAAATATGTAATTGAATTGATACCACACTGGATCACCATAATTGGCTATTAGCAACTATCAGAGGTCAGTTCTAAAGGGAAATGTCGGAGAAAACTTCGTATTTTTACTCTTCGTCAGATGACGAAAGAATATCAGGAATTAGTCTTCTGAGAAAATTCAGCTTCATATGCTTTTATATAATCATCAATGACGAATGAATTTATGTGTAGGTATGTGTAATGGGAGAGAGAGAGAGAATGAAAATTATTTCTAACAATACTACTGTAAAAGACTTTCATTTTTAAATCTCAAATATGAAAACATGAAATAGATTATCAATCTTTTTGGAATCTGATGCAATTGTCTACTTCCTATTCGTATATCAGCGTCCACACCCAAACCCTTCCAATACTCCTTCTCGAAATGATAAATCGATTCATCTTAATTACATCTGATTGTCTATTGCAGAAATGACAAACTACATCAAATAACTTAGACCTATTTTGTACAGTAACGAGCAAACGCTCATTAAAAATATCAACAATCACTTCATTGTTGTCACTTTCGCTTCTGCTGCAGCAGCCTTTCGATTTCACTTCCTCTGCCCCATAAGTCACTTCTCCAGGAGGAATCAAAGTCTCGGTCCAGACAATCGTCCCGTTACACATTAATTATGCAACCTAAAACTCGAATCACGTCGGATTCATTTTCAACTGAGAGCCGATTACTATTAGCCTCGAGGCACAGTAATGAGTGAAAATGAAGCCATTATCTACCAGACAAGGACTCGGCAGATTTCCCAACTGCTGATGGACAAAGACAATTACTTTTTAAACGGAACAATATATGGATATGGAAGTTTCTTCATTTCCCAATTAGCGTCAGCTCTCCCTTTCTTCGGACGCCATCTTGAAATAGGGGTTGATGGTGGAAGATAAGTTGAAGAATTGGCCTAGTATCGATCACTTGCCTTTTCAATCTTTGGAGCTCCAGATTGGGCCGCGAGAGGATTTCAAAACACATCATCCCCTTACTTTTAGCTGCCATTGTGTGTATCAGTCAATGGAGTTACCATCTAGTTAATGAAGAAATCGAAAGCTGCGTCGTTCAATTTATATATGTTAACCCATCGTGTCATTTAGCTTTAGACACACAGCTTGATAAATCACACCTCGACTGCAATAGCTCGAGGCACAGTAACTAAAAAAATCTTGTTTTATTTGTAAAAATACTAAATTCATGCTTCTGAAACATACATTTCATCTCTAGAAGCATAAAACTATAGATTCATTATTTTAGTTATGAAGATATTGCAGACTATACTATGATATTGCAGACGATACTATGATATTGCAGACGATAAGACTATATTAAAAACGATAATCGAAGGCCCAACCCCATAATATCCAAAAAGCGTGAAAGTGGAGCATTGTCGTTTAACCGAGATTCCAAAAGATCTTTCAAGTGATACATAACAAGTTTAGAAGATTTTTGGCCGTCACTAATTTTATAAAGACCTTATAAACTCCTTTTGATGAAATATTAGCCTTTGAATAATTTGTATACACTGCACAGTGGTTTTTTTTTTTAAATCCATCTGATATGCCTTCTTTATTCCTATTTCACATATTTTATTAAAATTCCTCTCAAAAATTTTATTTTATGAACTTTTTTGTTACGCCTATTGTTAAAAATTACACTTAGTTGCGTTTTTTATCAAGATAATAATAAATTGACATCATGAATAGATTTAGGGGGTAAGAAGATTATTTTTTATTGTTCGAATATATCGTAAGGTATATTATCCAAGTGACACATTCTGAAACTAATGAAGTACCCAATGCACACATATAAAATCAAATCACTAACCACTATAAATATAGACATGAAACTAAATAACTCCACTATTAAATTGATAACATTTCGGTAATAAGAAAAAATAGAAGCTTTAGAAATTATTCTAATGATATGCTACAAAGAGTTTTTATTCTAATACTTTTCATATTCAATGGTTAAAATTAAATTAAATTATTTTCTAAAATTTAATTTTTTTCTTTTTAATAAATTCAAAAAACACTATCACTAATGAAGTTATGTGTTACGAAAATATTTTAAAGCCAGTGGTACACACAACCAGCATGCATCTCATTTGACCCACCTAATTTGCTGAAAAAACTGACAAAAGATTTTTCAAATTTCTAATTAGATGTCATCTTTGAATGACACTGATAGAAAAAACAGGCGAATTTCGAAACTGAATATCATATTTTATACCCTTTTTTTCTCTACCCATCCTCGTTTCTATTTCCTCTTTCTCCCCCATACCCACTTTGCAACCTTAGTTACCAATCTCTTCCACCTTAACAAACGAACTCGGATATTTGAAAAGGGTTCCTTTGTTGTGAGAAAGCAAAGTGAACTTTGACCGTTACAGTTGAATTAAATTAACCTTTAGAGTCAGCTAATCTGATACACCGTAAGCAAAATAAACGGATGTGGCCATCAAATGTACGAATGGCCTACTCACATCGCTCTTACTGGTTTTTCTTTATTTCGAAACTGACGTTCCAGCCTAACCTCATCAAAAGAAATATCAGTGTATTTTAAGATAAATGTAGGTTATCTGTTCTACTTTTAGCGGTATTGAACATATTTTTAATTTATCGACACTGTCTTCTTAAATCATAACATCGTAAAAGTCAGATAGTTTAAAAAGAAACAGCTGAGACTTGTGAAAATATTCTAAGTATCCTCGAATATTCAGACAAAATAAGGAGGTTTCGGTTACAAGTTAATATGCAATACAAAATAAAAGTTCGGTTGGTATCGTCCATACTTATGTTAAGATATTAAATGCAAAAAAAAAATGCTTTTTTCTTCATAAACGTTATTTTACTGTTGCATTGAACAACATACAACCGGCGGAAAATTGGAAAATTCCATGGCTGGATTGAAGTCAGGAAATAGTTATGGCAAGTTTCGAATATTTAGTTTCAATCCTCAGTTAAAAAGGGTTTCTTTATATGATCTCCTGAAAAGTTACTATTTTACATTCGATTGATTATCGAATCAAAGGTGAACAAGGTATCAAAGATGTGAAATAATCAAGTTCTCAAAACTCTTCCAGCACGATTATCTCAATACGCCTGATAAAAGGTTGAAAACTAAAGACTCGTCATTTTCTGTCTAGATGAATTTCTTCCTACAGAAAATAAAATGTTTTATTCGAATTCTCGTTTCGATTTGTTCCTTTTCGTATCATATCTGCGGGTGGGGAATCCTTTTCGGAGACCGATAACTACCCTGCCGGTCGGGAAACCATCTGGAGAGCCTTAATTTGCACGTGGGTCGGATAAATCCATCCGGAGGGCTGTATATGATCTGTGTGTCTAACAAAAGTATTTGGAGGGCTGCATTTGGTCTCTGGACTTTATATCATTCTATTCGCTACTGATATCTTATGCGTGCCACTTTCATAAACGGGCTAGTTAAACCTGATCCCGACGAGAACAACAAGTTTTTCTCAAAATGATAAAACATATTTTCAGATTACTATTCACTATCGTTAGGAAGTACAACTGAGTTCACAATGTATGTACGTATCCCTTTGTATAATACACGTTTCTGGGTAAATTTTAACATAAATTTAAGCAAAAGTAGTTTTTTTCGGAAGAAAGTCATTCTTAATATTTTACCCACAGAAAACCATTTGCAGTGAATATAAATAAAGCTATAGCAGCACGTTTGCGTCCGGAATCGCCAATTTTAAAGTAGATCATAAGGGAGTTGAAGCTAAAAATTTGTATGTTAGTGTGAAAATAGCACCAGTCTCAACAGATTTCATTTTGTAAAGGGCAAAAAATTACCAATGCATTTTTACAGCAAATTGAGGCAGTGGGTCTTATTAGAATTTTGGAAGTTACAATCTCCTATATAACAGAATTGATTCCTCCTTTTTAGTTTCTTGCATTGTTTTTAATATTCTAAGGTATGTCCCCAAAAACTGTAAATTATTTTTCGTTAAAAACTTTTAAAAAGAATGCTTGCTACAATTTTGCTACAAATTTATTTAATCTATAATTTGTACATAAAATTTTGTCAACATATTAATCAGTAAGGAATCGCTCTCTAAGCTAAAAAGCAACGCATCTCCTTTCATTGGAATTCATAAATCATTTTTAAATGGTTGTAATGTCCAAAATATATTTGTAACTAAATAAACATGAGCTAACATCTAAAATCTTGCTTCACAAAATTTCACTTGCTCATTTCTTCAATTTTTGAGGAGTTGATAACGAAGGTTTTCAATTATGAGAGATGGTTGTCAATGGTCGAAAAATAATAATTATCTTCAGGCTTTCACTCACACATAATGTCCTAATTATTATTTGATTGGAAAAATCCAGTGCATTTTTAACACTTAATTCAAATATATATATATATATATATATATATATATATATATATATATATATATATATATATCAAATAAGAAACCAGAATTTTCGAGTTTTGCCTAAAAAAATCTCCCTCTGGTAATGGCACAAGCGAAAACAGATTCGATTTTCGTTAATCATACCCTTTCCAGAACATTTGCAAAGAGAGTTAGCTGCGCCATCTGGTGCTGAATGTGGAAGACAAACGCACATTCAAAGAAGAGGAATAAAGGGTTTGCAATAGATGTGTCAGGAAGTAGGACTGCTGTCACGTCCCATCGAACAATCTTTTCCCGATCGTCCACGACAGAGAAAATTAATTGCTGCATTGTTAGTTTGCAGATTTAATGGTCTTATGAACTACTTCCCTAAACAGGATTAGCATTCAGAGTCAGAGAATAGTATATGGATAAAGCATCTGCTCTGATTACTTGTTCCTCACCAACAATTTATTGAGAAAGCCCTTATAATGAGATGTTTTGCAAAATCAGACTTTGGATGTGACAAATTTAAACTATCTCAGCAGGGATCTGCATCTTAAATTAATGTTGAGATTGTTTAGTATTAGTATTTAGCCAATAAGCAGCTGTTAATAGAGTAAAACTATTGTTTCATGTAATGTTCCCAAAATATGTGGTAGAGGAATTGAAAAGTAATTAATTTAATTCACGTAACTTAACACATTTTGGTTGATGTGGGTATTAGAAAAAATCGTCTTTTTTTTATAGCTTAGTGTTTGCATAAGTGCACGCGCTTTCTAACCTACAGATTTAACGACAACATACTCTGCGCACACAATCGTCTGCTTTTTAGACGACATAAAAGTCAAAACAAGACAATCTGATACAATGCATATTTTTCTTTGTTTTTTTTTTGGTTTTGAGAGGATAAAATAATAAGAGAAATAAAAATAAGGACATATATATATAAATTTCATAAAAAAACTTTTTAACGTATATTAAGCAGCATATGGTTGAGCACGTTTGTCCCATTTTAGGTCAAATTTAGATGAATATTTTATGTAAAATTTTCGCTTATTTTGAACTATAAAAACATATTCGGCACCCTAGAACACAAAAGTGCAAATGCATGAAACACATTCATTCATAGACATGTTTATACGTGTATGTTGAATAATGCAAATGATATCGCCCGTTTAAAAGCTAGATGACAAACGCAAAGGAAATTTTTAATTTATAAAAGAAAGTATTGTAATCACATATATTGAGAACGACATACTATCTTTTTTTGCACTAAGTACCATTGTGTGATCATATCAGTTTATCTTTCGAGTGATAGCAAGTTATTCTAAAGATCAATTACATGATGGTAAAAAATTAATTAATTCTTGGAAATAAAATTTATCATGGATATTAATACCATCTGTGTTTCGACTGCTTCTTTGAAAATCTGGAATGTACAGATTTAGCTGTTTGAACCTATTCTAGCTCTTAGCTTGTACTGTATATTGCTTTCAACTCATACAAATTCTCACAAAGTGTGATGTGAGCTTGAGAATTAATGATCAGAATGTTTTTGCAATTTATAGATTGTGCTGAATTAAATAAGGGTAGTTTGAAGATAAAACTTCTTTAATGACATGTGGTGAATTACAATGACAATAAGACTTATTAGTGTTGCCCTGTACATCTGTACTTTGGGAAGCAGTGTTAGGTTAAATAAGGGTCACAATATTAGTTTATAGATGATGGTCCTCTCATTAAATATGAATTTGAGTCCCAAGAATTCATAATGTTTGCCTTGCACAAATTCTTCTCCTGTACACAACTTATGTACACCTTCGGAACAATTGCTGTACACTTTCAGAGTCAAACACAATTTACTCCCTCTATCCCTAAATAAGTATCCATTTTAAATAGTTGTCCCATTGGTAAAACAATTGAAAAGAAAGAAATTTAATCGCAAATAAAATATTTATTTTTCTGACATGGTTAAATATCACATGCTAAGACAATGTTTATTTAATATAGCTTCAAGATTAAAATTGGGGCCGCCGTGGCCAGGTTGTATTGTCCACTGCGCTAGCAGCTTGTGAGCTGTAGGTTGCACATGTTAGATTCCTCCATGGATGTATGGATGTCTTCTGTGTCAGTAAAACTTTCCTTGTGTGTGTGTGTAATCATTACTTGATGTTGTCTGTCTTGTGTAAGGCGCAGTGTGGCCAAATATAGCCCTGTCGCCATAAAACCCAGCCAACCACCTGTATTACAATCAATAATACTCGGAAGGCGACTTTCATGACTCTGTTTTTCTTTCTTAATGTGTACAAATTTGTGGTCATTACTTACAGCTAGCATCTATCTTCCGTACATGTTTGAAATGTTAAGAAAATATTTTCTGACGGGAGTATTTTCAAAAAGATTCCAATATTTCAGTAATTTTAACTTTCAGATATTTATTTTTTATATTTTTTACCAGCCTTTGTTAATGTAAAAAAAGACGATCGAGTGGCATTCCTAGCTTTCCTTATGCCGTTAAATGTTGCCCTCATTGGTGCAGTTCACTTTAAAAGTGAATAAAAACTATTCATATTCGAGTGAAAATTATAAAAATGTATCACCTATTTTGAGACAGAGGAAGCAAAATTTTTTTAATCTAGAAAAGCAGTCTAAAAGTACCCGTAAATCCAGGTACCATGACACCCCAGTACCCCTTTAACCCTCCAAGTGTTCCAACGAGATATCTCGTCCAGGATCTGGTCTTTTTTTAAGGACGAGATATCTCGTACAGACAAAACTGCCCTACAAGGGGAATGAAGTTCCAAGTTGGACAAACAAATTGTCTGTGATCGTTTGGAACAGGTTTTTTCCACAAATCTGGCCAATACATACACTACTTGCTGCGTATAAAAACAGTTTCAAACTTGAGCAATTTTCAATGCTAAGAAAAACCACCAGAAAAATCAAACGAGGACCCTGATACAACCTCAGTTTACGAGTGGTGTAATAACAACTCAACATAAGAGGGTGGATCAATGTTTTGTCCACTGATCTTCCACCGACACGGTGGTAGAAAATCGATGATCGTTGCAAATGCGCAGTGTGTGACAGAGACGATCGAAGAGTAACAACAGAAGATGGCTCCGCCATTCAGCATAGGGTGCGATAAGTTGAAGCGCAGAAACCGACGCTACGCACTGTGTTTACCAGCCAATGAAATTTATTCACACCTCGTGTGACCAATAAGAGAAATTGCTGTCAGAAACTGAGGTGTTTAATAATAAAATTACTATCGGAAGTCTTCCCTGCCTTTGATTCCCCACAAAATTAAGTAATTCTTTGAAAATGTTACTCTAGCGGTCGAATTTCGAGCAATTGCTACAATATTCACTCATTTCTGAAGGATATAAAATATATATACATGGCGAAACGATAATTGTGTACTAGAGTGGTAAAACTAAAGATAACCCAATTGTATTTGACGCAAAGATTATTTTATATATTCTATTAATATTCATGGCGGTTTATCTTCGCGAAGTGAAGAGCATCTGATGCAAAAACCTATTCCAAACTGTCACCAGTTTTAGGCATGGAGAAGTATGTTTTTCTTACATATCTTCATTTCCATGGAGTAATAGGACAGTTCTACCTTGACGAGATATCTCGCCATTAATAAAATTGATCATATTTTTGACAAGATATCTCATTAAAACCGCTTGGAGGGTTAAAAATAATCGAATGTCTCGAATAATCTTTTGAGTGAATTGTGTATGGAAAGGAAAATCTCCAAAACGCGTCACTCAAAGTTCAACAGGTATCTTGTTGAAAATTCCATTTTTTTTCTTTTATTTGATCACACCTATATGTGACATTTTGTGATTTCCATCTAGTAACAAAATCTCTTATTTCATCAGCTGATCCAATAAAAGTTACAACCAAATGTATATGATAATACTAGTATCAAATCATAAGGGGGAAATTTTTATTTGCTCTCTTGAAAAATGCAGCTATTAGACATACGACCTTTTGCACTTTGGGAGACGATATGCCTATGTATGTTCTTTGTGCTCAGAATTGTTACCTACGGAAACAATAGAACAAACGCCATTTTCAAACAAGTACGTAGGATTTTGTTAAGGAATGCGCTTGAGATCGATCAGAAACAATTCATGGTTTGCAATAACGTACATGAAAGATTCCTTGGTTTCCAAATTAAGAGCTTTTATACATAACTATTTGAACGTTTAGATCATATCACAGTATAGTATATACACCATTCCGCCACAATACTTATGTTTTCACATTGACACTTCCCTTAAATTCGATGTTTCCATATCTATTTACTTTATACAAAAGAGTACAGTGAAAATCTTCGACAAAATGATAGTGGATTGAATAATAGCTTAAAATGACTTATTGATATTAAAGAAACAATAGCAGTCAGAGATCATGTTGGAATGCATACACGCCTACCATTACTGGATCCAAAGTAAAATGAGTGGGAAATTAAACAAATAAAACGAGTCAAACGTTAAAATGAGTTTCAGACTTCCGTTAATTCTGTCCTGACGAGGAGACGTGTAGCCTCTTAAAAAATTCAAGCATTTATTTTGTTTAATTATCTTTATAAATCATTTTTGAAGCGATATTTTGATGAAACAACAGTTTTCTGTAATGTGCTATTCTATGTAGTACATTACTGTTTCTAATCAGAAAAAAAATTCAAAAATTTCTCTACGTTGTCTTTTTAGGCCTTGCCCGGGAGCAGAAAGTACTTAAAACTGCGACGCACGTCGTTGAAAAGACAAAGTCTTTGTAGAACAATTTTTCCTTAATTTTATCAAAATGTTGTCTGATTTTTTTTCAATCAGAAGTTACGATGTTCTGCAGTGCAAAGCGCGCTCCTTGTCATACATTTATTTTTCCTTCTCTAGCTACGAAACAACCTCCCTACACCGCCCCAAATTACCACAAACACTTGATAAATAAAACATCTATGTCAATGACAAAATATTTAACTTCAAAAGTTATCGACAGAATTCCAACTTCTGAAAGTATGCCTTGGTTTTAAATGAAGTAAGTTAATTAATTTTGATGTGTTTTAATATAAATATGTATTAATATTTAGCGATAATTGAGTTTTACGTCTGTTTCGGATTTCAGTGCAGTTTTCAAAATTCGGACAAAATGCCTGCAGAACAATTGTTGCAGAACACTTAATATAATTCTGTGCCTGGGAGGCCTCTTATAGTTTAAAATTACCATAGAATGACAAACGAATCAAAACTTATATACTACTACAAAAACATTTATCAATTCGTGAGTTCATTTAAAATATGAACGTTTCACATGAATAATGGAGCCACTCGATTTCAATATCTTTATTAGTTATGAATTCTAAATTACCTAGGAGGATTTTATTTCCTTCTAAATTACTTTTGGCGGAAAGAGTTTCCGGTCAACAAGCTAACAAAACATTACAATCCGCTTAATTTTTTTACGAATGATTCCACTATTCATCTTGTCAATCACCATAACCCAAACAACAAAAGGTAAAAGTCATCAATCATAGCTTCACATACAAGCCATTATTTGATAAAGGCAAGATAATTTCGGTGCTTATATAATGCAGACATATGTAGAAATTTTGAGCCAACTTTTGCTACCAAAAAACAAAACATTCAGAGCCTTAAACGTCTGAGGTTGTTTAACGCGGCCAAAACGGTTTAAAAAATACTTAAAAGATTCACGTTTGGCAAGATATCTTCGCTTTGCATGGGACATTATCACGAAATGAAATAGAGTGCGTGACTCACGCTGGACCTAGTTCGTTACCATTGATGGTAAACTAAAAGGTCATAAGGAACGCTTCAAGTGTTTTGCTAACTTTCACCTTGGACTGGTTAGTTTGCTTATATGTGTTACTAAAACTTGTAAAGTACTGTTACAACACGTGTATTCTTTACTTCCTTCAATTTGGTCTTTGAAGGATATGAAGCAATTTTCTTTTGTAATCAATTTAAATACTATGTAAAGTAAAATAAATGGCGATAAGAGTCTTATATATTTATAAGTTAGTGTCAGCATGAGTTGTTCGTATTTTTCTTGCTTCTATTTGATTATGGAATAAATTCTCGAAGTGTGCATTTAAAAGTTTCTTTGCTTTTCAACACTTTAATAACACATTTTGCAGCCAAAATAGACGCTTCCAAAAATATATGTCGTTTATGTTACTTTACATGCAACGAATAAAAAATTTACTTGGAAGAGAAATCTTTCACTATGTGCATTGTAAGCGAACCTTTATTAACGTGCGATTAGTTTGTTCATTTTGCTCTAATATGGGCTTAAAAAATCATTATAATTAGAATTTGTCTTAGGAATTTTGTTGAGTACGCTTGTGTTTTACACATAAGTATTGATTATATGCGTACACATAAGCAAACTTTATCTGTATAAGATAAGTTAAAAAAAGCCTAGAAATAAAAACATTAAAGTGATAGAATCCTATTACATAAAAAACGATTAAAAGCTGAGTTTTGAGTATAACACACACACACACATACAACGGGGTAACTTAATTTGAAATTATTTGCAAAGGGGAACTTTTGTATATAATTTTACGATTTGAGAAGCAATTCACTTTGATTTGAATCACTTTTGAATTGTGAAGCAATAATTTTACAAGAACCTTATAAAGCTAAGTTTTTACAAATAACAATGTCCTTAAATGCTGCTAAAGATTATACATCCTCTGAAAGTTACTAGAATTCTCAAGAAATGTAGTACGACTTTCCAACTACAACAACACATCATGACAAAATAACTCCACCCACTGGTTGAAAGAATCCAAAAAAAAATTATAGTGGCCAAGGTCAGATTGGATATATACATGCAAAACCCCTCAGCGGGTAAAAAATGCTACTCTTTAAAATTGCTTAGCAAAATTCGGAATTGTTAGTAAGTATTAAGGGTTATCAAATTATGTGATGAAGGTTGCACCAAATGATTGACTCATCAATTTCTGAACAGAAAATTTCCTGGTGTGAAGCGATCATGCAGTAAATTAAGTAATCTAATTTGTTTTTAATTTTTGTACATACTTGTAATGACGATTTCAAAAACATGTTGATTAACGTTGCACATGAAAAAATACTTTGAGTGATCGTTCAGCTTGAGAAAAGTTGATACGATATTGGCTTGAACGACAGTTGAAGAACTATTGTTTGAAGAGTTGGTTTCTTGGAATTACGTTTACTCATTGTGTAAGCAAGTAAAACTCTCCAAGGCTACCATTCACAACCTGAACAAAATGAGCAATACTTTTTATTTTTCTCTAGAAAAATATGATAGATTGGAGTATTGGACAAAACTAAAATGTGTGCGTCTGTAAGTTGATAAAGATATTATACTTTTCACTTATCAGAAGCAATAATGACTGTTTTTAAGCCATATCCAGTTATTCTACCATGTTCTATTACATACAATCAAAATTAAAAGTAAGACATCCATTTCCTCGTATCAACTCTTTCCATTGTGTGACTCAGTACATAAAGAATCGATTAGGTCTAATTATGAAAAGATAATGAGATTTGTCATATCTATTTAAATATTAAATATTGATTTTATGATCCATGTATGGGAATTGAAACCTATTTTTCACTATTATAACAGGTGTGGTTAATGAGATGTGAAAAGAAACAATTAAGTTGCTTAATCGAATATTTGAAACTAGTATACCTCTAGTTTGAAGATATTCATTCAAAACATGTGCACTTTGAATATTCAGTTACAGCTAGCTAGCTTAGACTCAAAGCAAATTGTTCGAATTGAAAATGTCGAAATTGCCTCACATGCGATATTCAAAATACGAAAACATTGGCTGAACATCTATGTTCCGATATTCAGCCAGCTAACTTTCTTATCTCCTTATTTATTGAAATCTGTGTTCCCAAGTTAAACAGACACGTTTTTAAAATGTTGACCATAATCGTTGGGTATACTATTGAGTTTTCCATGCGAGATCGATCAATGCTTTGATAGCGAAGTTTTATCTTGTAAAAACATAATAGGACCGTTTAAAAATTGTCAAATCCAATAAAAATATTTTACAATCTTTTTCCGTATCACGACATTAAAACACATCAACATTACAAGCAAACAAATTATGTCTAGAGACTTGGGTTGTGTAAGTGGAAGTAATTAACTCTAAAAATGATAATTTCCTGTGATTAATACAGAAACTGACTTCTGTAATGGCAAACAGTACATCTGTAAGAGACCAAATTCATTTTTCAAGTGATCTGCACTAACACATGTCCATTTTTTTTTATCTCCTTATTTATTGAAACACGAGAAGGAAATCTATCCAAGAGAGAGGGTGAGGGGAGAGCGGTTTTCAAAAGCACTTTCAGAAAAGCGACAGAGAAGGAAAAATGAAATTCACAGCATCCCGAGGAGGCGTTGTCAAGAGCATCTGTTGCTGTAGAAATATGTGAGACCATCTTTGCCAGATATTTGGTTGGCATCCGACTGTAAAAGAGGCATATTATGCCAAGGGACCAGCCACATATTTAAATGAAATGGAATCTCGATCAATATCGGATGCAAAACTCGAGATTCCTCTGGATGGCAAGCAAACCTGAGATCGAGTATCACAGAGAATGGTAACTAGTTTTTTTTACTAAAGGTGCCGCTTTTTCGCAAATGGTAGATTGAAACGCTTAGTATCGAGATCGAATCTCGGACGTGTCGAAATAGGGTTGACTGCGTTAAGCTTCCGATTCCTTCATTTTGACAGAAATACGAGTTACTTTTCCAAAGTCCTACAGGATGGCATGGCCCTCTCATTTAGTTCAAAGTAGGTGCGATGTGGTAGCACCTTCCTCTGAACTATAAAAATTATTTTAATAAGTCATTCTTTAGGCTAGGCATCCACGTACGATCTCTAGTCGTACGATTTTACAGTCGTAAAAACAAAACTCTTTGTTTCAAATAAAAGTGCACAAACTTGAGACTAAACAATCACAGCGATTAAAAAGTTGCAACCGGTTGTATTTTGCTGCGACTGTCGATCAACCCAATGAATCACACTGACAGGCATGGACTAGACATGCACCTACTTCGGATAGTTTAGTCGCAGTTCTAAATCAGTCTTGTTCTGGTCTCAGTTTAAAACATTGCTAAAATGTCTGACAACGAATCTACCGGAGGTGATGATGAACGAATATTAATAGTAATTGATACTAAGTGACTTATTTAAAAAAATTGAAAAGAAAAATTTTAAGAAATTGAAGATTGTTATGGATGGACCAATTATTCCCAACAATTCATCAAAACTACTTTTTGTCATTCGGTAATACTGGAAAAACTTTGCAGAGTGCTCACATAAATCTTCAAATAAGTTGTAAAGCTGCCCCTTGAATAATCTTTGAATTGTTATTGGATGTACCCAATTACGATGCTTCCTCCGTTTACTTCTCTCCCGAAGCAATAGAGCGATCGCACAAGTACTTTCAATGACATCCATTGGAAAACTGTTCTAATTCAACGATTTATCTTTCGCAGTCTGTGGACTTTGTAGACTGCGGCAGCGATTTTTTGGTCGCCGCGACTAGAAATCTCAAGTGGAGGCTGGCCTTAGTCAATAAATTCTTTTGCCAATAGATGACGCCAATTTTAGTTTAATAACACATAAAAAGCTAAAATTAAAACATAAATTGAAATAGCAATAACCTCCGAGTGATTTCAAAGATATATCTCATCCATCAAGATTTTACCAACTTTGCAAATTAAGAGACATCTTGCAATCAATATTTGCCTAATTTTTGATGATGACGATGTCAGGATCTGGTCAGATTTCTTCTAATGACAAGTGGCGGCTAGATTTTGATGGACGAGAGATTCAACTAGTTACCACCGTCCCAGCCTAAGCCATTCTGGTATCGCCACGTATTTTTGAACCACGGTCAGATGACGAGGCAACATCTGAGCTGGAACCCCACTCTCACGCCAACCCAACGTGAGGACTTACGGCCACGACAGATCTAAGGTTCTGCCGCGATAGATTTCAAACCAGGAACCTTCCGATCTAGATGCTAAGTCGGCTGATGGACGAGATATATCGTCTGTCACGATCTGGCCAGTTTTGTTAATGATGGTATACCTTGTCGAGACAACCACCAGCAGAGTTCATACGTATTGGTTTGAAAATATAAGACAACAGGTAATTTCAAGATTTATAGTCCATTTAGTGCAATTATAAGCTACTGAATGAAACAAAAAAAAAAACGCTTGGTTATTGGTACTTATTCTTGATGAATTGCTTAAATATTTATATCCCAATACATTTTTGATTCACTATATCATTATCTGGGTTGTAGGTTTTTCGTACTTCAGATAGGTCTCTTTTTATAACAGTAAAAACGCACAGAATACTTTGATGATTGTAAGATAAAAATAAAATGAAAATGATTATTTTCAAACAGATTATAATGTACTAATTATATTACTTTTTTAAAACCCTAGTGATCTTCAGCCTTTGGCACCACAACAGGGGAACTGGCGGTTATTCGCGAAAGATAACGTCCATACGTATTCAAACCGGGATACGAACCCGGATCTACTGGGTGACAAGCAATCGCTATGAACACTGCACCTGAGATGTCCATATTGACAAAATAAGAGTTCACTAAATTGATAATTTAAATGGAAATCTGAAAGGATATAAATTTTTCTGTGCGTGTCTTTTCTATACTTACATAACAATTGTTTATATTCGCAAAAATGTACTTTTTTTTTATCAATCTTTAAAAATGACAGAGAAATGTCTGCTTTTTTTTATTAAATTGTCCTAAATATTATTAGAACTACACAACCATTCACTCAGCTCAACTGAGTTGCGCCATATTCTATGCTTACGTAATTACGCTGAAGCACAAAAAATATTTTAGTGAAACTTTTGAAAATTCTAATAAGGTTCAGTTCTTAATTTTTAGGGGGCCATAGTGGCTCAGTGGGTATGCCTATTGCTCTAGCAACCTGCGAGTTATAGACAGCGTAGGTTCGGTTCCTCTTCGGATGTATTTCTCTCTTCCGTGCAAGGAAACGTGTGTTTATATCCATTACTTGTTGTTATCTATCTTGAGTTTGTCACAGTATTCACAAGTATGACCCCTTGCGACATAAAATCTAATCCAATTAACCCTCTTAATTTGTATTAAAAATGGTGTTTCTAACTCCGATCCTCATTGAAATGAAATCGTCATTATGATAATGGGTAATACTAAGAACACGATAATGGCCCAATATGGCCGTTTCATTTGGCGGTTTCGCCAAATTGGAGACTAAAATTTTCGTCGCCAAACAACTATTTGGATAAGCCTACGACGAGTTAACATATTCTAAAATTTTCCCTATTTGGCGCTGGTGTCGAATTTTGAGTCTAAGTGATGAGTACAAATAGTATGACAGAAAATTTTCTATCAAGGTAGGTATTGTAACTAACGTCGCACTGGAGCAATACAGGGGGCTATTGGCGATGAACCCCCGAAGGGATAAGCCCGGGAGCAGAAAATGCTTAAAACTGCGACGTACGTCGCAGAACAAAGTCTTTGCAGAATGATTTTTCTTTAATTATATCAAAATTTTGGATTTTTTTTTAAATCATAAGTGACGTTGTTCTGCAGTGCAAAGCGTGCTCCTTGCCACACTTTTTCTTTTCTAGCTACGGAACAACCTCCCTACACCGCCCAAATTACCACAAACACGTTATAAATAACACATATTCTATGTCAATGACAAAATATTTAACTTCGAAAGTGATCGACAGAATTGCAAATTCTGAACGTATGCCTTGGTTTTAAATGAAATAAGTTATTTAATTTTGGTGTTTTATTATATTTATGTAATACATATTTAGCCGATATAATTGTGTTTTACGTCCGTTCTTTTTTTTATTTTAGTGCAGTTTTCGAAATTCGGACAAAATGCTTACAGAGCAATTGCAATTGCTTGGAGTTGTGTTGCAGAACACTGATTATAATTCTGCACCTGGGGATCCAAGGACAACATATTCTTAAGGGACTGATCCCGGACCGTCGTCAATAGCCCGTTTTGTAGCTCTAGTACGACGTTAACTAAAATTACCATTACCATTGCCAAGGACAACATAAAGTAATTTTGAACCACAGTCAAAGGACAATTTCTATCATGTACTTTCTGATCCGATCGCAGGTGTGTAATTTGGGGACGTTCCCCGCAGCCAAGAAGGCCGAGGGAGAGCGACGCAGTGTCAAACATCGGGCTCCACTTCAGAAAATCCCGGTTCGCGCGCGAGCGAGCGACGATTTGTCAAAGCGGCTTGCTCTTCGATTTGAATTAGCATTTTGGTGTGGGTGAAACGAACCGAATCGAGGTGAGGTGGAAAGATATTAGTATCTTGTCGAAAAGTCGTGTCCAGAGCGGATATTGCTCGGATTTTGAAACGATTGCTCGAAAGGCTTTAGATTGCTTCGTCATTTGGAAACTTCTGCTTCATTATGATGCTCGCATGCGAGCTTTCTGGCAGTTTGGGAGATGGCTTGTG
Organism: Metellina segmentata; assembly: GCA_947359465.1. Taxonomy (NCBI): domain Eukaryota; kingdom Metazoa; phylum Arthropoda; class Arachnida; order Araneae; family Tetragnathidae; genus Metellina; species Metellina segmentata. The sequence continues at coordinate 105,567,013 of OX375878.1, forward strand.
CGTCTTGATAGGCGCTTATGACGAAGGGACATCGTTATGCTTTGAGATGGCAATCGAAAGAAACTTTTGCAAGCAATAAGCGGAAAAGAGAAAGTCTTATCGATCTTAATATGTTTAGACAGAGTATGGCCTTGTGATGGCAAACATAGCACAACATTTTCAAGATATCATGAAACATCTACCAATCTTGTCTTCTTTATTAAACCATTAATCCGTTAACAGACAGTGAACTAGACTCATAAGGAGTGGTTTCTTGCTATACTGTCAACATTTTTGCTTCACGTTGGCGAATTCGGTACTTACGGTTTAAAGTGAATTCTGAACCAATAATAATATATATGCCAAGAGCGGCTGCGTTGGGATTGGGTTTGTCGCTTTAAGGTCTTAGATTGGATTCGAATCCTAAGATTTTTATGCCAAAGTTGGCCATGCTGCACCAAATAACGTCAAGGATATGGTTATATATGCAAGGAAACGTTTTAATGAAACAGAAGGGAGAAATACATCCAGGGAGAAATCGAACATGCGCCGCCTACAATTCACCGATTGCTAGCGCAGTGAACAAAGCCTAATCGACGGTGATTTTGTTAAATCAAAAACCAGAGTCCTAACTACTTGACAATCTTGGCAGACTAACTTGACTTGCAGAGGCAAAATGAAGTATCTTGAGATAGGTCAGTTTGCCTTCATATGGTTAAGCAAGCGTCTACCTATTTAAGAGCTTTTTATATTATATTTGGATCACCACAACCACAGCAGACTGGCTTTAAGAATGTGAGGGATCGAGTCCAACATATTATTCTGGAAATATTTTTCACTAGAACAATAAAAACCCATTTTCGTTGAATTCTAAGTTTGCCAACTTATGAGATCGATTTTCAGTGTAAACAAACCAGACAGAAAACGGAAGTTTTACTTCTACTACCCAAATGGCTCTCGCATTATCATCGTTTTGGTAACGTTACAATAATGCATGCAAAAACTTACAAAGTCACAGTGGCAAAAACTCAATACAATTGAGTGAATTCAGACTAAATCAGAAAAGTAGACGGTCTGTCAGTTTGCCACAGAATTATCCGAAAGGTTTATCTTTATTGCTTAGATTTGAGCATATAGAACTGTCTGACAGTTCCTATTAATTGTAAGACTAGAATTCCTTATATTGTTTGTATTATTGAATGTACTGTCAAACAGAACTCTAGCTAGATTTGTAAACGTACCGACAGGTTCGGTAAAACGTCTCAATTATATTGAAAGTTTAACAAGCGATTTTCGTTATTTAATTCACATTTTGAAATTCTACATATATATATACATAAATATACATATTTGCTAAGATATATTTATGTTACCTTTCGAATAAATTTGCAAGAAATTATACGAATTAATTTTCGCCTTTATTATTCGAAATCTTGCCTTGTAGTCTTTCATTCATTTATTATTTATATTTATTTTTTAACTAATACCAAAAGGAAATCCTTGGGCCACATTAATAAAATAACCTTAATATATTTTAAGAAGGTTTCAGCTCTTTTAAAAGCATCGTTAGACCTGGAAAATTTCACCATTCGCAATATTCCAACGGGTTTAGACACCTGCTGAACCATAAGCAATCGCGATAAATATTTCCATATTTAAAATTCTTAAAGCAACGGCACTCGGCTAAAAAGAAGACACAATACGCATTCTTAAAATCCTTGATTTGTTGCTTTACGGTCATGTTTTGCTACACCAGTCAAAACATCCTTGAAGGTTAATCCTTTTCCAACGCATTCTTAGGAGTTGGTTTAAGTTAAAATGAACATTTTAAATGCCTTATTTTTAGTTTACAAGTTATCTTAAGAAAAAATAAAGATACAAGGTTGAAAAAATAAGGAACTGCTTAAGTTTCGTTATGCTTATAAAAATATTTTTGATTTTACACTAAATTCATGAGATATCAGATGCTAAATGCGATTCAAGACAGATAAATAAGAAAAATTAACATCTTTTTTTTAAACAAACAATAGTTCTTTGTAAAATGTAACCATTAAAATAAAAACCTTCACTAATACTAAGTGTATTAAGTGTTGTTTTGTTTTTTATCACATTAAACACTCTAACCAAGATACAAATAATTCAATTTAATTACGAAACACAAAATTAAATCAGCACATAAGTAATAGTAAGTTTTCTCAATTTGAGGTCCAAAATAACCAAAGGATAGTTGATTCTGTAAAAATTAAACTTTATTTAAATAAACTGATTTCACAGGAAAATTGAGAAGCGCATTATATTATTATTTAACTAGTTTTACGAGTTGTTTCAAAATGAAAAATACTTATCTGTGAAAATTATCAATTTTGTTCAATTTTTTGGCCTTATAACATGTACAGTATACATTTCAAACCATCTATGTATACAAATCTTAAAAAGTACAGGTTATTTCGGATTTTTACATTTTTTGTTAATGGCCTGATTTAGCTGTTTAATAAAAATGACGCTTTTTAATTACTTTTTGGTGGACTTACGGAGACCTTGTTTTTTTGACACTTCTTTCAGGGATCTTTTCCTCATTTTCGATGATTTCGTGTAGATATCAAACAAAACAAAACAAAAAAACGACGGAATTTTAGTGACAGTTTGGTTTTGAAGTCATTGAAATGATGAAGCTCTTGATCCCATTAATCTTCACACCATGCAAATCTTTTTACGGATATTATTACCCAAGTTAAATTCACAAAATTTCCTACGTTCATCTTATCACTTTGACAATATGAAACTTTTTCCAAATGTTTATCATCAGGCAGAAATAATCTGTCATACCAAACAGCAGTTCAATAAAATCCTAGACTGTTTCTTACAACTTTAGGCAATTTCTTCAGCACATCCACGAAGTTTTGTTAGTTTATTATACAATACAACAGTCATTGACATCTACCTGTTACCATAAAAGTCCTTTAACTAAATATTTTGTCAAAATTAGGAAAATACGCCCAAAAAATGTTTATGGGTAAAATTCAAATGTGCTAAACTTACAATTCAGTAAAAATTAAATATTTCTTTGTTGGATTTCCGATTGAAAAAGTATTGTGGTGAGATCTCTGTGTGAAGTTTCTGTAGTGGAGTCTCTGCTGTGAAGCGAAACGTAATATGTAAAAAGGAACTGAACTGAAGTAGTGGTTCAGTAATTAAGAATGAATATAAAAAGAACAGAGATACTTCACCAACGGAAATTATATTCGTTCCAGGCATTAAGGAATGCAAGGTGTCAAAACGGATAATTGTAATAAATAACTTGAATATCAAAGTCGTTGTATTCATTCATATGGAATTAAATATTCCATAGTATACACAGTAAGTATACACAGGATCGTGCATCTATTCTTCGTTACAGAGCTCGAATTAGGCTGACTTTGGTATTAAACTGGCAACTGGAAAAGAAACATGCGGATAGAAATAAATAACTACCTTTAGCTAGTTAGCTTAGCCAGACAAGTTCTAAACTTGTCCATGCGATCTAATTGCACGGTTCAAGTAACTATATTTTCCATTCGAAGCATAATTGGTGGTTATTAGTCTACAAGTTACGCAACAAAATTCCTTGACCCAAATACAGGTCCTTTTTCGAACAGAAATCGTCTCTAATGAATGAGAAAAAGAATTTTGGAAAACTATTTGCTTTGAGATACACTAACTCTTGGCTGTATTTTATGGCTCCTGGGCCGTATATGGCCATGCTGAGCTAGACACAAGGCATACAATATCAACTGACACACATTAACACAGTGAAAGTTTTACTGACACAGAAGATAGAAATACACCCAGGGTGGAATCGCACCGTAACAACTTGCAGGTTGCTAGCACAGTGGGCATACCCACGGAACCACAACCCAGCAAACACTCGAAATGGAAAGCAATATCCACTGAAAATTCTACGAATGTTTTAAAGATTTATTTAATTTTGAGCAAGCCTTTGGGTTCTTATATTTTCTAAGCAGTCATTTTTACTCGATGTAACCTTTAACCACTAAAATTAAATATGTGAAACAATGCACATTTTATAATTTCAAGAAGCTTTTCCGTATTTGTGCAAGATGTAAATTATTGCTTTTTTCGTTAGGGTTAGAGAAACGTTGTTCCGCAAGTCCAAACTTGACAAGATTTAACCACGAGTTATAATCCCTGCCCATTAGTGTTTTTTTATTGCATTTAAAAAATATATAAATACTTGCTACTGCGTGGCCAGCACGGTATTGCCCGTAACAGTTCAATGCTCGCCAACCCCCGGTGATTGCTACGTATTCCCATTTGGTTTGCTTCGCAAACGAACTCCATATGCAGGCCTCAAAGTGGCTATTATCGACAACGTAAATCAAAACACGCTAGAATCGGAAAGATTGGCATAGTTCCAAAGATTGGCGTCAGCGGTCGAAATCGCAAAAACTGCTTGCTTCTTATTTCCGAGGAACGGTTGACGTCACATATCGGAGTAAAAGACGGAAGGTGAAAAAAACTAATAAATTAATTTTAATATGTTCTAGATTAAATTTTAAAATTCGGGCGCGATACAAAAAAAGGCAAAAAATATCGGACTACCGATGTGTCAAATTTCATTATTGTAAGTGCGTCAGGACAGTACACACAGACACAGACAAATACTTCCTTTTATAGTAGCAGAGATAAGGTATCAAAAAAACAAAATTCGCAGATTTATACAATTTCCAAACACAAAAGAATCCAGAATTTTATAATTGATTTTACTTTCTTTTTGGTTTTCGGACAGTTCCACAGAGTATCTATTGAGTTTTTGAAGTCTGTAGCCATTGCCTGCCTTTGAGCTTAGTGCAACTTGGTCAAATATGGCCATCGAGCAATCAAAACATAACAAACCTAATATGCTTCCAGTTTGCAAAAATATACTGTGTGTAGCCGTGTTCTGTGCAAGAACAATAATAAATTTACAATGAAATCTAGTTTAAATTCCAAATGCTCCAAATCCTCGGTTTTTGTAGAAACCTGTATAATTATTTCTCATCTTTTAGGATGGGGTTGTTGTTGTAACTTGTAAGTATAACTTTCTTTCTCACATTTGAAGGGGTGGGTGAAAGAAGGGGTTATGGGACAATTGTTTACATTTTGGGATAATTGACGTTTCGAAGTTGACTCGGGGTGAGGTATGACTTTTGCTGAACACTAGTTGTTACCCCCTATGTACTTACACCACCGATCCCAAACACCTCTAGTAAAAATACTAGTGGTTTCGAGGCCAAATATCTCAAAACTACAAAAGTATCACATAGACCTTTCTTCCACTCAAGTGATTTTGCCATTGTATGTTTTTTCATTCTTTATTGCTGATGTTTTCAATCTGCTTTTCAATGCCATCGAAAAGTGTATTCTTTCAAGGATATTTTGGCTTCTTGATCAGCATCATTTCAGAATTCCAATGAGTACCAACCCGAAAAAAATGCAAGTATTTCAGAAATTAGTGTTTTATTTGTTCAGGAAGAGTTATATTTGTAATAAATATAAGTTGACTGCTAATTAAAGACAGGATATTTAACTTACTTTACAGATGCAGTCTTAAGAAAAATTTTCAATTGCAAGGACAGTGGTGCTGATGTGTTAACAAAGAGGATATAGAGAATAGAGTGAGAGTGGTCACTTTTTTATATCCAGGATCATGTGACCAAAACTAGTAGTAAATAGGATGTCTTAAAAACATCGATGTTTAATTTTTAAATGAAAAAAGTACCGTTATAAAAATTTAAAAAATTAACCAAGTAGCATAATTTTTATAATCAGCTAATTGAACATACTTTTAGACCAAAATGGCCAAGGTTGAAGGGTCTGAAAAGTAGGGATGCTACATCAAGGTCTTCAAAACATTGATGTTTTATAAAAAAACATTGATGTATTGGAGTCGATGTCGCATTACTAGTTGCTAAACCAGTTTTAAGAAATGGGGGAAAAAGTTTGAATACACTAAATTTAAAAAACATCGATGTTTTGGGGACGATGTATTATCAACATCGATGTTGTAATTTTGAACATCGATGTTTTGCTGTCGATGTCGCATCGCTAATAGTAATGTGACCCTTAAACTACTTTCATGTGCAAGGAAAGAAATATTCATCATCTCCACAGGATAGAAGATGTCTTTCCATTATTTTATCATCTCATTGGTCCATGCGAAATGGGAGATTTCATCATTTTTGTCACCACTCTAGAAATGTGCACTTGCACACCTACCCTGTCATACGATGTTATATAATAGACGGGAAATATACTCTATAACAAAAAAAATCGACGCACCAAGGAGTTGTCCGATTGCGTTAAAAAATCGGTGGATGTGAAGAACATATATAGCAAAACAAACGATTAAAATTTCAGAACAATTGAATGATTTATTTCAGAGTTTGACCGTTACAAAGGAAGGTCAATAATGTGTTGGTCCAACTCTGGCCTGGATGCAAGCAGTTACCCGGCGTGGCATAGACTGAAAACGTTCCCGGAAGGTGTCCTGCAGAATTTCTTGCCAAATTGTCTCCAACTGTTGGTCTAAATGGTCAACATTCCGGGATGGTTGCAATCGCCTTCCCATAATGTTCCAAATATGCTCTATGGGAGAGAGATCAGAAGACCTAGCTGGGCAAGGAAGTGTTGGGAAAGCTTGAAGTCAATTTATAGCAATACGTGCCGTGTGCGGCCAGGCATTATCTTGTTGAAAAGTAAGTGCGGGGTGTCGTAAAAGGAACGGTAACACAACCGATCGTAGAATATCGTCTATGTACCGCTGTGCTGTAAGTGTGCCGAAATGACTACCAAAGAGCTATCAATGGAGATTTCACCCCAGACCATAACGCCCTGTTGTGGGCATGTGCGGTGGGTGATATAAGGGCAGGATCCCCATGGTGGGCCTGGACGTCTCCCGAAACGGTTGTCGCCAGGACACAGTTGGAAAAGGGACTCGTCACTAAAGACTACGTCCCCAGTCAGGGCCATTCCAAGTTGATCGAGCCCGGTACAACTGTAATTCTGTACCTTTTAGGTGCGTCGATTTTTTTTGTAACAGAGTGTACAGTATATACCCGTCTTTTCCTGTAGAATGGACATGTCCAAGAAGTTCAGTAAGACATTTTTGCCTTCACTAGGATAGAGCTTCGTCAAACTTCAAGGACATGCCAAAAATATTTATATTTTCAGCATGCTCTATGGGAGACAACTTAACAAATCAGCCTGCCCAGCTGTCATAAGATCTAAATAGAAAATTTTGGGCTTTTGATAATTGTTTCCATACTATGTTTGAATCAGTTATACTGCTTTTGATGGTTAATGCCTTTATGATATCTCGCTTTCAATCCTTAATTCTTATAGGGGTATAATGCAACAGGGTGTACATCAATGAAAGTACAGTAGTTAGTTATAAAAAGTATTTATTATATATTAAATAACAATTGTCTTCAACAGAAGTTGAACTGGAAAAATTGAGTATGTATAAGCAGCATTAATATTTAGAACAAGAATGTTGTTTATGATTGCTTACGTTTATTACTTTGAAAGAAAAAAATTCTGCCGGGTTTGTTCGAAGTTATTTCTTCAGTTAATAACGTAAGGAGGTGCTGTAAGGTGTTCATAATATGCAAACACATAACAAAATTTAAATGGTCTTTTGCTTACTGTCCGTTATAGTGAGGTTCTGTATTTAATTTTTCTAATTCTTTTATAGCTTTCTTACACTAATAACTCCATAAATGGATAACAAACGATTTTTAAAAATCTGGTTATTAGAAGCACAAGAAATTTAATTTTTGATGATTGGTTTAATTTTCAGAAAATAATCTTTTAAAATCCAGTCTGGGATTTTAGCATATTCAAGCTAAAATCTGGTTTCATTTCCATACATATCTTGCATTAGAAAAACTTTTCTGACTTTTAATCCTAGACTAGTCATTGCTAATTTAAATATAACTAGAACAAATTTCTTTAAAACTTAACTTACATGCTTTTTATAGGTATGCATGTCTTTTCTTAATAAGAACACTAGGCCTCAAAAATAAAATCGAACTAAGAGTTCTTAAAATTGTGGAATTAAGCAATGCAGTTGACATATAAGTTATACCTAAAGGGACATAAAAATTGAGAGGTAGAAATGCAGTTACTTGAATTCATCTTTTTACTTTACAATTATCCATAACAATAGGATAACAACACAAATAAAATCGCATCTACACAATCGCACGAATAAAGTGTAGAATTGCAGGATGAGTGGAGGGGCAAATGTGTAGTCGGTTCACTCGTTATTCACCTCGTGGCTCATAGTGCTCGCGCAGGAAGCGGTTTTTTAGGGATGTGTCAAAAGCTAAAAGCAAAGATGACGAGGCGACACTATAGTCTCTGTTCAATTCGCAACAAGCACATTTATCAACAAGTACAGGGTGGATATACCACAACTTCCACCAGCCACAACATGGTAAACTGAACACTCGTGAGTATGTAAATGCTCATTCACTGAGGGAACAAATGTGTGAATGTTGGCGAGTGATAAGGTGAAACATAAGCGCGAATGTGTAAATGCGCCATTAGCTATCAACTGCGGCACATGAATAGGATTATTCTCAACATGCAAGCTAAATCAACTACCCCATTAATGAAACTTAACTTAATCAAGCAAAGGTAGTATAAAATACGAGCATTATTAGTTTACCATGAATTAAAGTTATTATTCTCTTTAATTTAAACCCAGCTTCTGAATCTGAATGTTTGGCTTTGAGATGCATATTTTATGACAAAACTATTGTTTAACATGGAATTCTTGTTAATTTTGTTTTAACATGTATTTCATGACACAAAAATCTTTTGTTATACAGAATTTGTAACCATAACTATGTAACATAAATACGAAAGATTGCAATTTTTTTCATCTGAAATTTAATTATTTAGGTTTTACAAAACATAAAACATTTCTATTTCCAGACCTTCCAAATCTTTAAAATATAATATTGAATTTATTTTAAGTAATTTTCATTGCAAAATGCACTGTCCTCAAAGCAAAATTGTACAAATCTTGCTTTACATTTAGCATTCGGATAGGCTGTATTAGAGAGCTTAGGGTTTCACAAATACATTCTATGAATTTCAGAAACAAATTTTCATAAAATAAAGATAACACATAATTTAGAAGTGAACATATAAAGTAAATTAAATCACACAAAGACTAAAGCTAAAAATAAAGTTGTATTCATGACTTATCACAATAAATAAAGAGACTGAAAATGCACTAATTCCGCTGTTTTACAAAGGGCTTGTAATATATTTTCTTGGTGTTTCCATGAACCTGTCTCAATTAATACTTCATACTTCTATTCCTAAAATTTCTGTAAAAAACATAAAAATTACAAATTAGACGCATTAAAATCTAAATAAATTCAAAGTACAGGGCATGTCACACATCAATTTGACATGTAACATGTAGGCATGCATGTGTATTTCAACCTATTTAGCATCATAGAACTGATATTGGACCAATGTGTAATCTGCTTAAAACAAAGTGAGAATCTTCGAAGTTAACTAAACTCAAACTTAAGTAGTCTTAAGGGTCAGTAAGTTATGTAAAATCAAAGAAAACAAAAATACAGGTATAACTAATTACAAAAGTAGTTTTTAAGACTAGCTTACAATTGTAAAAAGTACAATAGAGCTAAAAACTACATTTAAAACAAATATTTTGCAAAATTAAAAAACTTAAACTTTCCTTTTAATTAAATGTTGCTTTTTCTTACTTGTGATTTAATTTGATTTCAATAAAGCACTTTTCAACATCAAGATTTCATGTAAAGTTTGAGTATATTAACGATCCTAACAAAACTTATGTAATTAAATCGGGGTTTTTTTCCACTTCTGGAAGCAGTTATTACTGACTGAATCAATAGCCTGAAGGAAAAAAACACCTGGATGTATTAACTAGATTTCTACATTAGATTGAATTTTGAAATAAATTCTTACAACTTTATTTAATGTATACTAGAATAAAGCAGATATCTAATTTATCTACAGATTTGTTCATCAATAGAAAAAATTATTAGCAAATACATTTTGATCCTTCTCAAAATTTATACTGGAAAACATACACCCCTTCAAAAAAAAAATTGTAAAACATATATAATGGAAGACACTATTTAAATTTAGATTTTTAACTCTGTACATCTGAGATTGGATTACAAGAGAATAATTTAATTTTAAAGTTCATATAAAATGAAATTTAAAGTCAAGAGTATTTCTTAAATCAGTATAAAGTAAACAAATAATATTATTTAGAATCTTAGATTAACATTCATTGCAACTTTTAATGATGGTTCAGAGCAAAATCGAGGGTTTGAGGGTTTTATGGTGCCATAATATGATTTTTTTTCCATCTTGAAACAAGAATTTCAGTTAAAATTTTTACAAGTTTACTCAAAATGCATGAGAAATGAAAAAATGTTTACGAAAGAATAAAACTTTGTATAAAACAAAAAACGAAACTTACAACTAAACATTTCTCAACTCTCTATTAGTCTAGGCAACTTTAGCATTTCAGTATCTTGTATAGTTGTGGAATATTTTTTGTTTCTATAGGTGTAATCTACACGGAGACACTTATCTTCCCCGAGGCACGGATCGTAAAATCCAGGTAAGTTGCTCTGAAAGAACAAGGTAAGCTGTATTAATAGATGAAAACTATACTGAAATTAAACAAAATAAAAATAAGAATGATAGAAAAAAATTGTCTAAATATAAATTTAACCTACACAATCAAAACCTCAGTAAATAAATACTAGATCTTTTGTATTCCTTGAGCATAAGTTCCATTTTTTCCTTGTGTCTTTAGAATAACCCTATCTGGAGATTTTTGTAAGCAACTACTGTTCAGTTCTGGTATATGCAAATTTAACAATGGTAAACTCCTACAGACACATAGGAATATCTTTATTTATTAAATTATGAATTTTACCAAGATAATTTTTTAATATGATCTTTTTGAGTGCCAGAATAATTTCCTTCTATCGGATAGCCAATTCAAATTAACAAGCTGGAGTTTTTTTTTTTTTATTAATTTTGGATGAATAAGAGTTTAAAACAATTAATAATATAGCCTCTTTCTGATGTATAAAAATGGATTAAATCAAACTTGAAATGAATATCTTATTCCAAAATGATCTACACAAGTAGTTCCGATGGAAATTTAGATGAGACTGAAGTAAATTTTAAATTTATTTGACGGTTGAATTTCTCCAGTCTGAAGAATGAAAGCACAAATAAATAAATAATTAAGAGATGACTGTAAATATATTTTAGGAAACTTCAAAATTAAAGTATAGGTTAAGGAGTAATATTGAAGAAATTAAAGTCTTGTTCGGTTTTAATCAATAGGTAAATGATACCACTTTCATAAAGAATAGATCATTCATAATAAATATCAAATATTTTCATTCAAAAAGAATAAAATTATTTTTTCATGGTTCCCACTGTTAGGTGTGAAAAAAAATTCAAATACTTTTCCAGGACTTTTCAAGGCCCATTTGAAGTTTTTCAAGGACTATCGTAAAAAGGCAGAAATTCCTTCTTTAACCCCCCATTTTAGTAGACAACTTTTCTGATGTGTGTTCAACCTGTAATGTAACCTTTTCATTACTATTCACATACTTAACAATTCCAAACATATTTCTAGTCAATATTCCAAGCATGTTATGAGCAAAAAAAAATTCTTAAAAAAAAAAAAAAAAAAATAGCTAAGTTATTATACTTATGTTCTAAATGTTCGAACTGACACAGAATCCCACTAAACTTGAGAAAATAAAATAAACACATGCCTAGATAAACAAGCGTATTTGGCATATTCTTCGGAATCAGAATAAAACCTCGCCTTCTAAGTGCATGCGTTTCGAGTCAATTCATACTCAAGAAAATTCTAGATTAAAATTTTTTTTAATAAATTCAAGGACTTTTAAGTATTTTGCACCAAATTCAAGTATTTTCCGGGGCCCTTGAAAACGAAATTTAAGTACTTTTCAAGGATTTTCAAGGCTTGTGGGAACCCTGTTTTTTTATAAATTTTTGAGTGGAGCAATTTGTTAATAACAATATGTTTAACTTTATGCCCAACAGTTTCGAAAACTATAAGACAAGCCCTCATTTATAAATATTGTCATAGCAAATAGCAAATAATGTATAATCTAAATAATTCAACTGAAGTGAAAACCTATCTTTTTGATTAAAAATAATTCATTGATATTAAAAATGTTATTAATAAAATTCATCATTAGCACTACAATCGAGAGTAATTTAAGCATTCTATTCACTGCATTGTATCCATGCTACATTATTCTTGAAGTGTGTTAAGGGTTAATAAACTTAAATTAACTTCATTACTAAAAGTTTATTGATATTAAACAAAGGTTATGCATGATTAGAAACACAATAATCACATATATAATTTTTCTTTAAAACAAATGTTTAAAATTTGCCTAAATTAAAATTACATTAAAAAATTTTTGTTTCAGTAAATGAGTAAATAAGTTTCATGGATCTCATTCTCAAGAAATATAGTTAAACACAAAAACTTTACCTTTGGCCTATCAGGTAGAATTAACCTAGAATCTTTCACTAAACACTGCAGTTGTACAGTAGCGTCGAAAACATCTAACTGAGAGTCAATTTCACTGAAAACATAAGACTCTGATCAAACAAGGCATTCCATGCTATTTAGTGAAAAACATTTTTTTATAAATCACACACATAAAGCTCAAAACACAATATGGTGAAATTATGAATGTAGAAAGATACAACAATGATGCAGATTCAAAGGCAATAGCAAATCTATTGAACTATAATGCAAGTTTTATTACAATTTTAAAAAGTCATTTGAATGAATTATTGAATGTAAATTTTACATTGGAATGCCAAACCACTTATAAATTTTTCTGTATGAATTTGCCCAGTATGAATCAAGTTGCACTCTAATTACATGTGCAAATGAAGAATAGTTAAAAAACTGCACAAAATAAAATTACAATTCAAATTACTGATTAATCAAAAAGGGCAATGGTTATTTTCGATCAGAGTAGATTTTGATACAGGTGACGTAAAATATAATGCTATTTAATGGCATAATCCGTTTCTACCTGTATACACTCAATTAAAGTGTTACCATTTTGCCCACATGTGAAGATGGCAAGCTATACGTTAATATGAAACAAAGAGTGCTATTAACGGAAAGATGTTAAGAATGATGTTTTACATGCCACGTAACTCTTGGACACCTTATGCAGTTGGTCAAAAAAGCATCACATCTTGTTTGAAAGTCCCTGGAATTGTACAATCAAACCAAAAGCATCATCAGACTTGGAATGAAAATGAAATTAAAGAATGGATTGCTGGTTTGAAATTAAACTAACACACCATTGACCAAATGGTTTTTCTCATATATTTTCAGCAATTATAATTTAATTTGCACAAAATTATTTTCCATCAGCAGCATTGAGATGGAGTTTTTCATCACTTGAAAAAATAATGGACTTCCAGTTCTCACAAGTCCATTTGACATGCTCATTCGGCCAATTTTTGATGTGGACTTTTTTCGTGAAGAATGTTTTCGTGAGGGGTATTTTCTGTTAGGGTGACGAGACCATAATTCAATTTGGGATGTGGGTTGGTTTTTGGGTTTTATGGTGCAAGGGCTATATTTGACCAAGCTGCATCAAACAATATCAAGTGATGTACAACAAATGCAAAAATAACTTCAATGAGAAAAAAAAAAAAAACACGGTAAGTTACAGGAATCATACCTGCACTACTTACAACACAGTTTGCTAGTGCAGTAAGTGAACTGAAACTCCTACATGTTTTTTACTTTATGTTTTTTCATTTCGAAGCTTCAGTTTTAACTCTGAGTGGTTTTGACAAGATATTTATTCCATCAAGATATAACTAATTTTGCAAGTGAGGAAACATCTTATCATCAAGATACTGTCAATTTCGTGATGATGAGATTATTATTTGGTCAGTTTTCTTCGAATGGCGAGATATCTTGTGGAGACCAGAGGGTTACAGCATAAACTTTGTTCTCCCAAAGTTATACAGGGTGGCAACAAAATCCTCGAAAGAAAGTTCCCTGATATCCATGATAGTGTGACAAAAATTTCCCTGATTTTACAAATCCCTTAAGAAATGTCGGGATCTGTAATTTGTATCGATATACAGTACCCACACAACAATGTTTTTAAATATTTAGCATCAGATGGGGTAAAAGGATCATTCTCCACAAATATTTTGTATTTTTTCTCATCAGATATTTTAATTGTTATTGTAAGAGTTGGAACCCTTAATGGAACTCTAACAATAGCAATTGATAAAACTGGGGAAAAAAATAAAAATATTTTGATCATGAACTTTTCATACCTGTCTCTACATTGTCCAAATATACATAAAAATGAAATGCAAAAAACATAAAAAAATTTGTACCGATTCAGTCTTCGTTCAAAACGGGGACAACGATCTTGGCGCCTTTTTGGCGCACTTCTAGTAGCGAGTTAGGGCAGGTTAAGGCAACCCATCTGCATTACGATTACTGTGGTTTCCATGGCAACATCGGCAAGCAAAAAGTTAAACCTTTTGGCTCGGTGCACACATCCGGTATTTCAACGTACGGCGGCGGTGCCGCAAAGAAAGTGCGGTCTGAGATACATTAGATCCAATGGAGTAGTGCACACATGCCTCTGGCGCCAATGCGGCGATGTACGTCCACCTTGCGTGCAATTTGTACCACAGTTCCCCACGGCGCTGCAGGTCGCCACACACGCTTCTCCGGTCTGAAGTAATTAATAAAAGGTTGATCCAGTAACGTCTATTTTGTTTCAAAATATACTTTTTGACACTAAGTTAGCGAAATAAACACGTTTTCTTCGATAGAATATTTATCGCAAATGGCACGAAATGAGTACTTGCGTTATTTCACGGTTATGTGTGCATAGTTGGGCTTCCGTGCCGCACGTTGAAAAATCGGATGTGTGCACCATGCCTTAGACTACGGACGGTACATCAGTTTTACCATGATCGCGCCAAGTAAGAATTTAGAAAACGGCCAGTACATCAGTTGTACCTTAAAATTTATAAGAATCGCGCCAAGAAATAATTTAGACTACAGCAGTCACAGAAGTTGTGCATTGAAAGTTATAAGAATCGCGCCAAGATAGAATCGCGCTTGTTATATCGATAGTCGTAGTCAAAAAGTTAAATTTTCATTTTGAATCTCTAATATTATAAACGGAAGTGTTTGTCAGTCTGTTTGTTTCCTGCACGCAAAGTACTGACGAATCTATGGCACTTACATCACAGGTAGTCCGAACGTTTTGCAATTTTTGGGACACAGCGAATTTTAAAATTCAATCTAGAACATTTTAAAATGAATTTGATGAAATGTAATTATTATTGAATGCAACAGCATAGAAGATCACAGATTCTAATTTTTCCATTTCCCTTATTATTTTGCATGGAGCAATGATTTTCTAGCAGACGATAAAAAACAAATAAACTTTTAACTGGAGTTATTTAGTTCTTTTTTCGATCTATTAGACCGTTAAAGACAGTAAAAATTTCAACGGATTTGAAATCTGCGGAAAATTTCACGTTAGATCAATACCTAAAAAGATATTTTTTTTAAATAAATAAAAAATTTTAATTGAATATCTTTACAATTTTCGAAAGAGATTGTGACGTTTAGAGATTTTCAGCGAGAAGAAAGAAAAAATAAAAATAAAACATTTTATGGCATTGTTTAGTTTTTTTTTGTAAAATCGGGATCGTTAAAGACAGATTGAAAATTTCAACGGATTTGAAATTTGACACCAGATATATATACCAGATATATATAAGATAGAAACCTTATACGTTTGATTTTCTTTTAATAAATCATTTTTTAACTAAATATTTATACTTTCATAAGAGATGGTGACGTCACGGCGAAATCCCATTTGGTTTGCGAAGCAAACCAACAAACACCACGGGCAAATCCGTTAGGCTGTTATCCAATTTGCGAAGCAAATCATAGTTCACAATATTCATAATTTGGTTTATTTCCCAAACCAAATGGAAATTCGCAGGGAACTAATTCCAATAGGCTACGAATTCCCATTCCATTCGCAAATTAACAGCACGGGCAACGTCATGATGCCTGTTATCCAATAGGCAACGAATTCTCATTTCGTTTGTTTCTCAAACTGTATTCGTAGCAATCACCGAGGGTTAGCGAGCAACACCTAATTAGTTAGCACCTGACCCCACGAAAAGAACTGTCACAGGGAACGCCGTGCTGACAACGCACAGTGTGGCTAGTATTCTTTAAAGTTCTTTCAAAATTCGTTGAACTGTTGGCTGATTTCAGTGGTTCATTTGAAATAATTCCTTCTTTGGCGAATTTAGAAGTGCGCCAAAAAAAGCGCCAAGGCCGTTACACCGCTATAAACGTAGACTGAAGCTTTATCAAAAAATTCTACAAAAATATAGTTGCAAGAAAAAAATATTAATTTAATGCACAAAAAACACATAATTAGTTACACAAATTTAAAATTGTATACCACAAGTTGTATCCCTGGCCTCACGGAGACAAGACGCTCCGGCAGCGAAAACCACGGTGGCGTTTTTCGCTGTGTTCGAAAATTACGACGCCAGTGTTCTTTATTCGAATTACAATTTCGGCGAAAACGATTTATTCGATTCTCAAAAGTACTTGTAATCGCACATCTCTAAATAGGCCACAAACGACAGTAGTCACCGTTTTCATAAAAATTTTAAAAATTCCCTGATTTTTGTGAAATTTGGAAATTTTCCCTGAGAATTCCCTGATATTTCCAGAATTAAAAAGTTCCCTGAGAATTCCCTGATTTCCCGGTTCTGTTACCACCTTGTTATATGTTTACTATCAGTGGAGCAAAGAAAAATTATGGTAAGAAAATAGTTCTTGTTTGACTAATTAGAAGACATTTTAGATACTCAAGGAGTAATATAATAGAAAACCTTTTCCTATACATATTTCCTATAAAATAAGAGCATTCTTTCATAGTGGTAAATATTGCATAATGTATGCAAAAGAGCTGTTACCCTCTTAATACATTCCAAGAGAGAGAGAGAGTGCATATGCGGACTACACATCAAATACAAATAATCCTTGTTTGACAAGAAATTTATAACTAAATTTCAATCAAAAAGTTTAAAGCTGAATAAAATTTAAAATTAAAAAAATCATCAGATATATTTCAAATAAGGTTTAACTCTTCATTTGTCCTCATTAAAACTATGGGAGAAAAGACTTACTCTAAATTGAGATTTGACATAGTGTCTACACTTCCGTATATAGAAAGCAAAATAATGAGGCCACTCCTTTTTTCTTCCTCTGATTTAATTCTTTTGTATGTTTCTTGCATGAGAGAAATCTGAAAAAAAAAATAGAAATGAAAATTTAAACTTTTTAACATTAAGTTAAGTATAAAAAATGTATATTATAATACAGTACAAAATCCGGAATCCTCCGGCCCTTTGTTATTTCGGACTTTGGATTATTTGCATTTTTTGTCAAAAAAAACCTTATTTTAATCCCCTCTGCTAATTTTGCATTTGTAATAGTAAAATAGCAAATGTGCAAAAATTAAGGACAAGACAGTTTTTCGAATGTAATATCAGGCAAAAATGTTCCACATCTACCCAAATCATACCATAAGATCCCCAAGATGTGAGAAATTGGTACAAGTGAACAAAAAACAAGACCATCCAAACAACGAATCAAAAGGATACAAAGGCACTTTATTGAAATGTTAACTTTGAGCACAAATGGTCAGAAGACAGAAATGTCCATATGACAGGTGAATGGCAAAAAAAATCCATTCTTTAGTAGGAGATATGATCACTCCAGACTGCGATGCAGGATTTACGTCTGTTCATGCTGCGGACAAAGCTGTTGAGGCATCACGATCCATTTCTCTTGTAGTGTCAACTGCAGCAGCGGAATCGTTGCTGGCAGCTGGTCACGTGCTTCAGAGGGTCTCCCGAGAAGGTCCCACATGTGTTCTATGGGATTTACATCTAATAACCTAGGAAGATGCAGAGGTCAGAACAGCTACCAAGTATGATACTGCCCCAAATAATAACTCCTGCACCTCCAAAATGGTCACTTTCGATGATATTCCATTCTCTCTCCAGATGTGAATACGTCCAGAATCGCTCGTCTGACTAAATCGGCTCTCATCAGTAATGAGCACTTGATCCCACTCCTCATGTGTTCCCGGCACCATAGAAACCTGTGTCTTCGATGAGGAGACGTTAATGGCACACACCGTACTGGTTGTCATGCATATAGACCATGTTTGTGCAGTCTCCTGGTCACAATAAAACATGATATCAGACTCCAAAATGTCGCATGCGCCTTGCGATTTCTCCCACTGTCTGCCCTCTGTTTCTTGTCGCCTGTAGGACAATTTACAGGCGGTCCGCAACCGTTGCTGCTAGTGGACGACCACCGCTGAATGCTCAGATAGCTGTTTTTGTCGTTTGGATTGCTCTCCAGGCTTGTGTAACGATGCTGTGAACGATACTGAACTCCTCCGCTACACTAGTCACACTTCGACCTTCTTCCGACTTCCCAATGACACAGGTGAAGTTGCCTGTTGGCCATACCACATGGTAGCAATTCGATGTCGTATAAATCACTGTACACCGTGCAATAGTTTGCCCTTTCCGACACTCCTCCCGTCATGTCATATATGTGCTAGCCCTATTGTTCCAGTCGTTAGTCTATCTCCTGATTGGTCTTTCAGTCCGTTCTGTTGTCTCTTTCCACTATTATGCTAATTTCCATGCTTCGTCCTTCATTTTTGCACAACAGTGTAATTGTTTGCAAATCTTCTAATTTTTCTGGGCGGTATTTACTCTGAACATGTCCGTTATTTAGCGTTGTTTCATCGATTAGGTCCAGGTTTAACTCCTTGTTCTTTAAAAATTGTTGAAAAGATGTAAAAAAGTAAGAAAAACAAAACAAAAAAACACTGGTGTAGCAAAACATCTGGATTTGGGACTATGTATTGCATATAAATAAAGAAATGATATTTTAATAGCTGAATGGACATTCCAGTTTATGAATTTTTGTTAATCAAATATAGAAAAGTAAATCTGCACATTGCTGACAAGAGAAGGTAAACCCTGTTCGACACAATTGTTAAGATATTTAAAAGAACAAAATTTGACATAAACATATTTTTGGCTTAGAAGTACAACAAAATATTAATTACAGCTATTGAAGCTTCTTTTCTTTTTTCAGCTATTCTCTGGGCATTGGCTTCCTTTTTTCTATCTAATTCTCTGTAGGAAGAATAATTTTTAAATATTAGCATGGCAACATTAATAAAGGAGATTATGATACATTTAAATATTCAATAACATAAGCAATGATTAATAATCTACATATTGTACTGGCTTTTATACATTTTCCCTTCCTCCTTTTTAATTAATTTCCTAAATTTTATAGAACTTAATTTAGCTGCAGGTAGAATACTATTATACACATGCTATTAACATAACATAAACACTTACGATTGCTATTGTAAGAAGTTACTCTTGCTATCAATTTGACACAATTGATATCAATAAAAAATTGTATACTTCTATCTGAATAGGTTAAGATTTGTAACTGAATAGTAATATTTTGCTGTGTATGAAAAATAGTAAAAATATATTTTTGTTCTGTAAGTTTCAAACTTTTGTTCTTTCACTTTAAAAAATTCTCATGTTTCATAAATCAATATTACCTATTAGGAGAAATAATTTATGCCCCAGAATTGGTATTTCTGTTGAACCTTTTATAAACTTCATGTCATACTTGTTACATAGTAAAAGCTAAATGCAGTGGCACAGCAATGTAACAAAAAAGAAAGCTTAATTTTTAAACAGAACGTTATATTTTGTTTAACTAATAGTACAATTTTACAACTTTAAAATGTTTAACATGGCGAAATACAAACAATTAGACATGGCATTGGCACTTTTAAAATGCCAAAAAATATGCTGCATGTTTCATGCAGATCTCTGGTTCATGCATCGGCACTCTAAATCAAGACACTGAATAAGACTGATTGTGGTTAAACCATTGTAATAAAACAATATACAATCTTAGGTTTCGTTTGTCAGCTTTTTAGTGTACAAGGTTTAGAATATTGGCACAAAACATTTTATAAAATTAGTAATGTTAAGACATTTAAAAATAAATTTAGACAAAATCCATTAAAGCATGTTTCACAATATTTAAGAATCTGTGTCTAAATAAGTCATTCATGAAGCACTGGTAATGAATAATTGAAAACCTTTCAGAATTTAACTTTGAAAAATTATGGATAGCAGTGGTTTACATAACTCTTCAAATATTTTCTTGTAAAATGAAACACAATTCTGAGGAATTCTGTTTCTCATAAATTCAGTTTTCCAAAGAAACACTGTATTGGAACTCTTAGAAAGTTTCCATGTGCAATTAACACACTTTGATATTAATGATATATATACCTATATAAAAACAATACATAAAGCTTGTTTTGCAGATTCCAAGACTACTTTGAAATGTTACCTCTTTTTTTGCCTTTTGTTTTGAGGATCAATATAACATTTTTTTAGGATATACCAGCCAAGTAGTGGTGTAACTGTACCATAAAATACAGCACTAGGAATCAAATCTTCAGACAACAAGATGGGGAAAATAAATGACTGATTAGCTCTTTTCATTCTGAAAAAATAAACAGAATAAAGTGATACAGAACACAATTATTTATGAAAACATTATGTAATAAAACATTTTAAAATAAAAAGTTATTTTTATTTCAAGTTAAAAGTGTGTTATATGTAATAAAATAAAATTTGAAAAATAATACACACACAAAAATGGTATAGGTATTATTTTAAATTACATGTACACTTTAAAGTCTAAATGTCTGGTAAAGATTACTTTTAATGAAATTTATAAGAAAAGATGTTTCTGAACCTAGTTCTAAATATTTCCAAACAGTATCATTCATAAGTGGCAATGAAAACAATTTTGTTATTAATAATGCTATAGGTTGATTGTTTCGGGGTTTTAGGGAGCAAGAGATATATTTGGACGAAACACAAGACTGACAACTTCAAGTTAAAAAAGGTTGTGTAAGGGTTGGCTTGGGGTTTTTATGGTGCAATGCATGGCCAAAGTGTGGCAAACACAATAGACAATGTGAAGTAATTTGGAAAACAAGGGATGAAAACCTCGGGTTCATGTAGCACATGCAGTTGTGAGAGCGAAATAACAGAATGGGATGAAAGTAGAAAAAGAAACATTTTGGTATTCTGGAGCACAACACCAATGTTTACTAAAGACAGTAAGTAAGCCCCATTGCAAAACAAAAGATCACAAGAGTAGCTTGGGAAGCCTGTACACTCCTAAAAAAATATGCCCCTGAGGAGAATAATAATGCAATAGGATATCAATGACAATTATGCAATGTGGAGTGCAATGACAGACCTACCTTCTAGTGGTGAGGCCAGTACAAATTTTGTTTCTTTTCACTTTACTTTGCTTTGGTATAAGCACAAAATCGCCTTTTAGGATAGAACTCAAGCGAAATCTTGGAAAAAGTCAATCCGTTCCCTTCCTGATTATCCAGGAAATGCGGCAGTAGCAGAATTCAGATTGTACACAAACCATGATTGCCTTGCTCCCATTTACATGAGTTTGGAAATTTTAATAGCTCCTAGTGTGACTGTTGCACTAATGGCTGCAGCATACATACTAAACTGTGCAGCTCTAAGTTTAACCCTTACTATGTCCGGAATGAAGTCATACATTCAGACCTCAAAATCAAACCCATTGCTGAATTCTTACAGCAAATTTCGGCCAAGTTCTTAGGAAAAATACCTCAGGATCCTAACGAAGCACTTAGAGCACTACCACCATATGATCCATCAGTCAAAAGCTCTGCCAAAAGACCTTGTGTTTTCCTGCAACAAAACCTGCAGACCTACCCGCGGAGACCTTCCTTCCTTCCTTCGAATGGAAGCAGACCCCTCCGTACCGAGTTACTGAAAACCCACAGCGGATTAGCCGAAGCTAGGGAAAGCCTCTAATGAGATAATGGAGAAGTGGGCCTGGTGACACGCCGTCCGAAAAACCCTTATCTGTCCAGGATGAACACGATAGGGCGTGGACGTGGTCGACCCCGGAATGTGTGCGCTGAAGATATGTTGTCCGGCTCAATGTTATCAGTCAACCTTAGGTCCGTTTCGAGCCGGAAATGTTTTCTTCATAGATTACCCGCGGAGACCTAAACGTCAATGCGGCTTGTTTTGTATGGATCCAGACATCTTTGACTTAAATTCCTAATTTTATCTCTCCATGCAAAATTTATTTTGCAAATTCCCATATTGGACTATGACCTTGTTGTCACTCGTAGTGGCTGAAATTTTTCGAGACTCGACTGGACCCTTAATTGAATCACTAAAACACAATAGTTTTAATTCCTCAACTTTCGACTTTGTTTTTCTTTTATTAATCCTTTTTATTCTACTTGCAGTATTGGATCATTGAAGTTAATCACCCCTGAATGCGGTCACAACTTGGGATGGTGACCGACTGAGTTGCTGATTTTGCTGACGGAGGTGGCGCCATCTATCCAAACTTCGTTCAGCTAAATTCTATTTTATTTTTTCCAGCCAATTTAATTCATTTTTCTATGTAATTTTCTCACTTAAATCATGCAAATTAGTTTTATGTACACACACCTAATGACGGGGAGTTAAGCTGCTTTGCAGTAGGCAACTCCAGAAGTGATAGTCCAGTTCAAGTTTAACAACTCTTAGTGGATGTTACTGGCAGGTTAGAGACCTTTTGGCTACCTAGCATCTTCCATAGCTGTTTGTATTATTATTTACTGTACTTATGCTATAATTCTTGTTTATATTGGTGTGCAGTTTTAGATGAACGATTTGCATCTATAAAGACCTGCTGCATTGGAAATAAATTTTGATCTTATGGTGAAAGAAAGCAAATCTGCTTATAACTGCAGCACTAATTGATGGCATTGTTAATCATTCACTGACTGTTGTGCCATTTATTAATCATTTACATCACAGCTAGATTAACATAAAAAGTTGCTTTCCTATATATTTCAGTAAAACTGGTTAGCAAGGGCCATATTTGGCTAAGCTGGGCCAATCACTAATGTACTACAGGATACTATAGCCCGTACACATCTATACATATGCTCCCGAGGGGACATCCAAAAAGAAATTTAATTTAATCAAAATTTTAGCTTTGATAAGAGTTGGTTGAAAGAGGGAATGTCAAAGAATTTAAATAGAAAGGTATGAAACTTAGCTGTGAAAATAGATAGAGGCACATACATGATTTCATATATGGCATTGTTCACACAACTCAACTTCATTACATACAGCATTGCAACATTATATATACTATATGTATTAAGATTAATTTTTCTGAAGAAGTGCAACAGTTTAAATCCAAAATTTTCAGATTAAATCTGTGCTCAGATAGCAAAATGTTATGAGTCCCACCCTGGAGCCTTTTTTGTTAATGTTTAGAAGGTGGCAAAATGCCATAAGTCTTTTCCTTTCAGTTTAGGGGAAAACAAAGGTGGGAAAATTGTAATAAATCAAAAATCACAGAGCCACATGTTGAATCTTGAAATTACTGTCACAAAAAATTAAAAAAAAATGACTTGTAACATTTTGTTATCTGAGCACAGAAATATACTTATTTTATCAAAACCTAATGACAAGACAAAAAATTTTTAAATTATTTGAAAGGAGTAATTATTATTTTTAAAAACTTTTTCATTGGGGCACAGTTTTAAAGAAAATATTTTTTCCCAATTATTTAAGCTCAAAAGTTATAATTACATACAACTGTAGTGGTTTTAAATATTTCCATTTCAAACTTTACTCAAGTATTCTATGCAACAAAAGTCTTACTTAATTTTTAAAGTGACTCCAGAAGGCAAACCAATGACCATTGATGCTCCAACTGTGCTATATTGAGAAACAACTTTTTCACAACCATATTCTAAAAGAGTGCCAAATACACCTAATCTGAAAAAAAAATGAACAGAAGAATACTTAATTAGACATAATATTATCTTAACATAATGTAAAACAAATGACATAATACCATCAAAATAGAAAAATGGATGTATTTAAAAAATGTAATGAGAAAAATATTTCAAAACAAAAGTAATAAAAAGTATAATTCCAATTGATTACAATATCAACTAGTGTGGAACTTATCAATAATTCTTACTTTATAGAGCCATGCAATTTGGTTTTATCTTCGAGTCTTCTTGAGTAGCTCAAGCTTATATAGCTTCGTTTAAATCCAAACTAAAATGAGACAAACAATAAGTATGAGCACTTTTACAGAACCTTAATGAGATCACCATCCAGGGGTTGTCATTACATAGATTTTATGAATGCCTCAGGGCTCAACTACGATAGAAAATGTGCTACCAGTATGAAACAATTCTGGTAGCACATTTGATTCCTTCTGATTTTCAACCAGCGTCTTATAATAGTAATTCAGAATGGATGGTTAAAAGGTTTAAATTGTGTACAATTTGTTTCATTTCAATGGTTTTGTTATGAATTTGGGACAATTGTGATCACAAATATTTCCAATACCTTTTCTTTAATATATCTTTATTACAAAGTATCATAGGTAACTTGTTTCCAAATGGTTTTTTAAAGTTACTTTGAAGTAAAAAGGGGTAAGTAATTAATATTTTTTGTAAATCAATCAAAAAATTATACCTATTTTTTTGTCAGATCAGTAAAAAATCTAATTTAGTTTGGGTGTGCCACAGAATTTTATTTCGTTTAAATGCGTCATGAGATGAAAAAGGTTGAAAGTCACTGGTATAAGATACATTGATGCCAGAAAGATGTATGTCAGTTTATACCCCAATAAGGAAGACCTATAAAAAAGTATAGCTGTACTTTGTTTTTGATACTGATTGCAACAGAAGCACAATAAATGGGGTTGTCTGTAAGACAGAGGTCTTTTCGCTACAGAACAGGATACAATTGTACAGTACCAGATAACTTTAATATAAGAGCAGGACTGCATTTTTAAAACTACAATTGGAAAGTATACTCTATAGCAAAAAAATCGACACACCAAGAAGGTGCAGACTTTAGTGACGAGTCCCATTTCCAACTGTGTCCTGACAACAACCGCAGACGTGTCTGGAGACGTCTAGGGCAGTGTGGGAATCCTCCCTTTACTATCATAAACCACACATGGCCACTAGGGATGCGACATCGTTAGCAAAACATCGATGTTTTGAAACATCGATGTTCAAAATTAAAACATCGATGTTACAAAAACATTGACTTCAATACATTGATGTTAAATACATCGATGTTTTGAAAACATCGACATCGATGTCGCATCCCTAATGGCCACAACAGGGCATTATGGTCTGGGGTGCCATCTCCTTTGATAGCACTTTGGTAGTCATTTCTGGCACACTTACAGCACAGCGGTACGGAGACGACTCTATGGCCAGTTGTGTTACCGTTCTTTTTGTGACACCCCAGACTTACTTTTCAACAAGATAATGACCGGCCACACACGACACAATGTTGCAATGAATTGTCTTCAAACTTTTGCAACACTTCCTTGGCCAGCTAGGTCTCCTGATCTCTCCCACATAGAGCACATTTGGGATGTTATGGGAAGGTGATTACAACCATCCTGGAATGTTGACCACTTAGCCCAACAGTTGGATACAATTTGGCAAGATATTCCACACGACACCATCCGGGAAACTCTTTCAGTCTGTACCACGACGGGTGATAGCTTGCATCCGGGCCAGAGGTGGACCAACTTCTTATTGACTTCCTCCCTTTGTAACAGTCAAACTCTGAAATAAATCATTCAATTGTTCGGAAATTTTAATCGTTTGTTTTTCTATGTATGTTCCTCACATCCACTAATATCTATCGCAATCGAACCATTCCTTCTTGGTGCAATGATTTTTTTGTTATAGAGTGTAATTTGATGCAATTACATTCATGATATTGCTTACATAAAACCATGAGTAGGCAAAGCAGACGTTTTTCATGATTCATGAAACTTGATTTGAGATAAACAAAATTTTGTCATAAATTTTACCTGCAAGCCTCCAAGAAAACGAGTTTTCTCATAATCATATATTAGGGTAGTATTTACAGATGACATAGCCCCGGCCTTCCAAGTTATATAACCAGCTGCGCTCTTTGTAAGTTGACGTGCTAACACTGTAATAAATCATCAAAAATGAATAAAATTATTGAGAAACAATTTTAAAATATGTTACCAGACAAGAGATATACTTACTAAGTTCCACTCCTGGACTCACTCCAGAACCTATGAAGTGAAAAGTTGTCTGGGCAGTTCCAAAGCTGCAGTAAAAACAAATCAATATAGTACTTTTATAATGAAGTTTGGTTTGAAGATCATAAGGCACCATATATAGCATTTGGAAAATGACACAAAAAGCTTGCAATAAAAGAGGAAGAAAATATAATATACTTATTTATTTTAGCAATAAAGGGAAATAAGAAAAAGAGGGTACATTAGCTATTAGGGATATTTTAGTAAAAAGGATCAAAAGATTATTCAACTGTTCAATATACTGGAATGACTAGGACATAACTGATCATTAACATCGAGATTTTTGTTATCGAGCTGCTTTGATTATTGTCCTTGCTAAAATCTTAAAAATAAAAATTAACACACATTGGGCTAAACAAGTGTACAAAAATTAAATTGCTAGTTTAAATACATATGAGAAAAAGTAGAAAATCTTGAGAAGATTAGTTACACTTTTGTTCATTTTAAATCTTAGCTAAATATCAGATTATCTTAGTAATGTCAGTTAGATTATAAATCTTAGTAAATGCCAACTGAACGGGCAGTCCAAAATACTTACCAGTATTTCGTCAGAGTGCGGAAACCTTTCAGATTGAACAGGAGGCCATTTCCAGCTCCTATTCCACCCTTAGGGAAAGAACTACTGTCAAACACAAGTGTATATAACAATTGATTGAAAAGAGCACACAATTAATCACGCCTTTCACTCTCATATTGGATTTTTAAATCAGCATAAATTGTTTTAATAAAAAAAGACATGGTTTACGCTTCTACGCAAGACACTATAAATATTTTTATGATTAATAATATGATCAAATTATTAAATGAGATATTCAATTAAAATATTAATTATTCAATACACAAAATTCAGTATCAAGTTAATTATAAAATTTAATTTTTTAAAGGATAAAATTTCAAACATCTTTTACCTCAACCCATGATTTTGATGAAACAATTTTTTTCATTGAACAATTAATACTTCCAGATCCATTGCCATTTTGCGTAGCGAGGTTCCCATTTAAATTGATAGTTTCAGACAAATCCAAAGGAGCATCAACTGACTGCGATATTGACATAGAACTGATCTCCACACTTGGGAAACTAAAATTAAAAGACTACATTAGTAAATACACATGACCAGAAACAATAAAACAATATTAGATAACATATCACAAAATGACACTCAAACATAAAAAAAAAAAGGAGAGTAAATAAAAAACATGGAAGGAAGTAAAATTCATATATACACATGAAAATTATGAAACACAAGTTCAGGGTGAATCCACTTATACCATATGATTTAAAATTAACATAACCACATTTATTTTGAAATTATAATGAAGTTTATCTTTTCTCATTTGCCACAGAAATATCTTTTCAATTATAAGGGCTCAAATTATAGATATTGGAAACAACAGTTTCTTTACAAGGAGACATATATGGTGAAATCCACTCCTTTCTTTGAATCTCTATTTATATTGATGATTCATTTCTATCACAGACGTCTATGAATCAACCTCTGCCAATTATGCATTGTTATGCTTGCTGTTTCACACATACCATACTTTTAACCCTCTTCTGATTCCAACCTCGAGAAGCTTGGACATCTCGGCCCTGGGCTTATTTAAATTTCACGTTCATAATGTTACAGTTCAAAGTCCCAAATCCGGGCATTTTGCTAACCAGCATTTTTTGTTTTTCTCACTTTTTTCCATCTTTCCAACAATTTTTAAAGAACAAGGAGTTAAACCTGGACCTAATTTATGAAACAACGTAAAATAACGGTCATACTCAGAGTAAATACCACAGAAAAATTAGAAGATTTGAAAGTAAAATTTGTTGCATTGTATTAAAAGTTCTTTTTCTTCTTTTAAAAATTATTCCTGTTTATATGTCGGCTATTTTACTATTGCAAATGCGATATTCGTGTGAAGTATGTGCATTAGATTAAGGTTTTTTGACAAAAAATGCAAATCATTTCAAAATCTGGAAAGGCAGAGGTCCGGATTTTGTACTGTAATATGAGGTGTAAATATATCAGCATTCCTCAAATCAACCTAACACAATGCACACAACTGATTAGTTTTAAATATACATGAGAAATACCTGATAAGTACTCAGCCATTGCTAATTTAAAGATAATTTTTTTGAGAGCATTGATATAACTTGACTGCCAAGGAAACTAGGTAGTAGAATTAACATCACACTGGACCAATACAATAGGCGACGGTCCAGGATCAATAGAAAAGGAAAATATCTGAGTACACCTCATCATTTTGAACCAAGGTCAGATGACGAGGTCAACACCGGAGATGGCACCACAACAACGTCAGGACTATTGAGGTCTCAAAAGATTTATAACATGGCAACCCCAACAACACAACTGTCTTTGGTTGGACATCAAACTCACAACCCTCCAGTTCCTAATCTGCTACCCTTCCCACTGGACTACCCAGTGGCCACTTGGTAGCCAAGGAGTGGGGACATTGATGCATTTGTAAATATCATGAACCCATTGAACAAAACTGTTGGATACAAGATGTCCTTGAATGAGTGTATGTATTGTGACCCTTTAGTGAGTGTATGTGTAAGAATCTATTCTCGATGACTGGCAATTCAAGCAGCGAAATTGACATAAATTTTTATTTAACTTGAAAATTTGTCCATAGAAACTATCTAAAAAAGTCCTCAGTATGAAATGTGGCTCATCTCCCCCCCCCCAAAAAAAAAAATAATAACTGCCCAGATTTGGTGCCCAGCAATGTTTGGCTTTCCTCAAAGCTAAACATCACAACTGAAAGGGAATGGATTTCAGACCAGGGAAGTGATTTAGGAAAACACGAAAAGACAGCTGACAATGGACTTTGTAATCTTTTAAAAGTAGAAGAGATTCTGGGAGAGGAGTGTGGGGTCTCAAGATACTTTGAAGGTTATTTGGTTTGGGGGATTTTATGGTGCAAGTGCCATATCTGGCCACACACTACTTTGAAGGAAACTAGGAGCAAAGAAAATCCTAGGTATAATGTACTTTGTTTCATATTACATGGTTGGTTACTTTCCAGGCAAATCTAGTATGTACTTAAAAGTATAAAACAGGTCATATTATTCAGGAAAATTCTAGATAGAAGAAATATGTTTTCGATATCTTATGTAGATGCAAAATACATAAAATAACAGATACTAAAACCTTGAATAACTCCTTGCCTCCTAAACCTTGAATAACTCTAATGTGCAAGAGAATTAACTGGAGTACAAATATTTTGCCTTGTGAAATGTAATACCATATGAGTAATCATTCGACCAGTTGATTGTCATAGATTCATATTTTTTCTTGCATAATTAAAGTTTGTGCCTAAATATTCAAAAAATTAAAATCTCCAATGTCTTTTTATTCAGAAAGAGAAAAAAAAAACAATTAGGGAATTCTTTTAACCAAAAGCTGTTAAAAGTCGAAATGGTGTTAAATGGAGAGATGTACATAATCATCACTATGACAAAATCTATACAGGAAATATAAAAGATAGTGAATTTTATTTTTTTTTACCTTTAAAGGTAACAGACAGAAAATCTTTTGTAGTTAGTAAATTAATATTCTTCCATTTTTTATCATTATAATAAAACTTCACAATAAAACATAGAGGTTAACCATAAAACTACTTGAATCAAAATCTCTTACCCAGAATCTACATCATAGGTTTCAAATAAATCAGTTGCGTTGATCCCAATGCTTATTGTTCCCTGAAAAAGGAAAACTATTGGTTAATGGATTGAATGATTTTGGCTGTACGAAATTGACATTTTTGAAAAGGATAATGTGCAAAGGTATTAAATTATCTCATTTCTGAAATAATCTGAGGTACTTTTCTGTTAGCTGGGTACCAGACAAAACCCACCAAATTACAGCAATAACTCAGCCAAACTAAGAACTTTTAACTGTGCCAAATTTAAGCTTGGCGGTTTTTTGGTACCCAACTAATGGAAAAGTACTAATCTGTACATTTCCGTCAACTGGGTACCAGACAAAAACTGCCAAATTACAGCAATAACTCAGACAAACTAACAACCTTTAAAGAGTTTATCTTTTAGTGATTATAGCAGCCCTATAACAAATGCCTGGAAATATGTTTTTCGCATCAACATTTACGCTTTGCGATAACTGCACCAACTTTTGAGCCTGGCGGGTTTTTTTGATACTCAGCTAACAGAAAAGTATCAGCTAATCAGCATATTATTTACAAAATGTGTGCCAAAATTGTGAATACACTGTTTATTTTAGATAATTTAGATGTGCAACAGTCATTGAAGCCCAGAAAACAGTGTCAGGATACAGTGTTATCATTTTGTATTGTTTCTCCTGTTTGTATCTTTGCCCTTTTGAACATTATAACACCCAGTTTTCACTGCTGGCTTTTATCCAATTTGAACTATTTTAGCTAATCAAAATGTTCTAAGGTTCTTTCAACCAATACATCTGGATATTTAGTAATTGAATAGGTTGTATATATATTGGTAGAAAGGAAACTGCTCATCTTGAAAAACTAATGACTTCTAGATCAGCTGGTAGATGAGTGGTTAGTAGTAGAAATCAAGTATCACTAAGAGAATTTAAGACAGGATTTACCAATTGCAGGGCAGATTTGCATTTCCCAGCATTACTGATACAGCTATGTAAAATAATAATCAATAACATGTATTACAAAAACATTCTTAAGTCTGTTAAGCAATATATTTGAATTAAAAATTGCTACATATTTTTATTACTTTTATTGACTTTTGTAAACAATATTTAAGATTATCCTGCACACTCAAAGTATATTTATTTAAGTGAAGAATTATTGTTTTATGATTCTGACAACAATCAAATAATAGAAATTTTTAGAATTATTTCTGATGGTTCAGTTTTGGGTATTAAGCCTTTTGGAAAGATTTAAGCTTCATAGGATGTGTCATTCAATGTCCAATGGACACATGAATCTAGTATACGATTACTATTTGTACCCATTCATAAGAATTGGAACTACTCAATTTATGATTTAAAATAAAAGCAGCATAATAGTTTGATGGAGTTAGAGAAACAATTCATGCCTTTACACAACTCTCAAATTGACATTCTCAGTGATATTTCATATTTTATTTTCAACTTACGGCTAATATTGTATTCATTAAATTAGTAGTGAGCACTTATTTAAATCTGTCAAATAACTGAAATAAAAATGTTTAATAACTATGAAATCAATTGAGATAGGTATCAGGTAAATGAGATGTCAGTGAAAGTCAAAACAAAATGTAAAATGAAACATTTGAAGTGGAATAATTATTTAGATGTTATAAAGGGAAAGATTTTTGACACAATGTAAACTATTACTTTAGGATTTGTACTTTGTTGAAGTTCTCTTTCTTCCTTAACTTTTAGCAGCTGCTCATATTCTTCTCTTATTTCTTGGGGAGTTTTTGTGCGTTGGACAATCTGAAAATAATTATTAAACTCTAATTAAATTTTTTTTTACGTATAGTTCTCAAGACATAAAAATGATTAGGAGAGTGAAATGTTTATATACTAGAAAAGAGCAGTAGCAAAAATGTTACAAAAATAAAAACAAATATTTTAATAAAAAGTTTTTTATAATTAATTAAAAAAAAATTCCAGTAAAAATCTACTGCAATTAATACCAATATGGAATGATTATTGTTATTGTCTGCACATTATAACCCACATTTCAACAAAATACTATTCAAGTGTAGTTGAAGGATTGGGGTTTTTATTAAAATCTTTCACTTCCAAGAAAGGGGCAAACAAAGAAAAGTCATGACACATCAAGTATAGAAAGACATAAAAAAAATTATCAGAATTAAATAGAAAGTTAACAAATTGAATGAAAATGAAATATTAACATTTTTCTATCAATATTGCCAAACAAAAGATTTTGAAATTAGAATTGATGTAATTATGTTAATTGAAATTCAATTCAACATAAACAAGGACCAGTAGAGTTAAATACTATAATGTAAAATAAATATAAAATAATACCTTATTGGTGAAATATAGACAAAAGTAGCAATAAAATAAAAAGGGAAAAATTACCTGCCATCCTTCAGTATTCAACCCTTTTGTTCCCAAAGTATCATAAATGGCACGTTGATGAGGATCGTTAAGGACTAAAGAAATAAAATAGCACATTGTTGAGAAGAAATTTCAGGCAAATAATAGAAAAAATAAATAAAGCAAAATTCCATTTCACAACAAAATATTAAATCATTAAAAATCAAATGAAATAGAATAATAACTTTTCTTGAAAATAGCTAATACAAGTTGGAATTAATTTCATAATACAAGGAGCACACTAATTAGAGCATTGATTAAACTTTGCCTTAATTTTATACAATGTATTTTTTATATAGAAATTAAAAAAAAAATCATAACTTTAGCCTTTTTATTCTTTAAACTAGTGTCTTCAACTTTTGATTCAAAGGGCCACATAATTATCTGAAGCATTCATAGGTTCCATATTTGTCAATATTGAGAATCAGCACATTTCAATTATACCTATCTTTATATTTACAGCCGAAATGTTCAATAGAAGTATATGGAACTTAAAAATACCTGCTTAAAATAATACCAATACAAGAATATAAATATGGCATAAATAAAATTACATTTAAACAAGTATTGATGCCATCACAGCTTGAAAACCTTCATACTACTTTTTCTAGATTCAATATCAGGTATATTCTGCAGAGTAGAAGTTAACAAAATAATTTCTGAATGTTGAAGAAACAGACACAATTTTGTTTTTCTATTTGATTGAACTACTCACACATATTATGTATGTTTACATACTTCTAGTTATTTGCGCAAGACAAATGTGAATTACTGAATTTCTAAATTTTTTTTTTAATAATTATATTTATTAAAACTTTATATAATTAAAATTATATAATTAAACAAACTTTAATTGCAGAAGAAGTGGAACAGTTTTGATGTTAATTGTTAAGGGCAATATATATATATATATATATAAATTTGAAAATTGCTTTTGAACTTTTGTAGGTCTTAAATCTATAGCCTGTAATAATCTGAACTCCATGTGTAATTTTCATTCCCCAGCTCCATTAAGGTTAGGAAGGGAATGCAGGTATTATTTTACAACTAGGAGACTCCTCTTCCTGTCGATCTCCAAATATTGCAAAGCAATCTTCATTGTTTTGCTCAGTGAACCCTGCTTGCTACTTTTACAAGTAATGCATCCTAGCACTAACATTTAACAGCTATTTTGTAAATTAGTTACTATGTGGAATTTGGGTTGAAGAATCCCTATGCTACACACAAAATTATATGATTCATTATATACAGAAAAATGAGTTTAAAAACCCATTTTTGTTAAGAGAAGTATCACAAATTGTAAATTCAGCAAAGGCAACTGATCACTATGCAATTTTGGGAGCAAAAAAATTGGTTATTCATATTAAAATGCTGAAATGAAAATTATTATTTTAAAAGATAGTAATAAATTACCTTCATATGCCACTTTGGTCTTATTAAATAAAATTTCTGCATTCTTTTTCTTTACAGGATCAATATGTTTGTCAGGGTGATACAGTCGACTAAGCCGGCGGTATGCATTTGTAACTTCTTCTGGAGTAGCCTGCATTTATGACACAGAAGGAAAATATTTTAAAGTAGTCTAAATGATAATAATTGTAACGTCACTTATAATAAACTAATACACATCAAAGAAATTACAAGGAAACTATTCAAAATTATCACATAAGTCAAAAATGTAAAATCTTGAATGTTTCATTAAAAAAATTCTTTAAACTAGGGGGCTGCTGCTCGTCAACCCCCGGAACACCTTATGCAGTTTCTTCACATCCCTTCGCTTGCTAATTAAAAATTAATTTAAAAATATCTAATTAGTAGAAATGAAAAACAAAAATACCTGAAGGTACACAAAGCAATAAGGTATCAAAAGAAAAAATAACAATTAAAATACTATATTTATTATTTAAAATAAAATAAATACAATTTTAAATGAGTGTAAAAAAACGTCATTGGGAAAAAAGTGTTAAAAATAAATTAAAGGTGTCAATCATTAAAAAAAGGCGGTTCCGGAACTATATGAAAAAATCAGAGGCCCCCTGCGATAATAAGCCCCTTTATTTTCAAGTTAAAATCATAAGAAAGACCTCGTTACCATAGCAACGTCAATTAATGATATTATGTATTATGAGGAGCATAGCAGCAAAGGAATGAGACAAATTGTATCGATACCATTATAAATATGGATTCACAAACAAACTGATCCTTTCCTTGCCAATGGGAATACTACAAAGGTCTTTTCTGATACCCATAAACGTTTTATATATATAGATTCTGCTTAGAAACCATTATAACTTGTAACTCATATTTATTTAACTGAATTGTTTTTAGTTACTGTATATAAGTAAAATCAAAATGAAATCCAAGTCAAATTACAAAAGCCAATCTTTGGGAACAAACTTATTTCACAATACAAAAATTGTGTTACTATTAACACTAGAATGTCCGCCATTGCGATTATCCTTAAACGTCTGCTGGTGTCATTTCGACACCGGTAAATAAATCGCATAAATTAATTGCAATAATAAATATTTCCAAGACTAATATTCAATTGAGTTAACTTTTAAGATTATTTCATGAAATTTATCAACTTTTATCTTTATGATAACTGTTGATCGATTGTTATGTTCTCACCAGGCTTGCAATTCTTTATGCAATTATCAATAAATCCATCCCAAACTTCAGAAATCATAGCAAAATTGTTGGCTCGAATTCTCTGAGAACGTGTGGATTTTAAATCAAATCTTAAAAATCTAAGGATTTCTCCAAATGTATTTCGATTTATTGTTTCCTTGCAGAAGTTTAGGCTCCAAGAGTCAGACATAGGGACTGCAGTTCAATGTTCTTGGCACCACTTACTCCGCGAGCATAGAATATCGCATGAAAAGCACATAGTTCATCAATGGCTGATATCGTTAATAATATTCTAGCTTTAACATGTGTGTATTTCTTTATGTGTTTGAATATGTAACTATCGATGAAAAGTAACCACAAACTCATGAAGTATTCATTGCCGTTTTGTTTCACACAGGACCCAATCACACAAGTTTAATTTATTCGTTTCCACTATGAACATGTAGACATTATGTTCAGAGTCAAACAGATGTGTGATACGAATTTGTTTGGTTTGCTTATAATGTTTGCTACTCAATGATCTCGTATTAAGTTGAACAGAAGCTATTTCAAATGATAAATTCAATTGGTGTCAAAACGACACCAGCGGACGTTCTAGGTAAAATTAGCTGTAAAATTTTTATAAATGAATCTAGACCAACAAAATTTCTAGTCTATTCATCTAGAAAAATGATTAAAAGTCACTCAAAATTTTCAATTTCAATTCACAAATGCGGAAAGGAGAACAAAATAAACAGGCTCCAGTGTCGAATTGACACCAACGGACGTTCTAGTGTTAAAGCTGGCATAGAAGTCCATTGGCTTCATCCTAGTTATCATTTATTTCATTGGAATAAATGCATAGAAATTGATGTTTTGCATCGAATAATGTGTAGCGATTTTTTTAAAGTGCAAGTGAGCTTTGAATTTTTATTACCTTAATTTTACTACCTATTTGATACATTTTTGGATTTCAACTGACAGATTTTGGTTTGGCAATTTTCGTTTATTGTTTGGTGGTCAATTTTTGCTGTATGAACACTAATATTAAGTGGTAAAGTTGGTTTCTTTATTCAAAACCAAATTATTGAACATATTTTATAGTATAGGTATAATATTTTTTTTGTTCTGCAAGGAAACTATTATACGTGATAGAATACTTCATTTAAAAACCAAATATTGGAATGTTAGTGTTTAGTAACGGAGTTCTAAGAAATTTCAATTGTAAAATAGAAAAGTCAGCCAATTGGTTGATCAAATCGAAGTTGCCGGTTGCTTTTAAACCTCACGATAAATCTTCAACAAGATTTTACAGACGATGAAAATTAAATATGCGTTTTGTTGTTGATGACTTAACGTTGAAAGTTGTCATGAGGATCAAGAAATTTAAAAATTTTGATTTATGGAAATTTGGTGTTTGGTTACATAATTCCTTCGAATTCAATATGTACTGTGAAGGACACAGGACTGAAATATTCTTCAAAGTAAAAATTCCCATTTGTTTAACTTGAGCTAATTTTCATTCAATCTGAGTTGTTTTCTTTAACAAATGTGCGATTCACTGCATAGAAAACTTAACCTTGTTTCACCGTGATGTTGCGTCACTGTTACAAAAGTACTAACCACATTTTCGCATAAAATGAAGTCACTAATAATTTTATAATTTAAAAACGTAGACTTACATTTTTGCTGAGATTAAGTAAAGCGTAATAATCCTCTTCTAACAAATTATCTTCAACAGATTCAGGCGGCATGGAATTCGCCATGTTTATTTACTTTCAAACAAGTTGCAATGTTAATACAAATTGCCATATTTCTTTTCAGGAATTGAAATCGATAAATATTCCGGTAGATATAGTCGAAGTACTTTCTGTTTAGTTCATAAATAATTTGGATTTAGTAATGAAAAGGATAAAAAAAAATAGAAGTAACACTGACTAAAATAAAATGAACGGAAACTGAATTTATAAAACCACATTCTTGAGTTTACAGCGCTAACGATAAAACAACACACAAAAACCCAACGCGCGTGTTTGACAAACATAAACAAAAACAAAAACACCTATCCTTTACCGCCGCAATTTTCCATTATTTGCTGTTGTCAATTTAATGTGTTTACAGACGAAATATCAGAACACCTAGCTGTCAAAATTTGCAAATATACTCTATTTCATAGAACGGCATAATATTAACCTGAAGTCATTACGTATTGCTTTGATACTTTTATTGTCGTTGTGGATTTACAAATTTCTGGTAAGTTGTACTGCATGCATCAGATAAATGAAAGATAAAAAATATGTGATTTGCTGCTAAATTTCTCAATTCATCATGCTTCTTTCTCTTAAATTTTGTTGCATGCATCAGCAAAAATGAAATCGAGATGAAAATTTTGTGATTTCAACTAAAATTTCTCAATTTATAACCATCTAAATGATGATCACTTTATTATTATTTGTCATAATAAAATGAAACCTATTTATTTCACACTTTCTAATGATGAAATTAATGTCCATATCATCACTTTTACACAAGTGCAAATTTATGTGGTGTGTCATTTTATTCTGAGAAAGTTATCAATTTTTTTTTCAGACTGGATATTTCACATCCAACTTGATGGATGACATTAACAGTAAAGACGGTGAAGAAAAAAACGGTACTTTTTGCTACTTATATATTTGAGGTTCTTTTATACCCACATTTTCTTTATAGCTGAACATGAACTATTAACACAATAATACATTTTTGGAATGTGTCTTTTTATTGGATTGTAGTAACATCAATGCAAAACATTTCATAGGATATACAGACTGTAGGGCGAGTGAAACCTACCATTGTATATATACTGAATGTCTTAGTTATTTTTTATGTTGCATACAGATTTCAATTTTTATTGAAAATTCGGTTCATTTAACAACAGTTAGCTAAAAATGCACAAGCATTTTGACTTAATTTTCACTTAAAAAAAGGAAACTAAATGTTTGAAAAATAAATGCTTGTTGAAAAACCATTAATCTGAAACAACAACTATGAAAATAATTGAGACCATTTAATTTATATTTAAAGATTTTGATTTCAACAAATAATCTCAGAATTTTTGAAAACCACCGCCCACTCAGGCTTTGGTCAAAACATCAGTTTTAGATAATGAGATATTTAGCTCTGGGCAAATAGTGTATTAATTTTTTTTCCGAGTACTATAGCTCCTTGATATATCTCACTTTTAAAACAAGAAAATAAACAGGGTTGAGAAAAATTTACGTCCAGAAAATATGAATGAATTTGAATCAAGGTTCATTAAAATAGCAGAAAATCGAATATTTATTGAATACAATCAACAATGAATTTAAGTACCCAAAAATGGCAATTAAATGTGAATTGCATTTGATGCTTCTGCTGTGATGAAAGTTTATACTTTTTCTGTTAACAGAATCGGCTTTAGAATGCTCAAATTGGTTCTCTCTACAAAGGTCTTTATTTAATAATAGAAATAATTTTTTTATAAGAAAAAACCTTTTTAATGCAATGCAACAAATTTTACTTAAAAATCATCTAATTTTTCCTGTATGGTATATGCTCTGAACATGACCATTATTTTGCATTGTTTCATCAATTAGGTCCAGGTTTAACTCCTTGTTCTTTAAAAATTGTTGAAAAGATGTAAAAAAGTGAAAAACACCTGTTAGCAAAACGTCTGGATTGTAGACAATTCCGAATTTGTGTCTTTGTACTGTACAATTATTTGAAAAATTGTGACTGCTGATATTAAATTGTGTGATTAATTAATTAAAAATTTTTTTGCAACTTAAATTATGAGTTATTTAAGTTTATCAACTGTTTTAACCAATTTCACTCTGGTGTCTGAATATTTGTTCTGTATATTTTTGGTACTGGTCACTGTATATTTTTATAATTTAAAGTCTTATCAGCATTAAATTACTCTAATGATAATGTCAATGAATTTCTGATATAAACCATATATAATGGAAGAGTATATACTTTTTCGAATGTTAATTGAATCAAATTTTGTTCTCATGTACTTTTTATTTTTATTGGATTTCAGCTATTGAAGAGCATTATTTAATTGAAAGTGATGAAGATGCTTCGTTAGTGCGAAGTTCTAATTTTGTTTTTCCAAACACTTTTGAAGGATTTGGATACAAGTTTAATCAATGTAAGTTTTCTCTATATATATATATATTTGTAGTATTGGTTCGGTGGGGTATGATTTAATAGTCAGAACACAATTAAACTTTGATCAATTTTTACTTCTAAATGACTGTGAATTATATACAATGAAATATATCAAACATCATTTCTGGATAACAATGCCATGGGAACGCCACCCGCGGACAATAGCGAGCGAATCTGCTCGACTGAAGCACTCAGCTTCCAGAAAAAGAATCGTCCCGCATTCAGGGATAACACACATTTATAGGTTTCGTAAAATCGCTCATTTGCGTTAGCTTCTGGAGCCTCACATGTGCAAGCACTTGCTGTGTATTGAGGTCATGGACATGATTCCTCGCGAGAAGCGATTTCCGATTCTACATATATTTTGTACCTCTTTATAAAATGTTAACTTAGGTCTGCAAGTTTCAAGTGTCTTATTAAAACCTTATATGTAGCTACTATGGTATACTTCAGTAATGAGTCGAAAATAGGTCTAAAAAATCATCTCAATCAGTGGAAAGCCCTAACCGCTAAGTTTGATTCTCTGCATTTCATACATCCTATTCACCCATTGTTTTCAATAGTACTCTATTGAAAGAATTTCACGTAGTAAATATATGTATTTTTTGGTAAAACTGAACATGTCAACAAACCTAAACTTTTTATACCACAAGGAAGGATTGATATCCACCAATATTTAGGAAAATTGTTTATTGCTATCAGAACAAAAATATGTTGCTGTAAGTTGTTAGAATTATTGAAATTATGTATCTAAAACTATTATAAAAGGAAGTGTTTGTTTGTCTGTTTCTTGCTGCAAAATCCTGACAATTCTATAGCACTTACAACAATGAGATTTGATATACTGGCAGTCCAAATTTTTTGCAATATTTGGGTCGCTGCGAATTTTAAAATTCAAT
This sequence comes from Metellina segmentata, assembly GCA_947359465.1. Lineage (NCBI taxonomy): Eukaryota > Metazoa > Arthropoda > Arachnida > Araneae > Tetragnathidae > Metellina > Metellina segmentata. The sequence continues at coordinate 105,607,262 of OX375878.1, forward strand.
CTAGAATATTTTAAAATGAATTTAATAGTTTTATTCTCTACCTGGTACTACAATGCTTTTCTTCCGCGAAAGAATAAACATCCGAATCTAGACTTTTTTACCCACGTGACCTTAACGTCAGCCTTTGGAACTATGCCAAGTTTTTTTCATCGAGGAGAAAGTTATTCTTTCCGTTTTGATTTTGCGTGGAGGATAGATTTTCCAACAAGATGATAAAAACTAATAATCTTTTACTGGAGTCACTTAGTTATTTTTCTATCTCTTAGACTGTTAAAGATAGAGTAAAAATTTTTAAGTATTTGAAATCTGCGATAAATTTCACATTAGATCAATATCTAAAAATATGATTTTCTTTAAATAAATAATTTTATATTTTTGCAAGAGATTGTGACGTCATGTGAAACAGATTGCAACTTCTGTCATTCTCGTAAAAAAAAAAAAAAAAAAAGTTTACATTTCCTGTCCTATTCCATTTCAGGGAATGAGAGCAAAAAAAAAAAACTTTTTGACTAGGATTGTTCTTTTTCTTAAAATCGGAATGGCTAAAGATTGATTAAAAGTTTCAACAGATTTGAAATCTGCGGAAAATTTTACACCTGATTAATAATTTACATCACGGGCACGGGTTTAGCCACACAGTGGCTAGTACTATATAAGGCTAAATTTGGCAATAAACACCTGTTTGAGATTGAGATGATTTGATGGGTCTTTATGGCAAGCTGTTCCAAACATAATTTAAATATAAAACCTGGATATAGAGAATACACACACATTTCTTTTTTTATACATTTAGATTATAACATTATGCCGTTACATCATATTATGTTTGATACCAAATTACCTTTGTTTACAAAAAATTTATGAACTAACCATATTTTAAAAATATTTTTTGTGAAGAATTTTTCTTTGCATTATGTAAACATTCTTGCATCTCATTATTCTCTTAAAAATTCTTAATTTGTATTTAAAATTAATTTCGATTGTTTTTTAGTTGGGCAGTTAAGGCATATAACCACAGGTGAACAGTTTGATTTCAATGTGAAAAAGGATGATCATATCTATAATCAGAAAAGATATGAAGCTCTTGGAGATGTAAGCGATTAGTTTTTTAGTTGCATTCTATCTATAGAATATTTGTATGTTTTCGGTTTTATCATTTTAGTTTGAAAAATTTCGAATTGATTCTGATTTTAGTAAACTAGGAATTGTGTAATTTTGATTACATTAGTGAATACTCTAAAATACACTTCACTCTTCCATGCACATTTGTCTTTTCATTCTATTGATGCTGTCAATGTAATTGCCTCACCTTATTGATATTTCCTTTTGGTTTTTGGATCTAAGTATCATTGTCTTCTCATTTTCAATCATTAGGAGATGTATTTGCAACTTTTAATACGTCAAACTTGTCAAAGAAAAGAAACCTTTCTTCTGATTATAAGAATAAATTGTGTTAGTAATGATAAAGACGCATTTTTAAGCTATTCATATAAATATTTCTTTTATGGTATTTTAATAACATTTTTTTAATGCTTATTCCCCATTATTTTTACTTATTTTAGCACTGCTAATAAATTTCAGTTCCAAACAATATCAAACAATGACAGAATTAGTATACACCAGTTATCAATTTTGGCATCACCTTTATACACTACCCTACAATAATGTACCAGACACCAGCGGATTTGCACAAAATCTGACTTCTTGTTTGGGGGTGTTTTTCGTGGTATGGCCTGTGACCTTTGCATGTTGTTCCTGGTAAATTGAATGCTTACATGAACATTTTGGACAGTCGGGTTCTTCATACACTCAGGCAATTTTATGGAATGGACAAATGTTACTTCCAGGGCGAGAACACTCCATATCATGTTGCAGCCTCTGTCAAGCAGTGGTATCAAAATATGTATGTAAAACGTTTTCCCTGGCCTGCTCAGAGTCCCGACCTATACCCCAAAGAACATTTGTGGTATAAGTTAGAGCGACGCTTACAGACCAGGGTACCATGTCCGAAATCTACAGCTGAGCTGGAGACATTCTTGCAGCAGGAATGGACATAAATACCCATAGATGTGTATCAAAACCTTGTTGAAAATGCCCAGAAGGGTTGCTAGTATAATTGCAGTATGTGGGGAACCATCCCCCTATTGAAGCATGTATTCTTTCCCTTATACTATCACATCTTGTTGTCTGGTCGAATATTGTAGGGTTGTGTATATATGCTGCATGGACAGGCTTAAAAAAGCATATGCTAACAATACCAAGTGATACCATTTGTTATTTGTATTCATGAGCAGCTGATCCTGAACATGTTCGTTGCAGTGTTCTAAGTCAATGCTCTATGGTAGTACAATGCACCTATGAATCTCATTTTGATTTGCACTTTTAGACAGAGTTGTCATTATTGTCACCTAACCTTGATTTTTTTTTTCTACTTGTATGGCTCTTTGTAAAATATACTACAAATCTAAAAAACCTTGAAAGTCATTTCAAGTTGTGCAGAATGTAAAATTTTCCCCACAAACTGGGTTGTAGTTCTAAACAGCATTCCTGAGAGAAGAGTTAACTGAATGAGCTGCTATTGAATACTTTACTGTAGTCATCTTTCAATGTTGGGTTTATGTATTGCTGTTTGAAAGTAAAGATTAACCAAAAAATGCAAAACTGACCCCAAACAACAAATGTATTTGGAGGCAAAAAAGCGCCAAAATGCAAATATCTATGCAGACTAGTCTTTGTAAAATGCTTATCATATCCTTGCAAACAAAATAAATTTGAAATTGTACCTACATAAGCATTTTGGCATATGAAGGAATAAATTTGAAATTGTATCTAAATAAGCATTTTGGGATATGAAGGAATATGTTTGAATGCTAACTATACGTGATTTTCTACTCCTAATTTCGAACCCTGGTTTCATGTATTTGGTTGCTATATTTCCTAAGAAATTTTTTAACCTTTTAAACAGTGGCATAGCATCCTTTAGTAATGTTGAATCATTCCAGATTTTAGTAATAATCATTATTCCAAATTGTTTTTTAACTGTACATCGTTTTTTTTTAGTATGAGATTTAAAAGCATATTTTTATTCTCAGGTAACAAAAGCAGAGCTGCTGTTTTATGTTTCTTAAAAAGCAGGTTCCAAATTATCTTTTTGAACTAATCATTAACAATCCTTTAAAGTTGCAAGAAAAACCACACAGGTACCTCTGTCCTGGCTCAAGAGGTTTTCTTGTATGACCTGATATGCAGCTGTGGGGAAAAAAATTGAGCCATTCCCTTATATTTACGCATAGCTCATAGAGCAAATTCAATCTTAGCATCCTCAGTTGTAAATGTTACACAATGCCACTGTTCTGTAATAACTTTTAATTTGACGTTACATATTACTGATATTCTAATTTCTGTTTATTTTATTAAACAAATTTATGTCTAAGATTCTTTTTTGTACCTTTTTAGCTTGTCACTGATTACGTGTATAATTTATTGGTTGAAGAAGGGGGACTGAAGAAAATGACTTTACCAGTAAGTGATTTTTTTCGAATCCTTATACAGTACAAATCCTAAGTACAAATTTGGATATCCTCCAGACCTCTGCCATTCCGGATTTCAGTTTTTTCCTGATTACAGATGATGTGCAGTTCTTTTGTCAAAAAAACATAATCAAAGCCCCCACGCCAATTTGTCCATGCTTAATTTACATCCAGAACACGTTTGTAATACTCAATTAGCATATATATAAATAGGAATAGTTCTTTTTTAAAGAAAAAAAAATAAAACTTTTAATGCAATGCAACAATTTTTACTCACAAAGCTTCTAATTTTTCTGTGTGGTATTTACTCTGAACATGTCCGCTATTTTGCGTTATTTCAACAATTTGGTCCAGGTTGATTGCCTTATGGGTTAAAAATTTTTCTCAAAAGAAGCAGAAAAATAGAAAGAAGTGAGAAAGAAAAAAAAATACAGGTCAGCAAAACGTCCGGATTATGGACAATTCTGTATTTCGGACATCCGGATTTGGGACTTAGTACTGTATATAAATTTAATCTATGGAAATATGCATTAACATTTATTTTTTATTTTTTTAATTCAGGATGTATTTAAATGTTAAAGGTTAATACAAAAATCTTTTTTTAATTTTGCTTAATATTCTGATACGTTTGTGTGTGTTGCATATTTCAAAAATTACTTTTGTAAAATGTTTTAAGAGGTTTTTTTATTATAATTAGGGAGTTGTGACTGTTCTCTCTAAAATACATTCTTTGTCAAACAAAAATGTGAATTTATCAAATTTTTTTACCTAATTCTATATTTTGCTTATTTTTATGATAGATTTGAAAAAAATCACAATTTATATTTTGTTTCCTGATTTTTTGTGCTATTTCATTTAAAAGTAATATTTGTATTTGAAGTATTTTTGTTTTCTGATGCATGTTGTATTTTCTAGATTGATGCAAATGCTGATGAGGCAACAACATTTATTTTTCACAGTGATGATGCTTTTACAAATGAGAGAATTGTCATACTGATTCATGGAAGTGGTGTTGTGCGAGCAGGGCAGTGGGCTAGAAGGTATTAAAATAATATATATTATGGTTTAAGACAACAGGGTGGTAACAGAACCTGGAAATCAGGGAATTCTCAGGAAACTTTTTAATTCTGGAAAAATCAGGGAAATCTCAGGGAAAATTTCCAAATTTTACAAAAAATCAGGGAAATTTTGACAGCTTAAGCGGCTACTATTATCGTTTGTCCTATAAAGAGATGCACTATTACGAGTACTTTTGAGAATCGAATAATTCGTATTCGCCGAAATTGTAATTCGAATAAAGAACCGTGGCGTCGAATTTTTAAACACCGAGAAAACCGCCACCGCCGTTTTTTGCGCGGCTGCAGCGTTTTGTCGCCTTGAGGCTAGTGATACAACTGGTGGTATACAATTTGAAATTTGTGTAACTTATGATGTTTTTTGTGTATTAAATTAGTTATTTTGGTTTGCAATTACATTTTTGTAGAATTTTTTATGTATATTTGCATTTGGTTTTAATGAATAGTATGATAATGTAGGGTCAGGTGTAAAATGTTCATAATCAAAATATTTAGAATTTTTTCTCCATTTTTTTTTTCAATTGCAATTTAAGAGTTGTTCTATTAAGGTTCCAACCCTTACAATAAAAAAATACAAAATATTTGTGAAGAATTATCCTTTTACACCCTCTGACCTTAAATATTTAAAAACAGTGTTGTGTGGATACTGTATATCGATATCAATCACGGATTACAACATTTCTTAAGGGAACTGTTAAATCATGGAAATTTTTGTGAGACTATCAGGGAAATCATGGAAATATCAGGGAACTTTTTTTCAAGAATTTTGTTGCCACCCTGGACAAGCACTACATAATAATTTTCACTCCATCTAGTGAACATATTTTCCAACTGCTATATTTATATTTGTGTATTGTGTGGCATGGCTAAAATATTGCTAATAGCTACTTTACTAATGCTATGTATTTTCCAAAAAAATTTTAAAGAAAACAATTTTGAAGTCATTTTATAGTACATAACAACCACACAAAAACAGTAAAAAGTAGATATTTTAAATTTTAGGGTAATCAGTAATGTTTTCACAAGGTTTTAGTTATGAATGTGAGTTTATTTTTTAATACTTAAATATGTATTAATATTTTGTTTGACCTCTTTGGGATAAACATTTGTATCAAAATAACTACGCAATTACAGTATTTATTATATAATCTTAAATTGTATCTAATATTTTGGCACTTCCTTGAATGCTTTTTATATCAAATCTTGTGTTCCTTTTTGTATGTTATTCAAAGTGTGTGTAACTTTACTAAAATTGGTTTATCTATTTAGATTGATTATCAATGATTCCTTGAATAGTGGTACCCAGTTACCATACATAAAACGTGCGAAAGGATTAGGCTATGGAGTTATTGTTCTGAACACAAATGATAACAAGAGAGATATTGGAAATTATACTCACAAAATCAGGGTATGTCATTCTGTTTCGTAGATACTTTTAAAATTGTTGGTATTTCATATTAAATTTTATGCATGGTATATTTTAAAATCTCATTCTCTGCCCAATGTCATGAAAAGCTACAAAACTTTCAGCAAAGCTATTGATAAATTGGTATAACTATTCTTAACAAAAAAAATGGCTCTTCGGGATCACCCCAAGTTTTATTCCCTAACCATAGACAGATTAGAGCAATAAATTCTTTAAAAGATTTGTGGAAATGTAAAACGAATCTGGAAAATAATATTTTCAATAAATAATATATATAATTAATATATACATATGTTGACTATTAATATTCATAATTTTAAATTTAATTAGAATTTTGATTTTTTATAATACTGTAGTGCATTGATTCTTTTAATCTATTAGGAGACATGTATATTCTTAAAACTGGTTTTCATAATTGAACAGTAGATGTTTGTGCACATATATGGAAATAAGTTACTATGTTTATGAGTACTACATATAAATTTTACAAAAATTTCAAAACATCATCAAATTTTCTTTTTTTTAAGGTTCTTATGCATTTACATACTGCTGGATCACAAATTTTTATTAAAGTGTTTTATTATATTGTGTCATTTTCACATGGACTTCAAACCATAGCATGACTTTCTCTAAACAGGTGAATTCTTCAGAAGAAGAATTCTAATATTCATATTAAATTTATCATCTGCTGCAGACTTATAATCTATGTCAGATTTGTAGGTTCCTGTGAGCACATATGATACAATTTCATCATCTCTATTGTTTGAAATCCAGGATCAGCTGCATTACGACAACTATTCAGTGACATGTTCTTTTTCTGTCTGAAAACCTGATATTTTTTCTGCCACATGAGTGATTTCTTGAATTCTTGTTTCATTGATGAGTGATGATTGGTTGTTCTTTTGGCACGAGCAGTTTAGGCTAAGTTCATTCTTGAGTGGCATTTTCAAATTCACTCCATGAAATCGATTATATGTATATCCCACATATCTTAGAGCAGTCTTTTTATACGTTTTAACACTTCATCCTCATCAGTAAAAAGCTGCTTTCATAAAATCCTAATATGTTAACTCTTATGTCTTGCTCCATTGTCTAGCAATATATATATATATATATATATTGATTGTATTTTGGCCCAGCCTGATTTATTCAAAGCATAATTCGTTTCACTAATACATTCTTTAGTTTGGAGCCTCAGTTATTACATATTTGTCTTTTGTTTGTTTTTCCACTTTTAGCCTTTTTATATTTAACTGTTGAAAGTAAAAACACTTAATGTATATGCTCAATACACTTGCCACTCAAATATACAGCAGATAACTGTCGCAACTGCGCAAGTGGAATCCCAGACAAGTCTATATAAGAATATTGTCTCAACAGCATGGTGCTTTGTGTATTTACATTCCACCCTGTTCATATATTCGGTCATTTGCTTAACTGATGTTCAATAGTATTAGTATGATTTTGTTCTATTTGTATCCTTCCATAAATATAATCTATGACTTGAATTAAGATGTCATGATGCTATTTTAAAAGGTAAATATTCTTAGTTTGTGTTGACACAGTAGCCCCATTGTTAGAGTAGCGTATTAACAAATCAAGGGTTTCAAGTTTGAGATTAGATCCAATCAAGGACCATCATGTGTGTGGGGCTGGTGCACATTTAATCTGCTGTAACCTCAAATGTCCTCACATGGTGCAGTGTGGAAGTTTGGAAAATAGGATGCCAGTTCAGGTGTTCTCTGATCTTTCCTTTTGGGATTGATCCCAGAGCATGATCAATAGCCCATTTTCTTCCTCTGGTGAATAACCAACCATTTTAGTTCCTGTATCAGAAATCTTTTTAGAATAATTGTTTTTGGTAAAAGAGCATGAAACTTTTTATCAACATAGGAAACCTTTCTGTGCTGTTAGGTCATTAAACTACCATGTATGATTCCTTAAAAGTTTCATACTATTTAAAAATATTTTTCAAATTTTAACCCTTGAACTAATATTTAATTAAATAAGTATATTTATGACATGGAGATTATGCTATGTATTCTGTAACTAAATCATTTGTCTGGAAGCCTTGGGCAAGCCAAGTACCAAATTGTATCATATTGACTTTCCAGTCAACATAGTCATAGTCCATCCTGGTCCTTATGTTGCATAGGACAATCTGTGAATAAACCAAACTGAGAAACTTTAAAACTTAGGAAATTTTTCAATTCGTTTGAGAATAAAATTCGCATATTTAAAATTTTCAGTTGTAGGTTGTAAATGATTTTATTTGAGTGTTTCTTGCTGAGCATAAACTGAAAAGTTTTTTTGCATCCAATTATATTTAGTTAGTTATATTTCTCTGATTTCTCTTGAATTATTTATTTTCAGGGCAGTGAAACTGCCGAAAATCACGCTAATTATGTGTGGAGAAACTTGATAATTCCTAGAGCTGCTGCAAAATACATTGCTATTGTTGCTCATAGTTATGGTGGGATAGTTACTGTTAACATGGTATGTAACTCATAAAATATCTTTTTATTGAATAGATTTCGTTCTATTTTATTTTACATGAATAATTCATTTGTTTCTCGATAACTAGTTATTAACTGAAATGCATCTTACATTTTGTTTAATAAATATTTTTAATAATATTTGGACAGCTTAAAAAATTTTTATCATAAATATTTTAATAACTTTTCAAAAAATTGGTGGAGCAATTTTTTACATGAGAAACACATAAGTTAGTTTTGATCCATACTTAATCAAATCAATTCTGTATCTGTTAGCCATTCATTTAAAATAGCATACAATTTTGTTTGTTAATTTAGATTGCTAGGAAATTTAGTTGTTTGAACTTTTGCTAAAAGTATTAACCCTTTCCATATAACTTCCATGTGACTTACATGGAGGTTGAAAGTTTAAAATATTTTGCTATTGCTATAATTGATAACACATGATTTAAATTGCCACATTCAGTGTTTTCATAGAAGCCAAATAAATTTCCAAGCTATATAGCTTCAGTTAAGGTCTTTCGTTATCATGTACTGTAACTAAGTTCCTGAAACATGCCTTCTTTTGAGCAATATGAATTCAGTATAGACAGACAAAAGGAAAAATATAAATAAAACAGTTTAAAATAACTTTTAAAAACCATGTTAAAACGTTTCAGCCCGTTTAATTGATAACCTCAACTGCTATCACTGTTCCCAGAAAGAAAGAAAAGGGTTTTATACCACATCAGTTTAAGTTAGACAGTTCAACAACTTGTCTGAAAATACATATCAATGACATACAAAATACATTTTAAATAAATACAAAAAAAGTGCTAGCATTAAAATCATTAATCAATACTCATGATTTTGACGCAATGGTAATTTTAGTATATTTTTATGTAAGCAGCAAAAAGAGTGATCAAATTTCCTGCTTGCTTAAAATGAAGTTAGCAAATGTGTTACAAATTAGTTTTGGATTTATATGCAATTGCATCGTTTTATACATCAACATTTTACGTTCACCTTACTTTGTTAATGGTTTTTCTTTGTATTAACCTAATTTAACTATATTAAAGACTGTTCCTTACTTACTCAAGTATAATATGAAAGCAATATGAAATGTATTTATCAGCAATACAATTCAAGTATTTTAAAAGGCTTTCTGTCCCACACATCCCATAAAGGGAATTTTTGTATGTTATTTTGCAGAAAAGAAATTTATCCCAATACAAATTTAGATTTAAAAAACTAAGTAATAGCATTCATTCTCAATTTATAAACTCGTTATTTCATTAATTTATCTTTTTTCAGTGTAAAACATTTCCAGAATCATTTCAAAAACGTGTATTTGCTATTGCTTTTACTGATTCACCTCACAGCTTAGTCAATCAAGGTCTTTCTCCTCATCTAATAGATTGGTTTCGTAGGGTAAGTTCTTCCCTGTTTCTGATACTATTTTTTATTTTATCAAACAAAAGTGCATTGTGTAACAATCTCTATACACACTAGTTTTTACCATTTTTAGTCATACACTTTGTTGGATTTTTAAAAATCTATTACATTAAGGTTAATGTAAAAAAAAGTTCTCCAAGTCAGTAGCCTGGTATGTCAAACATATCTCAGTTCAAATGGTAACTATCCAGGCTATGCCAACTGAGGCCTGTAACAATTAGCAATGCTGTAAAATTTCTTTCCAAAAACTGAAATGAGGAAATATTCACCAACTTTTGCTGTCTGCATGTCTGAAATTAGTGTGTACGATACTTGAAATTGCACTAAGCATCAAACTATAAAATGACTAAAAAGATGGTTTGTAGAACAGTAAAAATTTCTGTTACTTATTCCCTTGGTCAAGGTAAATTGTTGAAAAAATCCAAATGACCATGTTTTTCTTGTCTCAAAATGACTAACCTCTGTTCATCTAGTAGAGTCTAAAATCCGGACCTTGGCCATTTCGGATTATTTACATTTTTTGTCAAAAAACCTTAATCTAACTCCCATCCCACGCAAATTTTGCGCTTTCTATAGTAAAATAGCAGATATATAAATAGGAATAATTTTTTTTAATACAATGCAGCAAATTTTACTTGCAAATCTTCTAATTTTTTTCTGTGTGGTATTTACTCTGAACATGTCCGTTATTTTGCGTTGCTTCATCAGTTAGGTTCAGGTTTAACTCCTTGTTCCTTAAAAATTGTCGGAAAGATGTAAAAAAGTGAGAAAAACGAAAAAACACTGGTTAGCAAAACATCCAGATTTTGATCCAAAATACGAGAAGTTTTTTCCTGCCATGTTATACCTTAAACCTGGTGTTTATCTGTGAGCGCCAGGATATGATCAAGTTTGAGTCTAGAAACTCCAATACTTTAGTCCATTGACATAGCATTGTGAAATTCTGAGATTCTTTATCCTAGATGGAGATTTCATCATCTGACCAATGGCTCAAAATTACATGGTGTTGTCCTCAAATCTTTCCCTTAGGGGTTCAATCCCGAACCATCGCAAGCAGCCTATAGTGTTGCTCCAGTGTGACATTAATTATTTACCTACCTTTCTTGATTTAGACTAGTGGATTTTCAAACAGAATCTACCTAAATTATTAGTATGTACTGTTTATCTTCCATGATGATTGATGCAGTGTGGGAAAAAACAAGTGGTATATGGCACAGGGAAAAATTACTGCATTTTAGTCAGGCACCTTAAAGGCGGTAGTCTGACTAAATCTCAGGATTTGCCTGTAAGCATTTAGCAGGGAATATGGACTGGTCTTCATTCCTAGGGTGATCCTACGAGAAGAAAACTCTCAATGTATTTTGCTAATTCTCACTGTGACACCTACTTGCCATGGTGAGGCAGTCAAATTGAATTGAAGGGGTAGTAAAACTTCTGAACCAAACAGCTAAAAATGAAATAGATTTACAAATTTTCAATTTGGTTTTACTTTTGACATGTTTCATGAAATTGTTTAAAAAATACAATTGTGAAAAGATAGTATAGGGCAACAGTTTTCAACTGGTAAATACAAACTTGCAATATACGCAGATACAAACTTGCGAGATGCGATAAAGCCCTCAAGAGTTTGGCTGATAATTGAAAGAATGCAAACAGTAGTATGTGACAGTTGCATCATTGTGAAACCTAAACTACAGTACAAAGTCCCAAATCCAGACGTTTTGCTAATCAGCGGGGGGTTTTTCTCACTTTTTTACAGATTATATTGAGTTTTATGAAATATTTATCTTTTTTATCACAAACTGTTCAATATACATACCAGCTTCTCCAATACTACCAAATTAAGGTTCATTTAAACATATGTTCATGTATTTTAGTCTACCTACAAAATCTTGCCTTCAAATAAAATATAAATAATGTATTCCCTAAGACTATGTTTTATAAAAGATTTATCATTCTTTGAAATTATATTGAATAAACTTTGAGTGATCTTTCACAAGCACAGACATAAATCAGGAAGAGACTGGTGCTGTAAAGTTTAGTCACTAAAATGAGTGTGAGTACCCACAGTATGCAAAAGTTCATGATACTATATTCATCCATGTGGAAATAGTGTGCATACATACTTCCACTAAATGCAGAAACCACCGATTTCGAATGACCGAAAAATGGATAAATAACTTGAAATAGGACAAAAATATTCAATTTAGAAATTCACCATTTTCATTTAGATCGATTTGTTTTACATTTTTTAATAAACATTCTTATTGCCTTTGTCATGGTATCAAAAGATCAAGTACTTATTTTAGGAACATTTATTTATTTTAAAGTAAATGTTTTGTTTTCTGGGGGGGGGTGCTTTAATAATCGTCTGCAATTGTAAGGAAACAAGCTGTAGCTGTGCAGTGTCAAATATCCAGAAAAAAAGATTATGGTGACTCGTATTGATTCATACTGAATGAATTTTGAAATAAAAATTTGTCATTTTTTGTAGTTTGTCTTTTTCTACAATTTTAGAAACATCTATTAAAAATATTTTATGAAGGTTTTGTAAATTGAAAGTTTTAGAATTGGAAAAGGATAACTTTATTCAAGTATTTAAAAAAAGTGATAAATATATAATGAAATCTTTCTCTACGGAAATATTTTCAAATATTTCTAATTATATGAGATATTTAATGTAGAGAAGTTCTGTACTTTGAACAATAAATTATAAAGTTATCAAGCTCTCTTTCTATTTGAAACAATAAATATTAAAGTTATCAAGCTCTATTTCTATTCATCCTTATATGATTACTAGAGTGAAAAGCTAGTAAATAGTTCTCTAAAATTGCCTTATAGAACTTAAGAAAATGGGAATAAATTTTTGTTCAAAAGCTCTTGTAATAAAATAAATTTTAATAGCTAATGAGAAGGTTTTTGACATCAAAAGAAATATATATATTTTAATATTTAGCTGACAAATATATTAAACCTACTTGTACTGTTTCAACTTAAGAATATTTATTAAATAAATTTTAAGGTAAATTATTTAGTGGTTTACCAAGTTTTTCTTGCTTAAATATCTTAATTTACAGCTAAATGCAAAGCAAAAAAAAAACTTAAAAACAAGTTAATTACTGCTTGCTCAAGTTTACCCCTACAAATACTACTGCTATAATACTAATACTATGCTACTAATTTTAAATAAATCCTGTAAATTTACCTTTAATGCTTCCATTAATAACATACTTGTGACAGGATAAGTTCTCGCATTTTGGTGTAAAGCAATGCATATTACTACCAGTGTTCAAAATTAGTTACCATTAGTTGTATTTTGCACTTATGGATTTTGGTTTCGAAAACCTCTTTTAAAACCTTATATACCTTATTTCTCTGAATTGTATGGCTGTATGAAATTCACTATTCACAATTTTTAAAGGAAAATGCTCTTGGAAATCAATTCCAAAAGTAGAATGTCAATCCTCGTCCCACAAAAATTGGCCAGCATTAAAATGTTCCTGAAAAAACAGTTTTCTGGAATAAGTTATTGAAAGATTTTACTTTGGTCAGTTGTGGATCCTGGTTCAGGGTGTTTCAATTTGAAAGTGACAGCATATATGAAACTGATGAATGCTCTAAAGCAGTGTTTGTCAACTGCCAGGGATTCTATTGTTTAAAAGTTACATATAATTCATTAAAAAAATTCCTACATAAATTTAGTGATTTTTTTTAATAGCAAGTAATTGTAGTTATTTTTCTATTGTACAATTTCAAGAAAAATTTGAAATATAGTAAATATTGGAAACTAGCCACTGCATGGCCAGCACAGCGTTGCCCGTGACAGTTCATAAAGGTGAAGAACATTAGTTCAAGGTAGAAAAAAATAATAATAAATCTCTATATTAAATACTACAATTTTGAGTAATACTATATAATATTGATATTATTGCTTATTGGATTACTATAATTGCCTATTGGATAATAGCCATGACGGTGATGCCCGTGGTGAAAAAACAAATGGGAATTCGTAGCCTATTGAATAACAGCCACCACATGTAACGCTCATTGTCAAATGCAGCCAAGTTTGAATTGCAAAGAGATCCAATCGGCATGAGGTCAGTCTCTTTAAAAAATATAAATATTTAATTGAAAAATTATTATTAAAAGAAAATCAAATGCATAAGTTATCTATCTAGTGCAGGGGTTCCCAACCTTTTAGTAACTGCGTACCACTTGAAATTTTTAGTTTTTGGTGTACCACCAGTCCTATATGTTTTTAAAAAAAGATATCTACTGTCAAAAAAGTGCTCAATGGCTTGTTTTATTTTAATTCAAATACAGTCAGTACCGGCTATATGGTCACCCCGCTTATAGGGTCAGTTTTCTAAAGTCCTGTCTAACTTAATAGGGAAGATGTGTTAAGGAACACCGTTTATATAGTCATTTTATTTTCCTGGTTATCGGTTATAGGGTCGTTTTTTAATCTTTTCAATGAGGTTATCAGGTTTTTTTGTTGAAAAATAGTAATTGCTGTAACATTTCTTGAGACAGGGAGCAACATGAAGAATGACCAGAAGAAAAAATGTCCTAGAAAGATATTAATCTGCCAAGGTGTTCAACATTGATGAATGCGGACTTTTTTATCGGATCTTGCAGACAGAATTCTTTGTTTCAAAGGTGAAAAATGTGTAGGGGGAAAGAAAAGAAAATAACGCTTAACCGTGTGGTGTAGTAGGCCTCGGCCATAATTCCACCTCCACCGAACTGGGCACAATGCATTCTGGCAGGAGGAGTTCTCCAGGCAGACACCAGACCCTGCCATCCGAATGGTAGAGGGTGAACCTTGATTCGTCACTCCAGAGAACCCGTTTAATCGAATTAATTTTTAAAATGTTCTTAAAAGTTTAATTATTTGTTTATGAGCACTATATTCTGATAGGTGAATATAATCCTGCCATAATTAAATAGTGTAGTATTGTTCTGTATATATGGTCACCCCGCTAAAATGGTCTTGATTTTTCTGGACCATTGAACTGACCATATAACCGATACTGACTGTACTAAGAAGGCTTCATATTTTATGATTAATGCACTTGTATTTCATATTAATGATATTTTAAAAAGGAAAAAATAAAACGATTATTGAAAATTACAGTTTTATTTTTTACTCACAGGTCTGAAAACAAATAATTTTAAATAATTAGTACAAACTAAGCAAACAAAGATTAACATAATCAAAAATCAATTTTTTTGTACGAAACTTGTTTGCTTTTTATTAAAATATCAGGAGCAATGGAGCTTAACTTCACTCTTAAGTCCTCTTCAACACTTACTCTGTTTCTATATTTGTTTTTTATGTACAAAAGTTCAGAAAAACCACTCTCACACAAGTAACTAGTAACAAATGTCATAAGAAATAGCATAACGTGGTTATACATACTAAGAAATCAAACAAATTTCGTAGAATATCTGGGTCACTCGTATCATAATTGCGTACCACCAGTGGTATGCGTACCACGGGTTGGGAATCCCTGATCTAGTGTATAATTTTCCACGCATTTCAAATCCATTGAAATTTTTACTCGATCTTTAACAATCTAGGAGATAGAAAAAAGAACTGCAAAACTCCAGTTAAAAATTTTTATTTGGTTTTTTAGTCTGATGACAAATTGTTCCTCTACAAAATCAAACATAAGCATTGAAAATATAAGTTTAGAATCTACAATCTTTTATGCTGCTACCATTCCAAAGAAAACAATAGTAATTAAATTCCATTAAATTCATTTTAAAATGTTCTAGATTGAATTTTAAATTTGGCATGACCCAAAAATTGCAAAAAATTCGGACTACCTGTGTGCCAAATCCCATTACTGTAAGTGCCATAGATTCGTCTGGACTTGGCAGGCAGAAAACAAACAGACGAACTCTTACTTTTATCAAATTGAGATGAGAGCATAAATGAATTTACTTGTGAATAATATTCGAAATTTAATATTGGAGTAGCATGTATAAATTTATGTTGTCCATCCAATGAAAGAGTTTAAAAAAAAAATATGTTACTTTATTTTTGAGCCTTCAAAATTAATTTTGAAAAACTAAGTAAGAGAGAGACTCCAATGTGTGTAATTGTAAAGTAATTTAAGATTTATTTATTTCAGAATTTGTTCGCCTGAAAATGTACTAAAATGACCTAGAAAGTTTTATGATATGCTTTTTTGTAAGATATTTTCTTTTGCACAGATAAGCTGTCAGAAGATGTATGCATATGTATGTATCTATGCATACATGTATGTATTAACACATACACATTTAACCAGATAACCACTAGAAGTGCTTCTGGAGTTGGTCCTTTTACGATACTTAGCAAATTTTTCTTGCATTTAATAAAGTTCAAAGAAATACCCATCCAAATGATGATTGAAGTTTGTGATCAAAATCACTGGTCTTGCAATCCTTATCACAGAGGAGTTTGACGATTGATGCTGATTTTCCTTTATAAAATTTTAGTGATTGAAATTATGAAAGAATAAAACAGAATATTGCTTATACATAAGGTTTTTAAAAAATACCATTCCATGGTCTCAGCAGAATATGGTTCACTCCGTATATTTCCTTCTTTCCCTGACCAAATACCATTTTTCTCCTAGTATGTAACAAAACATATGAGAGCCTCAAAGCAGTGAAGGCAATGTAATACTGGGTAGTGCTTATAGCTTGTTCTCACCTGAACTAGCCATAACCCCAGTCAGGAGGACTTACATGCAAACACCAGGGAAGAAAACTGAGGACAAACAGTCCACAAGACATTTTTTTCTGATATCAAAATTAAAAATTGAATGACAAACGAAAGTTTTTTTTATGACATAAGATAATTTTGTGTTAGGTAAAATGCTAGCGATTCCATTTGTGTGGTTGTTATTCATTAAAGTTTTATTTCATTTCTTTTCTGGATTTTAAAATAAATTAAAAATTAATCATTTCACGTCTCAAACTTCTAATTCATTTTTAAAATTAGGAAGAACTTTTAATTTTGTTACATGTACATAAATTTAAAAAACTATTCATATAATAGTTTCAATCGGTCTTTTTAGTTAACATATCTCGCATTCTGACTGAACATCGAGGTGATGAGACTCGTAGATTCAATTAATGGGCATTTACAGCGTGCCAACCAATTAGGCGCGTCTCATATAATACATGAATACTAGGCGACCAGAAAGCCTTAAATCTTCCCCTGTTACGGTCGAGTGCGAGTTACCAACTTCTTTCTTATCCATATAGTTGTCTGCCGCAGCGTACAACTATTAGTCGAGTTTTCGCTATCTGCTGTCGTCGCAGAATCGGGTCCCGAAACTCATCAAGGCCCCGTGGCGACCCGGTGACCCCTTCCGCGGTCGGAAATAAAGACCCAATCAAGCGGTAGTGGGCCCACCCAACCATGATGCCTGAAGTAGTTATAAATCACTTATGACGCTGGGGGCTTGCGCGTTCTTTGTCTCTCTCCGTCGATTTCTTGGTCGGCGTCTTCCCTCAATGCCATCTGCCTCCTCATCCTGAGCACAGGGAGGGTGATTGAATCGAGTCCTCCCCGTCCGAGATGAATTTGACAGTTGCGAAAAATTGTTTTAAAGTAACGAAATTTCGTTTCTCTTTTTTGCAGTCGGTGACGCGACGGCCTTTGGTTCTTGCTCCACGCGTTTTTATCGTGTGAATGGTTGAGAACTATTTTGTAGATTGAATAATCAGGTTTTAAATTCTGTCGCTGTGGTAGGTAGTTGAATTTAAGTCGTATTGGAGCAATAGAGGGGGGGGGGGGGAGTATAGCTAGACTGAGCATTGTTATTGAAAGAATCTTCAAAAAGTGACTACAACCGGCATAGTGGTTAAGGTGTTAGCCTCTAGATCGGAAGGTTCCTGGTTCGAATCTGGTTCCGGGCATAAATGTTTGTAAACGTATGGTGTAGAGGCGGCTGGTGCACCTTAAATCTGCCGTGGCCGAAAGTCCTCACGTTGGGTTGGTGTGGAAGTTTGGAGAGTGGGGTACCAGCTCAGGTGTTGCTTCGTCATCTGATCTTGGCTCAAAATTAAGAGGTGTTGTCCTCGGATCTTTCCCTTATGGGATTGATCCCGGACCGTCGTCAATAGCCTGTTGTGTTGCTCCAGTACGACGTTAACTAATAATTACCAATTGTCAAAAAGTGACTAGCATGTCGACTAGTAATCAGGTGATTGCTATGAAAAATTGAGTTCATTGGCCGATTAAGTACCTCATTTGTGATAACATCGAATGACAGGTTAGGTGTGTGAACGCGTATTTCTATTGTGTGATGACAAGAATGGTGAAATCGCCTAACCGTCGCCTGGGCCAATAAGATGACGAATCGATTGATGGGCGCTTCTCGTCGTCCCGTGGTTCAATCAAGTGATGAATGTTCATTTCCATTCATACGAAAGTAGTCTAAAGGTCACTACTAGTTTGGGTCAGATCCTGGCCATATGGAAAGGTTACCATTACTCCTACTTTTATATTTACCACGGTCCAGGATCAATCCCGGAGGAAAAGATACGGTGACAAAACTCGTAATTTTGAATCAAGATCAGGGGACAAGGTCAATTGCTATGGTAGTTTGGTAGAGAGTTGTTAATGGCGCACTGGAGAAACAAACCTACGAGACATGAAGAAGATTTTACTTCCGCTGTCCGAATGGTCGGTGATATAAGTCGGGTTTACCATAAAATGTAGTTTTGGCAACTTTTGGCGTTTTGGGTAGTTGGTATTAACTAACTATCCTAGGAATTTTTATTGACGAAGTGATGAAAATAGTATTAAAAAAACAAGCCGAGACGTGTCGTTCAAAATACGTACAAGTAACGTTTTCTCGCAGAAAATACCGCACGTACATTTAGCTTGACAGAAAATGCCTCATAAATGTATTTTTCAAATAAGCAATTTTTTAACATAGTGGGCCCCCTTATTTGCCACTTTCCATCTATAGCACCGAATTTGATCCTCTACCGTCGTAACTGGCCCGTTGTGTTGCTCCAGTGCGACGTTAATTTAAAAACTTACCCATCTAAAACCTCTTAATATTATCAATTAGAAAATATTTAAGCCTCTCAGCTTCAAAAAATCTAGTCTTAGCCATCTCGAGGGTAGAAGGACGCCATACGTCTCACCTCCCGTACGGGTTAAACATATAAGGTGATTGAATAAACGTCACACTGGAGCAACACATCGGGTTATTGACGACGGTGCGTTATCAATCCCCAAGGGAAAGATCCGAGAACATCACGCACTTTTGAACTACTGTCAGACACGAGGTCATACCTGAGCTGGCACTCCATTTTCCAAACTTCCACGCCACGCCAACGCATTTGAAGCCACGACAGATTTAACGTGCACTAGCCCCCTTTGTACACTACAGTCTGGTTGGATACGAGCTCACAACGCTCCGGTTGCTAATCCGTTACTCTTCCAACCGTGTTACCGCGTCTCAACGTTACGTAAGAAACAGCTTTCTAAAAAAAACATAAATTTTCAATGAACACGTCTACTTACCAAGTAATTTTAGCTCTATAATACATCTCAAATTATAAAATGCTTGTTTAAACCAAGCTGAAAAATTGGCAAATGAATCCCACAACGGCGGATTTTATATTGTTAAAATTGCTGCTATTAGGCGATTAACAAATAACGCCGATTAATTTGTTTATACTAGATTGTTGTCTAGATTGTCTAGGGGTGTTTGATGGATGAAGACTAAATAATAACTTAGTTTCATGCAATGACATTATATTTTACGATTGAGTATACGCCTTCGCTCCGTCTTATGTACTCCGTGGCGCTAGCCTAGCCACGAGTGTCGCCACTGTTCAGGTAGCTAGGTGTATGTCTACAATAAATACTCAAAATTGCGACCACCAACAGTAATACATGCTTGGTAGCATCGAAGGAGTGATTGACGAACGATTTCCTCTTAATATCTCCTACCAACACGACTCAATGTGTCTCACATTGTAGTATTTTTTGGAAGAGGTTTTACCACAATTGCTGCAGGATGTTCCGACTGTCGTTCGCAATTTTGAGCATTTATTGTAGACATTGCTGCAAAGAAGCACTTAGCAATGATGTTGTAAATAAACAATTTTTTTTCAAATCTCATTTTTTGTGTTCGTGCCTCCACCTGCGTCACTTCCAACCATACATTCCTATACAAAAAATGTATGTTTTACACCCCTCCAAGTTTGTCCCATGACCGTAGAATCACCCTGTAGATACTGTGTATAGGTAAGTAGGTATTCAATATACGTAACACTGGAGTAACAAAGAGCTATTAGCGACGATCCGGGATTTATCCCCAAGGAAAAGATCTGAGAACAACACGTTATTTTGAACTGCCGTATTTGACTAGGCAGATCCCAATTTGTCAAGTAAATAGGCATGCACAACACACGGTTAAAGTAAAAAACACATAAAAGACAAATACACCCATGGAGAAATCGAACCTCGCCCTCAACATGACAATTATAATGTTACATAACGTAGTCGGTCACTGATTCGAAAATTTCCCTGACTTTGGTAGATGATTGAATTTACGTCGCATTGGTGCAACACATATTTAGCGGCCATATAATTTTAGGTGCCATTAGACTTATCAGGCGTCTGACACCTAAACGTTTTTCCTCTGTTACCAGGCCGCGGTAGCACAGTTGGAAGATTAACGAATTAGCAACCCGAGGGTTGTGAGTTCGAGTACGTTGGAGCTGGTGCGCGTTAAATCAGTCGTGGCCTCAGTCCTCACGTTGGCGAGGCGTAGAAGTGTGGAGAGTGGGGATCAGAATTAAGTATTGACCTCGTCATCTAATAGTAGTTCAAAATTACGAGATGCGTCGTCGATTCTTTACATTCGGAATTGATCACGGACGGTCGTCAATAGCTCGTGTTGCTCAAGTGCGACGTTTATTCAACAACCGCCTCAGTTACCAAAATACCGTAATTATGTGCAATTTCAAAATTACTTCTTTCATGGATGCCTAAACGCGTTTAATGACTAGAGCATGATTTTTTGCGAGTACATATATGATCCAAGTCAGGTCCTAGTCCTTGCCTGTATTTCATCTACGAAAACAATATGAGTTTTAGATTGCTCCCTTGATTAGACGTCGCCATGTATTTGACCACTTGTCTTAAGACTGTCGTCAGAACCGCTGTCCGTTGCCGCACTATTGGATACTGTGAGGATTCGTTGATGGAGTCCATTAATTAGTCCTCCCAATGCAAAATCTAAGCCCCCGACGGAGTTCACCGACAAGCGCACAGTTGCGAGCAACTTCGGACAATGGAGAGTCGCCTTCCTTCCTTCGAATGGAAGCAGACCCCTCCGTACCGAGTTACTGAAAACCCACAGCGGATTAGCCGAAGCTAGGGAAAGCCTCTAATGAGAAATTTTAGAAGTGGGCCTAGTGACACGCCGTCCGAAAAACCCTTATCTGCCCAGGATGAACACGATAGGGCGTGGACGTGGTCGACCCCGGAATGTGTGCGCTGAAGATATGTGGTCCGGCTCAATGATATCAGTCAACCTTAGGTCCGTTTTGAGCCGGAAAAGTTTTCTTCATAGATTCGTGCCGAGGGGTGATCAGAGACACACACCCAGGCATCTCCTAGGAACCTATCGGCATTCCTGAGTAGCCCAACGGAACAGCAGGCTGCCCCAACATCCTGTTTATCCGGTACCGTGGGCAACCGATACCATCATCTATGGAGTCTTGCAGACCCTTGCCGTCCGCCAGATAGCCTTCTTTCGTTAGCGTACAGGTATTGGCCTAGGGCAGCCGGGGAGTGGTCCCGACACCGCTAGTTTCCGTGTGGCACCTAAGGAGGTTCCTGTCGCTACTTGATCGCAGGAACAGCGGCATCGCCCTGTGCCAGTTCCTACGACCCAAGCCGATAGCCTGCTGGCTAGAGCGGCTTCGCCACGTTAGAGACTGACATATTCCTCCTACACGGATAGACCCATGATCTGCGGAGTTATGGAGTCCCCTTGCAACTCCAGAAAGAGCCGCGGTCCGAGTGGTGGGGGCCATCACTCTTCATTCCTTGGAACCAACACGCGTCCACTTAGGGACCCCAAGCATTGTCTACGTAAACTGATAACAAGTTACTAACTGTTTATCAATTACTTGGTTCAGGATGCACACCGCCCCAAGTGCGCAGAGCCCTCCCCCGATCCTTTTGCCCGGATCTCGGATCCTCGGCCCCTTCATCTTGCTATCATCCCTACGGACAGTCTTCCCGGACATTAAAAGCCACCATCAGCTTTCCGTCTGGGTTGACCCACGACTACTTCCCCAACGGACAGTAGCGTGTACACCTCGGATGGGTGTATAATGCCTAAGCGGCATTGAAGAGAACCTCCGGGCATCTACTAGGAGAGTGCCCCCTCCTCAGTAGCCCAGCAGGACAGCAGACTGTTCTCTCACCCTAATGTCCGGCCCGGGGGTGGTTGTACCGGGACCATCATCCACGGTGATATGTAGTCTTCTGCCACCTACCAGATAGCCTAAATTCGTAAGCGTGCAGGTATTTGACTAGGGTAGGTCCGGAGAGCAATCTAAATCCCAGTAAGACAGTCTCCAGAATTTTCGGAATTTTCTGGACTCTGCCGGATTTTCGAAATTTGGAAATTTCCGAAAATATCAAAAATTACCGGTTTCCCCAGAACTCCTATAAACGGTTTTATCCAATCAACAAATGTTTTCTCGGACTTTGGCCAGATTTTCGAAATTTGGACTCTGCCTAAATATCGCTTTCCGCAGTCCAATGGAGAGTTCGCCAGTCTGTGGAATTTTGACACTAATCAACAATGGGAATTCATTCTGCTACGCCCTTATAGATGAACTACCATCAACTTCTTAGGAACAACCAAGAGCGAGTAGACGACTTGATGCCAGATATGAGGCCAATGAGAGACGAATCTGACTGACATCAGAGCCAACCAGACCAATGGAGGACCAGCTCCGCCCCGTCGGCCGGAGCGCGCTAAAATCTGATCCGAGGAATAGGAAGGAATAAAAATAAGTTTCTGACTTGATCTCGTCCTGAGGTGCGTCTTAACTCAGAGACCGTGAACGGTCGACAAATTCTTCTCTTTAGGGAAATTTATTTTTGGCGTTCGGTGTGACCTCGCCTGGAGAGGACGCTTACTCAGAAACCTTGAGAGTCTGAACACTATATGTCCGTGAGACTTATTACTTGAATGAACGTCCTAGAGTTCCTGGTGTAGACCGTCACCAGACGTCTATAGTGAGATCCTGTGCTGATCTGTTGTGAATCGTCGCCCGACGAAATGATCTCCCGAGATAAAGTTATGAGCGTAGTGCCGTTATAACTACTCTAGAACAGTTCTTCGGTGTAGAGACCTTTCTTCAGTTTAGATACTTTTCTTCTGTTAGAATTACATCTTCTGTTAGAATTGAGTTGAGACAACCGGTCGCATCAAATCATTAGAGGCCTTTGTGCGGCTCAGAGCCTTGTATATAATTTACATTTAGTCAAGAAATTGTAAATAAATATTGTTATGTCAATTACGCTAGACTGTTCTCTGTATATTCCTTATCTACTTACGCTAACCATAGAAATCATTAGAGATACGTATCGGGCCTGCGGGAAATCCCAAATTTCGACCGCTGTAGGGATTTTTCCCAATAGAACGACATCAATTTAAAATTTTCAGAGATACCCGAGAAACGCGACGCAAAATACTCGAGATCAACGAGCTGTACTTTGTTTGCAATCTTAAGCATCTAATTAGACAAACTAAATACCAATTGAGTGAAAACGTGAGAAGCGTGCCCGGGAGAAATCAAAGAAGCCGTGTGGCTACAAAATCGACTTATGCAGCCACGGAGCCTCAACCATGAACTCGTGCTCCCGACATAGCTATGAGCAGGAGATAGGACATGGATGTAGTAGAGTGCCTATATAATAAGAGTGGCGACTAACGAGAAACATTTTCTGATTGGCTTAGAGACCTTTTCTACCGCCCGAGGCGGTCTTTTCCTAGCTCCCGTAGACTTAACATGGGAACTTTTTGTGTGCTCGTGAAAAACGTGTGTATATTAAATTAAAAAGGAAATATAGCTTATTCATGTTCCATTTCGTGTTCTAGAATGTTTATTTATTGTTATTTTAGTGTTTCGTCAGTATAAATTTGAAGACTTTTTAAGTAAATAGCTTTTTTTTTTTGAACAACATGGTGTTTCTCGCAATCTAAGTTAGCACGTTGTGCAATCCATCTCATCAATTACGCATGTAATTGAGCGTTTATATGATTCATGTATACCGAATGTATCCATAGTATAACAATAATATGCTTTTTGTTCTCCTTGAAATGATATATTAATTCGCCCAGCAACGTTCTTTGAGACGATTCTGGTAGAAAAATGGCTGCCGCGCATGCGCATTCGGCCAAATTTGGTCCCTTGTCGCCACTTATTATATAGGCACTCTAGGATGTGGCAGTGACCAACTTCACATTTGGGTTGACTAAGTCGGGGCAGCAGGATACCGAGGCCGGGTATATCAGTTTCACTGGGTTTTAAGGTTAGATGATAGAACCAAAATATTAGGTGGAATAATTTTTAATTCCTTTTGTGTCAATGTATGTTAAATATTTATGAACACTCAAAACGTTTACCCATTTGAGAGGGGTTGAGAGACTACTACCACTTAACGGTTTAAACAATTAATTGCTCCAGCTAAGTGGTGTTTCCCAGAAACGCTTTATTTTGTCTGTAAGCAGAAATATTTATTTTTATTTTGTGTGCAGTTTTTTTGTTGTTGTTGTTGTTATTAAAACAATAAGAGTTAGACCAGAAATATGTTATTGAATTTGTGTGTAAGGTATGTAATCAAACTTTGATGCTGTAACATGTAAGTCGCGATCCTCTCGGCATAAAAATCTGGTCCACCTGATATCAGGTTCTGAAAAATGTTTGGTCTATCTTTTAGGTTGCTCGTAATTGGGTCTTCAGCAACTTGCCACTGGATTCATTTCTTCCAACGGTGGACATGTTTGAAGTGGAGTGTCATTCCGCGGGTAAGCTAATATTTTTCTTGTTGATTTTAAGGAAAACATTAAACTTTTATTCCAGCGTATAATTGTTTAGGCTGATATTATTTTGAGTTCTGAGTGTGAAGAAAATATTAAAGGATGTATGATAAAAACAGGATGTTTCATCAATGTGATGACAGTGCTAAGGTAGTTAATTAAGGTTGCACTGGAGCAACACATTTATTGGCTATGATCTGGTATTAAACCAGAAGGGAAAGATTCAAGGACAACGCGTAATTTTGAACCACGATCAGATGACGAAGTCTCTCCAAACTTCCACTGAGGACATTTGAGGCTACAGATTTAACGTGCTCCAGTCCCCTTGTACACCACTGTCTTTGATTGGATCTAGTTTCGAGGAGTTGTAAACGGTAACCCGTTGTATTGTTCCAATGAAATTTTAATTCAGCTACTTACCTATCCTGAAAAATTTAGTTGGTGCAACAGCTGAGGCCACCCGACTATGCCCACAGATTGCAATATGCAATTAATTGCATTCTCCGGATCTCATGATTTCTACCTACGGAACTATCTCAACGCTAAAGTTGTTGGTATCCCTCCTGGCCTTTTTCTCGACGAAATATCTCGTCATTAGCAAAACAGACTAGATCTCGATGGACGAGTTTTCTCGTCCATAAAGGCGTCATCGTATTTCGTCATTAGAAGAAAACTGACTATATTTTGATCTCGTCATCATCAAACAATCGTCGATATCTTTAAAGCGAGTTAGTCTCATCATTAGCACGATCCGGTAATTTGGTAATTTTTAATTAACGTCGTACTAGAGCAACACAACGGGCTATTGACGACAGTCCGGGAGCAATCCCTTAAGGGAAAGATTCGAGGACAACACATCGTAATTTTGAACCACGGTCAGATGACGAGGCAATACCTGAGCTGGCACCCCACTCTCCAAACTTCCACACTGACCCAACGTGAGGACTTTCGACCATGACAGATTTAAGGTGCACCACCGGCTTTGCACCATACGCTTATAAACATCCAAGGACCTGGATTCTAACCAGGAACCTTCCGATCAAGAGGCTAACACCTTAACCACCAGAGCGATTGGTCGGCTAGCACTATCCGGATGGCCGAGATATCTCGTTTGAAACTTAGAGGAGGGTCAAGAAGCCTTAACCTTTTGACTACTGTCTGAACAGCAATTGTACCATGATCGCGTCACGAGCCGACCTACCTGTATAGTGGTTAAGGTGTTACCCTCTAGATAGGAAGGTTCCTGGTTCGAATCCGGGTCAGGGCAGGGATGTTTGTAAGTGTACCGTCGTTAATAGCCCGTTGTGTTGCTCTAGTACGACGTAAATTGCAAATTACCAAATTATCGCATCAAGAAATAATTTAGACAACGACCAATACATCAGTTGTACCTTGAAAGTTATAAGAATCGCTCCAAGAATTTAGACTACGGCCGTAACAGCAGTTGTATCTTGAAAATGATAAGAATCGCGCTTGTTATATCTAAGGCCTTAGTCAAAAGGTTAAACAATCCAATAGCTGAAGTGCAATATTCATTCTAAAATCAGAACTTTCAAACAGAGTTTGAACACTGAAAAGTGTCATGAAAAACTACTTCAAAAGGCCACAATTGTGTGGAGTAGAAAATGGACGCTATTTGAAAGATTTGGTACTTCGTACCGAGTGTAAATTTATTTCCGACATATACTATATACGATATTGCAAATTTTAAACAAACAAAAAAAAAAACTGAAGGAGTTGCTACCTATTTAAACTGTGGCTCTTAGGAATATCCTGTAAAGCATATTGACTCAAATCCCAGCTCTAGAATCCCGGAATCTTTAAACACGATCAAAATGAATCCATCGACCTTTTCCGGAAACTGTGTGCAAGTTCATTGTAAGAATGAACTGTCCTCTTCTCTCACCCCCTTTCGTCATTTGCATCCCACTATCGCCCACCCCAGTCCAGATTATCATATTTTGTCCTGCGGCGATCCGATCCGAAATTACCCCGGTGCAAAACGCCACGGCTGGTCAATAGGCCGGGCCCGGGCGAAGTAAGCCAATATAACGCGAAAACAGCCGGTGTGTACAACATGATACACTGAGGCGATGGTCAGTGGTCCGGAATGCGGCCTTCCCCGCTTTTCATCCCAATCTCGTCCTCTTGGGTGCCCGCTCGACCGTGAGCGCCGCCCCTCTGATTGAATTTCTTTGGCGCCCCGTCTCGTGTTGCAGATGATGATGGGGCGCTTGAGGAAACACTCCCCCGCTCTGCGATTCCCCCCAGCTTCGTTTTTGTACGTCGTGACTCGCTTTGGACACTTGATGACAAGGCCTTGGCTCGAGTTGCTGCCGGTTTTCTGGGTTGCGGTGTTGTTATTCAGCGTGGGGTATTGACAGGTGAAAAGTTGAGTCGCTTGTTTCGAGTTTCGTGTCGTTTTCGCTTTGGGGCGGTTTGCTGGATGGTTTCTGACACTGAATCTGCTTGGCGGGGTTAAGCTGTTGCTTCGGGGAGCGTCAAAGATAATATTTGGGGTTCGGAATCGAATCGATGTCATCTTTATATTCCTTACTAGCCATTACATGGCCAGCACGGCGTTCCCCGTGACAGTTCTTTTCTTGGGGTCAGGTGTGACAACTGCTCGCTAACCCCCGGTGATTGCTATGAATTCCCATTTGATTTGCTTCGCAAACCAACACCACGGACAACGCCGTGATGGCCTCGTCATTGTCAACTGTGGCCAAATTCGAATTGCGAAGAGTTCCAATCAGCGTGACGTCACAATCTCTTGCAAAAAATCTATATAATATTCTACTATAAATGATGAATATAATGATCTAATATAAATATTCAATTGAAAAAGTGTTTATTAAAAAAAAAGCAAATGTATAAGGTATCGATTTAATGTAAAATTGTCCTTGTCCTTGACTGATCTTTTCGTGGGATCACAATCAATGAGACTGTTCCAAAAGACGTAAAAGTCGTGACGTCACTATCTAATGCGCCTATATTCGTATTGCAAAAATAAAAAAGTTACTATTTATTTAAAGAAAATAAAATTTAAGGTCTGGTGTAAAATTTTCCGCAGATTTCAATGTCGTTGAAATTTTTAATCTATCTTTAACGATCCCGATGTTACAAAAAAAGAACTAATCAATGCCAGTAAAAATGTTTTTTTTGTTGTTGTTTTGCTTCCCTTCGCTTGAATTGTTTGAGCGCAGGAAAAGGAATCTGTGATTTCTCAATAGCAAAGATCAAATTCGTATGAGAAAAAATATAAAAGTTACAATTTAAAAATGATTTATTTAAAGAAAATCGTATTTTTAGGTATAAATCTAGTGTAAAATTTTCCGCAGATTTCAAATCCATTAAAATTTTTACTCTATCTTGAACGATCTAGTAGATAGGAAAAATAACTACATAACTCCAGTTAAAACTTTATTTGTTTTGTTCGTCCGCTGAAATTGTTGCTCGGAAAATCAAACGGAAACGGACAAAATAAATTTAGAATCTGTCATCTCTTTATACTGTTTCCATTCTATAGAAAACAGTAATAATTAAATTCCAATAAATTAGTTTTAAAATGTTCTAGATTAAATTTAAAAATTCGGACTACCTGTGTGCCAAATTTCATTATTGTAAGTGCCATATATTTGTCAGGGCACTACATAGAGACACACAAACAATACACAATAATAGTATAGATTGTTTGGCACAGCTTGGCCAAGTATGACCTTACTCCATAAAACACTATCCAAATAACCAGACTCGATTAACTAGCTCACAACAAACGTTTCGATTAATTTCTGTGCTTATTGTTAAAATGTATTAAATCTCAGCATTATGTACATTTACCTCATGAAATTCGAGATAACTAGTGTTCAGAGCGAGTCGTTTCATCATCTTATTAAGTCCATTTTATCACGACAGACAAGTTATTTATTTCTGTCCTTATTTATACACGTCGGTGTAATTTATTGTTTCCGAGTTTTCAGAGGAATAAACTTATGCGCCTAATACTTCAGATTTCAGCCCTTTGTTTTTAGTATTAATAAAAATATCCTTCTGTGTATGAATGCAGTACGTTTCGCTCCGGCTGGACTTTCTTTTTCTGAAGCAGCAACAAATCGCACCGTCTTTAAAAGCTTGTGAATAAATAAAAAATATCTCTCCTCTTTACTTTCTGGCGACATAAATATAATTTTACGCAGACTGAAAGTCATGTTTCAGGGCGACTGTACATAAAACAGACTTTGAACTCCCACCCAGGAAAAGATGCTGCGTTTGCGAAGGGTCTGCCGATGTATGTGAGAAAGTGGTGTAGCTGCTTTCATCTTTGATTATTGCAGTTGATTGTTTTTGTTGTTTAGTGCGGCATTGTGTGTGTGTGTGTGTGTGACGATATTTTACAAACATTCACCGAATTGTGTTATTATTAGATTTTATGCTGGTGCAGATTTTCTCCATGACCTTCGCGAGTGATTATTTTTGTTGTTCAATATAGCATTAATAATGTTATGCGAATTATTCGGTACGAATTATTAGATTATATTGATTGCCTGCAAATCTTTGCGAGTGATTATTTCCGTTGTGGTTTCGTTCAAGGTGCATTGACAAATTTTTTATGAATATTTACTGAAATGTGAATTATTAGATTTTATGTTGATACTGCTTGGTTTTTTGCGATTGATTATTTTCGTTGTTCAATATGGTATTAATAAAGTTATTCGAATTATTCAGAACGAATTATTAGATTACGATGTTGTCATTGATTGTCTGCAAAGTTTATTGCAAGTGATTATTTCCGTTGTGGTTTCGTTTAAGGTGCATTGACAAATGTTTTATGAATATTCACAATGTGAATTATTAGATTTTATGTTGATACTGCTTGGCTTTTTGCGATAGATTATTTTCGTTGTTCAATATGGTATTAACAATGTTATTCGAATTATTCAGAACGAATTATTAGATTACGATGTTGTCATTGATTGTCTGCAAAGTTTATTGCGAGTGATTATTTCCGTTGTGGTTTCGTTTAAGGTGCATTGACAAATGTTTTATGAATATTCACAATGTGAATTATTAGATTTTATGTTGATACTGCTTGGTTTTTTGCGATTGATTATTTTCGTTGTTCAATATGGTATTAACAATGTTATTCGAATTATTCAGAACGAATTATTAGATTACGATGTTGTCATTGATTGTCTGCAAAGTTTATTGATGGTGATTATTTCCGTTGTGGTTTCGTTCAAGGTGCGTTGACAAATGTTTTATGACTATTCACAATGAAATGTGAATTATTAGATTTTATGTTGATACTACTTGGCTTTTTGCGATTGATTATTTTCGTTGTTCAATATGGTATTAATAACGTTATTCGAATTATTAGATTATGATGTCATTGATGGTCTGCAAAGTTTATTGCGAATGATTATTTTGTAGTGGTTTCGTTTTAGGTGCATTGACAATGTTTTTTCAATATTCTCTGAAATGTGAATTATTGGATTTTATGTTGCTACTGATTATCTGCAAGGCCTTTTGCGAGTTATTGTTTTCATTGTTCAGGCATTAATAGTGTTATACGAATACAGTAAAGAATTATTAGTTATAATGTTATCATTGATTGTCTGTGCAGCTTATTGCAAATAATTATTTTCGTTGTTCAGTGCAGTAGTGACAATGTTTTATGAATGTTCACTATTCTGAATTATTAGATCTTGTGTTGCCATTGGTGGTCTACAAGGTGTGGGCGTTATTTATACTCTTTGTTATCGTTAACCACAATAGACGCTAAAAACAAGAATACGAATCTAAATCCGAACGCTGTGCATAACTTATACATGTACCTTTTAATTGCAGTATAATGGGTTGCGACTCTGCTTCATTTCAAATTTCATTGTTTACTTTTGAATTTCTTTATTGCAATCCTTTTTCTGGTAAGTACAATACCTACTTTTAGTCAAAAACGTTTTAAAACAAACTTTCGGTAGTTTCCGAAAAAAAAATTTATTTTTATGAGTAATGTTTTTTGTTACATGAAATACCTTAGGACTTTACAAGATCTTCTAACCAAAAATTACGTAAAAATAATAATAAAGAAAAGTTAACTTTGTATATTTTGTGTTCATAATGAAAATAAAGGTAAAAAAGTATTGGTACACGAAAAAGATTAGCTTAAAAACAGTTAATGATTAAATTAAAACTTTTTGGAATCTAATTTATGTTTGTTGACTAATCTTAACTTATTTTGTCTTGACTTAATAATTTTCACAATTTATTGGTTTTATTTTTACTATTTTGTAAGGTCATAGAAAAACATTAAATGTGTTACTTCGATATCGTAAATAATACCACATATTTTCAATGGGATTGAAGTTTGAATTTCGCACGTTACTTATACTGACATTATACAATGGTATAGGGTCTAATAAACTGAAAATGTAGACAGTATGTGTCTGGTCAATCCTTATAAAATTTAAATTCTAAATCCAAGAAAGCATTAATACAGCTCAAAAACATCTACCATCATCAGATCTTATAGTTGAAGCATGAGTTTTTAGTTCGTGTTCATTATTGTAGACTTTCATAACTTAAAAATATTGAATTTAAATTCATCCATACGTATTATTGAGTGACAAACTTCTCGAAGGTGATTTATGTAAATGCCTTAACGAATTTTCTTTCCTCTGTTCAAGTCTTGATTTTTCTTGTTTGTGCATGGATTTTTATCTGTGTACTCAACCATGAAAATCGAATTACCTTACAAATTTTGAACTGGTGAACTTTTTAAACATCCTTTAGGCTTCAAAATTCAATTTTTCTTGTCTGGTTTTGAGTTTGTAAGGGAGATAATTCATGATACCCTTCTCTTAACTTTCACTGATACGGTTTGAACGTCCAGTTTGTGATTTGTTTCCAATTAAATTTGTCTGTTACTTACAAATTATATAGACTAGTAGACTTGCATTCAACATTTACTGGTCAATTTAAGGTTTTATATTCCCAGAGTGAAAATAACGTCTTCTATGATCGGGGGAAAGAAATCTTCCAATTTTTTCGAACTCATGCTTCCAAATTCGTTGAACTACTTAAATTTATCAATTTCGCATTTAAAGTATAGTTTAATCGATAGTTCTTAGAAATCTGCTTATTTCTTACATTTTTCCAGTTTACCGTAATGTATGTTTATATTCTTGTTTATGTTTTTAATTTAATGAGATTCGTACCCCATTTTAGTACAGTTCTAAGATACTGAATGAAATAAAAAACTTAGTTTTGGTGCAGTGGTTAACTGATTTTCATTTAAATGTTTCAATTTTTGTTGTACCCAATGAATTTTGAGTCTAAGTTAATTTTTAAATTATATATTTATCTGGAATAGATTTGAGATAACTTGTAAGTAGTTTTTTTAAATAGTTGACGTGAAATAAATTTGGAATTTAAATCAATTTGTGTTTTCAGTTTAACTAATATAAGAAAAAAATTAATGTAGTGAATATGTGTCGAAATTTTCTATTTAATTTTTGATTAGAGCCCTTGGTTTTATTAACCTTAAAATTGTTCGTTAATAATCGTTTTCTCGCATTTCACTATGATCGAGTTATCTTTATAGAATGAAGTGTTCGTATTTGATAAATCTTGAAATTTAATCGATTTTATCTTTCATTATCGCGAATAATGAAATTATTGCAGAAACAATTATTACAAGATATGTTTGAAAATATTTTTTTTTTCATTATTTTTTCCATAACTCTTTTATTACAATGGCCATAGAACCGACAATTGTTTTGTTAAAAAGCTATCTAACTTGCTTTTAAATTTAGCAATGAATTTTAAATTTTAAAAGACATATTCTCTTGAATGACTTTTCAGTTTTGAAGTCAAAACAGACAACGAAGGCAATTTTTTATTGTTTCCATTATTTTTTAAATGAATTAATTTTACAAAATAATTATTGCACTATGATATCTAGAGGAGATGTGACTGAAAATTAAATGTTTTGTTGTCCTATTTATTTAAAAGATATATATTGTAGCAGTGTTAGAAACATTACGTAAAACACGTAATAATTATTGAAATATACCAGAAAACCGAATTTGAATTCTTAAAACATCTCATCAAAGGTTTGTAGGGTTAGTACAGCTCTTGGAAATCCTTAAAACTCCCGGGAAATGAATATATTTTTCAAGGGCCGGGAAAACTCCTTGAATTTTCTTAAGATTCCTGGAAATATTTTGATTTCATTTGTGATTGCTGTTGTACAAGCAAAACATTTAAAACTTTCTCTCTAATTGATTTTAAAACCTATTCGAGAAAAAAACTACCTGAACTATTTTTACGCTATAAAAGACCGTGTAGTGCAACTGTCTTTTAGCTTCATGGAAGTTTTTAGTTTCCTAGAGTTCCAATACAGTATATTTTCTAATTCCATTTTAATTAACATCAAACTTTCTAGAAATGACATGATCCCGGTATTTATATACAGGATGTTTCGAAAATATCTGGCCTAATTGTAAAAGGTGATAGAGGAGGCCGAATTGGACATTGTGTCCGGAGATACAGTAATTAGGTGGTAGAGGATGCTGTTTAGGTCAATCGAAAATATAGTTTCTGTCGCAAGGCGTCATTTGTAACTCGGGGTTTCAATGCATCGCTACTCGAATTTGGTCTTCGGGACTGCATAGGGAATCTGATGCATAAGGACAAAAACGGACTATTGTTAATTTTGCTTAAATTTAGAAATGTTTTTTTTTAATAAAATTTTTATTTTTTAATTTATTAAAATGTTTATTTTACCCCCCTCTACCAACCTTTTCAATTTGATCATATATTTTCGAATCACCTTGTGCAGCAGCATTACAGAAATGTGTGATTTGTGAATGTGAAATGTGAGTTTATGTAACAAGTACTTCTTTTTATTGTAGTTATATGCTTGCGAACCGTGTAGCAAATGTCTTTCAATTCCATTGCACTTTTTGGCGTGGTGTCGGAAGTTTGGAGAGTGGGATGCCAGCTCAGGTGTTATTCTCATCTGACCGTGGTTCACAATTTCGTGGTGTTGTCGTCTGATCTTTCCCTTTGGGTTTGATCCCGAACCGTCGTCAATAGCCGTTGTGTTGCTCCAGTGCGACGTTAACTTAAAAACCTACCTACATAAAATACTGCTGTGGATTATTGCTTTTATGTTTGGGTTAGTGAAGCGTTGTACCGAAAGTCCAAACTCGACAAGATTTAATCATGATTTATAATTCCTGCGTCATCAGTTTTTTGTACTGTATTTAAGAAATATAAAATATGGGGTAAAAACAAAATTTGCAGATTTATCCAATTACCAAAACTAATCCAATCCAGCTCCCTATAAAATTAATTTGACTTTCTCTTTTTTGGATCTTGGCCAGTTCCACAATCGGTGTATCTATTGAATTTTTGAAGTCTTTGACCCTAATATCTTTCCATTGTCCGCCCTATGCTTAGCGCAACTTGGTCAAATATGGCCATCGAGCTATAGAAACTTAACCAACTTAATGTGCTTCTATAGTTTCCTATCTTTTGTAGTTAATTTGATATCTTATAATATCACTGAAATGTGTAATGAGTTTCAGAAGCTGCTTTCTACTGTAGTGAAGAAATTAAGTGATATACTTTAGAACCGTGTTGAGCAAATGACTTAATTCCATTGCAATTCATTTTATATTTACCAACATCACTGAAATATGTGATTCAGAAGTTAAGTACTACTTTCTATTGTAGCGAAATGACATGCTTGAGAATCGTGCAGAGTAAAGCGTCGAGGGCGTCCAAACCTCGGGAAGATTGTCCCTTAGAGCATTTTGTCTCTAAATGCATCAAAATTCGCCCTCTCTCCGTTCTTTCATTGCCCGCCCCTTGTTATCCTATCCTATTTTGATGTCGGTCCTCACCAATTTCGTCTGCTGTATAAATCACGGGGTTAGAAATCGCCGCTTTAAAGAGAGGGGAGGGAGCGGATGAAAAACTGCGAGATTTGTTCCTTTTTTTATTTATTTCTTTTCATCCCGAAATGGGGTTAGGGGATGTTATTGGTTTAAGAGCAAAAAGGGGGATCAGTTCGTGGGTTTATGGGGCGTGAAACCTCAGGTCACGTGTGCCTGAATTTTTCTCCAGCTCACCCCCTTCCTGTGGTTTCGTGCCCCCACCCCCCTTCCAATAAAGCGGCCTTGGTGGGTGGCTGTTCTTTGGCCAATCCGGACTGCTAAATTGCAAAGCATTGGGAGGTTTAGTTTTGGGGAGTTGGTGTTTTTTTCCCTTTACAAAGAGGGCGTCGCTCCAGTCCAATTTTATTGGATAAGTAATTTAATTTTTTAAAAACGGGCATTTTTTTTTTAAATTTGAAATGCGACTTTGAAGAATTTAGCTGTCGAGTGAAACCTGAAGTTTCAATCGAATTGGATTTGCTGTCGGTGTAGGACGGGAAAATCGTTCATTGTAGCGAGTGGGTTGTTTGAGTCATTAACCCCCTAAGTGGTTTCGACGTGATATATCGTCCATCAAGACCAATTTTGCGAAAACGAGATGTCTCGTCATTAAGATATGATGACGAGATCAAGATCTACTTTTTCTACTGACAAGATATCTGATCCAGGATCTGGCCAGGTCTGTTATTGGTAAGATACGTCGTGGAGAAAACCACCAGTAACATGAAACTAAACACATCTTTAAATTGTTATTTTGATTGTCTTTGTATTGTTAGCGTTTACAGCCTACATACATTTAGCTACTCCCATTTGTGTGAGAAGGCCGCAGTAGCCCAGTTGAAAGAGCAAAGGATTAGCAACCGGAGTGTTTCAAGTTTGAATCTCCGTTCAGCCAAAGACCATCGTGTACACCGGCTAGTGCACATTAAATCTGTCGTGACTCTAAATGTCCTCACGTTGTAGAAGTTTAGAGAGTGGGGTGGTCAGCTCAGGTTCTTAAATGGAGAGCTTCAATCCTTCAACTAAAGAATACCCAAGATCAAATGGTTCAAAGGAGTTTGCGTAAGAAAACTCCTTCGAACCGTAAAGAAATTAAAAGGATTACTCGTAAAAGAAATTAAAAGGATATTTGAGGCCACGGCAGATTTAACAGGTCCCAGCTCCCTCGTAACTACATTCTTGATGCTGTTTTGAACTGGCAACCCTCAGGTTGTTAATCCGAAATTCTACCGTGGGTTATCGTGGACCACTTTATGAGAGGGATTTTCAGTGCAAACTAATAAACCAGAGGGAAAAGGGAGATTTTGCTTGGTGCTACCCAAATGTTTTCGCATGATACATATCGGGGTTACCTTAAAATGAAGTTTTTCGCCATTTTGGCGTTTAATCTACTTGGCGTTGGCTAATCAACAGTCACTCATCAATTTGGAATTTTTGTTTCGACATGCTGAAACTTTATTCGAAAAGCAAGCCAACTAACCTCACGTTCAGAATGCATCTGGGAATCGCGCAAAAACACTAACGCCACCTACATTTAGCTTGATAGAAAGTGTCTATCATTAGCATATTTTGAGATTTTTGACTATCAGATAAACAAATCAAAACTTTATCAACTAAAACAGCGACTAATAAAGATTAAATTTAGAAATTTCCTCAATGGCCATTTCCGTGGAGCAGTGCATAGAATTACCAATGATGTCCTGATGTTGGCGGACGTCTTAATCTACCGAGATGGGGATTGGCGGTATTTTTAAAGTTTTTAATTTTTACTAAGCCTTGTTTCGAGGTTTTGCTTATCTTTATTGATGACTACCAGGTTGACTTAGACTTCATACTTGTATCTTCTATATAAAGGAGCGCATCCAGGATATTTATCAGAAAAAGCTACATTGGAACCATAAGCCCTCTATTGAGGGGGATTAGTAATTACAGATTAAAAACTCTAGCGAAGTGATAAATGAATGTGACGGTCGTGATTTATAAATTTATTTCTTCGATGTTTTGAGCAATTTAGAGACAAATTGTTTAGTGACTACTCTCAATACAAATGAAGCTTTGATGATGGGTAAAGACGGCTCAATCCATTAATTAACATAGCCGTGGTAGCATGGTTGGAAAAGCATCAAATTATCAACCGGAGAGTTGCGAGTTTGAATCCAGCCATATACCACCGTGTACAAAGGGGCTAGTGCACGTTATATTCTTTGTGGCCTTAAATGTTCTCAGGTTGGCGTGGTGTGGAAGTTTGTAGAGGTGAGGTGCCAGCTCAGGTGTTGCCTCGCCACCTGACAGTGGTTCGAAATTACGCTGTGTCGTCTTCGAATCTTTCCCGTTTGGATTGATCCCAGACCGTCTTTAATAGCCCTTGCGTTGCTCGAGTACGACGTTAATTCAAAATATCTACGTATTTACTTATTAATACAATTTCTGAAAACTATTCAGCGTTCAGATTTTTCTAATACCGTTAGGTAAGACTGATAAACGCAATGCAAAATAATTGATAGTTTTTTTTGGAAATCTATTATGTTTTTCTACTGTAAATTTAATGCAATATAAACTGCAAAAATAACTGATAAATATTATTTACTTGTAGCTATCAACCTTCTAATGAAATTGATAGAGCACGTGGGAGGAGTCACTGTCGTAAGATCTTTGGAGGGCTATTGCTATCAAAGCGCAGACAAGTGTTTTTAATCACCATGGATAATCTCTTTAAACCCTTATCAATAATTTGTCCCACATGAGATTCATGCTTTCTCCCACAACCACGTGACAGACCTTCAAACCGAGCGATCGGAAGAAATAGCATGAATGTGCACGCCTTCTATATCGTAAGAAATTCAGATGTTTCAAGCAATGTTGAAATATCTTCATTCCTGGTCTAATACACGATTAAACAGATCAAATTAAATAAGGATATTTTTTTGCCTTTTCAAGGTCTGGTAGGTGCTTTAACTCGTCGGCGCAGGTGCATCCCTGTCTATAAAAGAAAGTTATTAGGTTCCTCCTACATACAGCCCATCGCAGCATCGACGTTAATGCATGAAAACATTCCCCACAAATTGTCGGCAGGGTAAAGGTGATAAAAATGACAATTCCGTTTATGAGTGCCTCACCTTGCGTGATTAACCCGCGGTTGTTGCCGACACCGCGTGTTCCTTTTTCTCAGCGAGGCGTTATTGGGTCGCGCCGGGTGACAAGTCGAGAGACTGCGGTCGGGAAGAATTCAAAAATTTTAATCAACGGCATATTAGATTGCCCTGAGCTTCCCTTGCTTCCACCCCCCCCCCTTTAGGCATTATCCGGGGCCCCGCGTTTAAATCCTTTCAAGTCTCGCACATCCCACGTGTGATTGCGTACAACTGCGGGGCCCTGAACAAATGACTCGTGCGACGCTTTCAACAGAATGGAGCCTCTTTTATCTCACCGGGCCACGAAGGGCTGGGCCGAGGGAATTTAATAACTTCGGCCTTTTGAAAACTTTTCCGGCCGACCCGTGTTTGCCGAGGAGGGAAAGGGTTCGGGATAATTATCGGATTACGGTCGCTGGCTTTTGTCACTTTTGTTTGTGGCGGCGTCTTCCGAGCCAAGATCTGAGCTTCTCGAGGAAGTCTGTTTTTTTTTTACCTTCGGTCTTTACAGACGTTTCTGGGAATGTTGTGACAACACGTCTGGAGCAGTAGCGTTTGGATTAATTACAAGTTCGGGAGTGTTTAAGGCGAAGACCTATTCAACTTGCACCAGCCCCCTCGTACTTTACAGACGTTTCTGGGAATGTTGTGACAACACGTATGGAGTAGTAGCGTTTGGATTAATTACAAGTTCGGGAGTGCTAAAGGCGAAGACCTATTCAACTTGCACCAGCCCCCTCGGCCTTTATAGACGTTTCTGGGAATGTGGCGACAACGCGTATGGAGCAGTAGCGTTTGGATTAATTACAAGTTCGGGAGTGCTTAAGGCGAAGACCTATTCAACTTGCACCAGCCCCCTCGGCCTTTACAGACGTTTCTGGGAATGTTGTGACGACACGTCTGGAGTAGTAGCGTTTGGATTAATTACAAGTTCGGGAGTGCTTAAGGCGAAGACCTATTCAACTTGCACCAGCCCCCTCGGCCTTTACAGACGTTTCTGGGAATGTTGTGACGACACGTCTGGAGTAGTAGCGTTTGGATTAATTACAAGTTCGGAAGTGCTTAAGGCGAAGACCTATTCAACTTGCACCAGCCCCCTCGGCCTTTACAGACGTTTCTGGGAATGTTGTGACAACACGTCTGGAGTAGTAGCGTTTGGATTAATTACAAGTTCGGGAGTGCTTAAGGCGAAGACCTATTCAACTTGCACCAGCCCCCTCGGCCTTTACAGACGTTTCTGGGAATGTTGTGACGACACGTCTGGAGCAGTAGCGTTGGATTAATTACAAGTTCGGGAGTGCTAAAGGCGAAGACCTATTCAACTTGCACCAGCCCCCTCGGCCTTTACAGACGTTTCTGGGAATGTTGTGACGACACGTCTGGAGTAGTAGCGTTTGGATTAATTACAAGTTCGGGAGTGCTAAAGGCGAAGACCTATTCAACTTGCACCAGCCCCCTCGGCCTTTACAGACGTTTCTGGGAATGTTGTGACAACACGTCTGGAGTAGTAGCGTTTGGATTAATTACAAGTTCGGGAGTGCTAAAGGCGAAGACCTATTCAACTTGCACCAGCCCCCTCGGCCTTTATAGACGTTTCTGGGAA
The DNA here is from genome assembly GCA_947359465.1 of Metellina segmentata. Classification (NCBI taxonomy): domain Eukaryota; kingdom Metazoa; phylum Arthropoda; class Arachnida; order Araneae; family Tetragnathidae; genus Metellina; species Metellina segmentata. The sequence continues at coordinate 105,646,993 of OX375878.1, forward strand.
TGTGGCGACAACGCGTATGGAGCAGTAGCGTTTGGATTAATTACAAGTTCGGGAGTGCTTAAGGCGAAGACCTATTCAACTTGCACCAGCCCCCTCGGCCTTTACAGACGTTTCTGGGAATGTTGTGACGACACGTCTGGAGTAGTAGCGTTTGGATTAATTACAAGTTCGGGAGTGCTTAAGGCGAAGACCTATTCAACTTGCACCAGCCCCCTCGGCCTTTACAGACGTTTCTGGGAATGTTGTGACGACACGTCTGGAGTAGTAGCGTTTGGATTAATTACAAGTTCGGGAGTGCTTAAGGCGAAGACCTATTCAACTTGCACCAGCCCCCTCGGCCTTTACAGACGTTTCTGGGAATGTTGTGACAACACGTCTGGAGTAGTAGCGTTTGGATTAATTACAAGTTCGGGAGTGCTTAAGGCGAAGACCTATTCAACTTGCACCAGCCCCCTCGGCCTTTACAGACGTTTCTGGGAATGTTGTGACGACACGTCTGGAGTAGTAGCGTTTGGATTAATTACAAGTTCGGGAGTGCTAAAGGCGAAGACCTATTCAACTTGCACCAGCCCCCTCGGCCTTTACAGACGTTTCTGGGAATGTTGTGACAACACGTCTGGAGTAGTAGCGTTTGGATTAATTACAAGTTCGGGAGTGCTTAAGGCGAAGACCTATTCAACTTGCACCAGCCCCCTCGGCCTTTACAGACGTTTCTGGGAATGTTGTGACGACACGTCTGGAGTAGTAGCGTTTGGATTAATTACAAGTTCGGGAGTGCTTAAGGCGAAGACCTATTTAACTTGCACCAGCCCCCTCGGCCTTTACAGACGTTTCTGGGAATGTTGTGACGACACGTCTGGAGCAGTAGCGTTTGGATTAATTACAAGTTCGGGAGTGTTTAAGACGAAGACCTATTCAACTTGCACCAGCCCCCTCGAACTTTACAGACGTTTCTGGGAATGTTATGACGACACGTATGGAGCAGTAGGGTTTGGATTAATTACAAGTTCGGGAGTGTTTAAAGCGACGACCTATTCCACTTGCACCAGCCCCCTCGTACTTTACAGACGTTTCTGGGAATGTTGTGACAACGCGTATGGAGCAGTATGGTTTGGATTAATTACAAGTTCGGGAGTATTTAAGGCGAAGACCTATTCAACTTGCACCAGCCCTTTCGTTTTTTACAGACATTTCTGGGAATGTTGCGACAACACGTCTGGAGCAGTAGTGTTGGGTTGATTACAAGTTCGGGAGTGTTTAAGGCGAAGACCTATTCAACTTGCACCAGTCCCCTCGGCCTTTACATACGTTTCTGGGAATGCTGTGACAACACATCTGGAGCAGTAGCGTTGGATTAATTACAAGTTCGGGAGTGTTTAAGGCGACGACTTATTCAACTTGCACCTTCCTCCTACGTACACGATGGTCTTTGGGGGATCGAGTCTCTAACTAGCATCCCTGCGGTTGATAACCCGCGACTATGCCGGGCCGCGGTTGGAAGAAGAATGGATTAGCAACCGGAGGATTGCGAGTTCGAATCCCCAACGAAAGACCGTCGTGTGTAGGGGGGCTGATGCACGATGAATCTTTCATGGACTCAAATGTCCTCACGTTAGCATGGTGTGGAAGTTTGGTGAGTGAGGTTCCAGCTCAGGTGGGACCTCGCTATCTGACAGGAGCTCCAAATGAAAATCCGGCATCTTTCCCTATGGGATTGATCCCGAACCGTCTCCAGTAGCCCTTTGTGTTGCTCCTGTGTGACGTTAATTAAAATACCTACCTACCGCGATTATACCATCTAGGTTTTGATTCAAGGAAACTGGTTTTATTGGCCAGTACTGTCATTTGCTACAGTGGGACTGATTAGACCGGGATCTACATCTTAAAGGGGATTCTGAAGCTACGAACATCCGTGCTGCGATCTGGATTTGAATCCCAATCCTGCTAAACGTACAGCTGATGAGGTAGGGTTGAAGATCAGGACGTGTTGTCATGACTTGGGCTGTTTCTCTAACGGAATTCCTACGAGCCGAAAGAAAACCTGATTTTTTTAGTGTCAATACGTCTTTGAAATAGGAACACTACTGGGGAGCATGCATGAAAAATCTACGTAGCAAAAAAGATGTCCGTGCCTGAGATGACCTTCGGACCGAGTGCACAAGCACACTGAGCGTGGGGAGGGGGTCCGCAATATCTCGAATTTCTACGGTGCTGGGCGAACTTTGGGCCTGTGTAATTTTGAATTGCGTGTGGAGTGAGGTATTTTCAAGTGGTGTCATTCGAAGGCTACAATCACAGGCCTTAATCAATATATTATCCTACACTATTAATATCGAACTGCACTTTAATCGTTAAACATTTGCTAAAAACAATCGTTCAAACATGGCTGCTTCATTCATTCCACGATTCAACCAACAGCAGGCCCGAGTATCCACGTCAAAACTGAAGACCACTACGTTTAGCATTCGCGAAGTTTATTCACAGTTATATACAGTCTTGGTTAATCTAATGCGATCTTATGTTGAATATGGCCTTTAAAAATGAAAAATTGCCCTTAAACTGGACTTATTTTTTCTGTTGTTTGAAGAATGGAAACATTGCACTATGCTGGCGCAGTTTGTCCGTTAGTGGATCTTGCCCAAATACCCCCCATATTCCATTCCATTCCGTGCACTTATATCTCACCGTTTATCCAGAGCACTCCTTGGCATCACAATATCAGGTGAAAGAATATTCATATGATTAAGTATCCTAAAATATTTCTAGAAGGTCCGATTTTAAACGAACGCAGCGAAGTTTGTTTCTCCGCGGTAGATCAATCCTTGTAAGAAAACAACTTTTATGCCGTTCCTGTACCAAAATCGGAATTACTCTACTTCACAGCACTTGACAAAACCATTAATACAGGGCTGCCATGTGCGTCTAAAAAAGTGACTTTTTTCTATTTTTCAACCTTGGCGACTAAAAGTATCTTTTAAAGCCAAGTCGTCTCAAAAGCTCCTGTTTTCAAAATTTTTGGGAGTTTGATTTTAAAAATTCACCAAAGTTTAAAAAATGTAATCTTTTTTTAAACTTCAAGCGGACGTTAAAAATATTTTTCGGATTTTTTGAAAAAAAAATTTCAAGTTGCCATTTTTGAAGTTTTGGCGCCAAGCATAGCTGCCGTGAAAGAAAAATATCTGTGTCTGTTTGCGAGATTGTCATGAAAACCTTATTAAGAAAATACTTTTTTCTTTAATTTTCACATTCAAATTTCTCGGTGAGATCTTCAACGTCGGTTTCACACTTAATTAACACATTTTGTGCTTTAGCCCATTCATTTTGCATCTTTACAACTAAAATTGCTACTAAAGTAAGGCTTAAGGAGATACTTTTCTTGCTACTTTAACAAATTCATGCTACTAATGTTACTATTTTCCAAGTTCATTGGCTTTGGCGTCTCTGTGGATTCGCCCTCTGCACTAGTAGCTTACGAGTTACAGACGGCGCAAGTTCGTTTTCTGTAACATACCATATGTGTATTTCCCTTTTCTATGGCAGTAAACTTTCCTTGTGTCCATATCCATTACTCGATGTTGTCTGTAGGGTTCTCACGGGTCAGAGAAAACCTAAAAAACAGAATTGTTAGAAAATTTTATTTTGTCCAAAAAAGTCAGGAGAAAATCGAAAATTACGCATTTTTATCTAAAACCTGGAAAATCGCCTCAATGACATGTAAAATCATTGATCATGGCTTTTCAGACGCTTTGGAGAAAAGCAGCCTATGAGATTTGTATACACTTCGTATCACTTTATTTTATGAATATAATTTTTCAACTGGTTTTAGAAGAAACAGCTAATATCTAAAAGGTAAAGAATTTGTTTCATGCATTGGCTTAGATTGGAGAATTTCATGCTTATGATGCATTAAATCACAAATTGATTTTAAGTCAAATATGTTGGATTATTTTGATGTTATTTCAATGCAAAATTAATTGTGCTTGTGTATTAATTTTTACAGTGTATAGTTCTTAAATTGGTTTTTATTATTGGCTATTGAATGGCTAAATTGTATCTTGGTTTTACACCTTAAAAATGTCATGAATTGCTTAAGTATGACCTGGAATTCTGTAAACATTTGTCTGAAAACTTGAAAAAATCAGGGAATTTTATTTTTGAAATTGAGTGGGAACCCTGTGTCTGTCTTGTGTTTGATACACCTTGGCCAAATATGAGTCCCTGTCCATGAGACCCAACCAACCTCTAAGGGATATGCTTCATACCTTTCCTAGTACAATTCAAATGCTGATACCCATCATTCATCAATTACTCCAACGTTTGTTTCATACTTAATTGGCACATTTCGTGCTTTAGCCTATTCCTTTTGTATCTGAGCAACTAATTCAGTAATGACCTCGTCATCAGAATTACGCGGTGTTGACCTCGGATCTTTCCTTTCAGGCTTGATCCCGTACCGTCGCCAATAGCCAGTTGTGTTGCTCCAGTGGGACGTTAATTAAATACCTACCTACCTGAGCAATTAAAATCGATTCTAAAATAGGGGTTTATGCTAGGCTTCCACTTGCGATTTCTAGTCGCGGCGACCAAAAAATCGCTGCCCCAGAAAATCTACAAGGTGCTCACACTGCGATAGATAAATCGTTAAATTATAACAGTTTTCCAATGGATGTCATTCAAACAATTTGTGCGATCACTCTTTTGCTTCGGGAGAGAAGTAGATGGAGGAGGCATCGTTATTGGGTACTTCCAATAACAAGTCAAAATTGAAGCAAATTTGCGAGTTATTTGAAAATTCATGTGAACACCCTGAAAAGTTTTTCTATTATTACCGAATGACAAAAAGTAGTTTTGATGAATTGTTTGGAATAATTGGTCCATCAATAACAATCTTCGATTTCTTTAAATTATTTTCAATTTATTTTCAATACGTAACTCAGTATCAATTACTATTAATATTCGTCCATCATCACCTCCGGTAGATTCGATGTCAGACATTTTCGACAAGTATTTTCAGTGTTTTAAACAGAGACCAGAACAAGACTGCTTCAGACCTGCGACTAAACTATCGCAAGTGGATGCATGTCCACGCCTGTCCGTGTGATTCATTGGATAGAGCGACAGTCGCGTCGCAGCGGAAATAGGACCGGTTGCAACTTTTTTAATCGCTGCGATTGTTTTAGTCGCAAGTTTGTGCACTTGTATTTCAAAACAATGAATTTTATTTTTGCGACTGAAAAATCGCGCGACTAGAAATCGCAAGTTGAGGCCTAGCCTTAAGAAAAGATTCTTCTTGCCACTAGTTTTAAAATTTTATGCTGTGCTGTTAATATTGACCAAAACTGGAATTCCATTAAACGCTGTTAGGGAGCATCCGAATGCAATAGGCAAACGTTCCCTCTCCCGATGCAGCAGCTGTGGTCAGCTTCAGCCACATGACTTGTTAGGGATGTTCCCCACTTTCTTCATCAGAATTCGGCCGCGGATATTGGATCACTCTCTTCGTTAGTGACTCGGTCAGCTGAATTCATTACTCTCTTTTCTTCGTGTTGGTTCGTGGAAAGGGAAGCGTGTCGGAGGCTTTGTTCCCCGGATGGAAATTGTGTACTGCAGAACTCCTGCGTTTTCCTCCTGTGCAGCTGTTGGTTTTTAATGGAGTCGAGCGGGCGGTTGGGTGTCCCGAAGACTGTGGCTTTGGTGGTGCCATGCGTTTGAGTTTGGTTGGAGATGCTTTCATCATTGCTTCTATATGCTCAGTTTCTTTGAAGTTTGGAAGACCTGCTTAGCGCTATTTAATATTTCACTAAACAAACATTTGTTGGTTTAAAAATTGAATCCTCCGTGTTATTTTAAATCAGATAAAATAACTATAACTATTAACTCGGTAGCCATGTTATCTCTAATTGTCACTTCTATTTCAGAGAAATACATTGTGGTTTATAGTTTACAACGGACGCCAAACTAGTATAGTGTAAAGATATGAAATATAAGTCTTGTTTAGCTTTCCTATTTACCATCTTATTGCCTCGTTTGGCAATACAACATCTTACAGCGGAGTAGATATATGAATACGAATTTCCATAGAGTGTAGGGATGCGACATCTACTACTAAACTTCGATGTTTCAAAACATCGATGCTCAATATTAAAACATCGATGTTAATAATACATCGCCCAAAAACCATCGATGTTTTTAAACACATCGATATATTTAAACTCCCCCCCCCCATTTCTTAAAACTAATTTAGCAACCTCTAACATTATTGTTAGCCTGGGGGTAGGGAGATTTAATTTTTCAAATTGAATAATTACAACAATTTGAAAGAGGTACTACTAACTATAAATATAAGTAGGTACGTACATAGCAATGATTATTATTTGTTATTATTAATGCTTTATCAACTTGGGAAACATAAACTTATTTTTTATGTCCTGCAAATAAAAAATATTGCGGCCTATAACTATTATGTGCCAAAATATTTGTTATTTACAGTTTGTAAAAAAAGAAGTTTGTCTACTTTCTCTTCCTTAAGCAGACTCCTTTTTTCTCTAACTATCTCATGAGTTTGGGAAACCACTTTCTGATGGGACGGATGTCACCATCACTGGCAAATACTTAGTTGCACGGTTATTTTTTAAATTTTTACAATGTTGCTTTTATCATTCAAAAATAAAACATCGATGTTAAACAAACATCGGATCCAATAAATATATGCTTTTATAAAAAAAAAATCGATGTTTTGAAAACTTGGACATCGATGTCGCATCCCTACTTTTCGGACCTTTCACCCTTGGTAACTTTGGTCTAAAAAGATGTTCAATTTATTGATAATAAAAATTATGCTACTTGGTTATTATTATTTTTTTTTAATTTTTATAATGGTACTTTTTTTATTTAAAAATAAAACATCGACAAGTATAAACATCGATGTAAAAAAACATCGGCTCTTAATTCATCGATGGTAAATAAATCGATGGGTTTTTTTTAAACGTCGATGTCGCATCTCTAATAGAGTGACGACAAAAATGCTGAAAATCGCTAAAATCTACTTTTATGTCGTATGGAAAAGTCACTCCTGCGTTTTTCTCTTATGTAGCTAGCAGTTGGTATTTAATGGAGTCCTGCGAGCGGTTGGGTGTCCCGAAGGCTGTGGCTTTGGTGGTGCCATGCGTTTTAGTTTAGTTAGAGATGCTTTCATCATTGCTTCTATAAGCTCAGTTTCTTTGAAGTTTGGAAGCCCTGCTTAGCGCTATTTAATATTTCGTTAAAAAGCATTTGTTAGTTCAAAAATTAAGTCCCCAGTGTTCTTTTAAATCACGTAAAAAAGCTATAAAAATTAACTCGGTAGCCATGTTATCTCTAATTGTCCCTTCTATTGGGTCATCCGGGTAGTTCTGCGCGTTTTCAAATCGAAGCTAGCTTTGTTATTATTATTTTGCTACCCCTGATAAGGAGTGACCTTGATTGAAGCATATGTTTAGATTCGGTCTTTTCTGCTTACACTGCATTATTATAGCATGTGTTGTGGCATAATTTTTTTTCAATGCAGTGCTAAGAATGGAGAACCAGAAAGTTCATTTTCGTCATATTGTGCTCTTTTATTATAAGAAAGGGAAAATGCTAGACTGACTGCTCGTAAAATGTGTACTGTACAGTGCTGTTTCTTATGCCACATTTCGAAGGTGGTTTGTTAAATTTAAGCGTTGAAATTTCAGCCTTGAGTTGATGCCCGCTTTGGACGACCATTCACAGTAAACGATGACCTATTAAAAAAAAAAGATGCTATCGTAAAAATCCACGTTACCCAGTTCAAGATCTATCATAAGCTAAATATTCCGAAAAGTACAGTTCATGGTCATCTGAAGAAGATAGGATATGTAAGCCGCTACGATGTATGGGTACCCTATACTTTAAACACAGCAGAATATTTTTTTAAATTTCCAATGGCAAGGCTGGGTACAGATTGCAAAGACAAATACTATACATGATACAATACAGTACAGAATTGACCGAAGTCATTGTAGCCTTATACAAGGCCAGAAGTGATGGTCACTTGTGAAGGGGCACCCAAGGGGTGAACCATCATTGTCCCTAACAAAGGACAGCACAATTTACATCCATGCCCTGACCCGGATTCGAACCAGGAACCTTCCTATCCAGAGGCCAACACCTTGACCACTAGACCGGTTGGTCGGCACACAGCAGAATATGCTTGCTCGAATTTCGGCATGTGATTCTTTGCTGAAACGAAACGAGTATGGCTGGGATGTTTTGTGTCACCCCCCCCCCATATTCACCAAGTTGGTTATCTACTGGGAACTGCCAAGCGGTACCAAAGAGGGTTTTAAACATTTTGGGAAATGCTAACTTTTTTATTTTTAGTTGATTAATGAGCGCTATTGGTATTTTTGTGTCGGGTGACTGAGGCTTTAGTGGTGCCATGCGATTCAGTTTCATTTGTATGGGAAGATGCTTTCATCATTTGTCGTCTACGTACATTGCTTTTGTACGCTCGGTTTTCTTTAGTTTTGATACGTCTCAAGAAAAAATAATCGGTTTTTATTTTCCATTCTTCTGAATCTGCAGATTTTACCGGATCATTCCCTTGGGGATTTATCGCGTACCATCGCCAATTGCCCGTTGTGTTGCTCCACTGCGATGTTAATTAACTACCAACCTGCAGGTTTTACTGGTATTATGCATTATGAAACTGGTTGTATTGGTTTTGTCCGAAATATGTGGGAAGTTATTAACATCAAACAATCATTTAGCTATTTCATTGTTTGGATTTTTTTAATCGAAAGAAATTAAACATTTTCGTCCGTGCGAGTTTAATTTAGGAACAAGGATCCTGAGCATAAAATGCATGTCGCTACATATGCATTTTATGCTCAGGATCCTTGTATAACGGGTCTACAGTTACAGTTAGTACAGGTCTTCAGATAAGGGGTCTACTTGTTTACAACGGCAAAACCAATAAAATACATTCGTGGTATTAAATAGGTTGCGAACCATTGCGTTGTATGCGTATTGCGTTTACAATACAATTCTGTAAAATAACTGTTGAGGTAACAATTATTGGTGACTAGTTAAGCAACGCAAAACCTATTAAAGACACAGCTTTTGAAAATTTATGTTAAAAACAACGCGGGGGCAGTAGAATATATAGATTCTGTCCAAAAGCTCCCGAAAAGTAAACGAATTTTTAAACTCGAGATTTTTCCCAAACTCTTCGTTTACGGAAAAGCCGAACGGCTCGGTCCAGCTTGGAACTCTTTATTACCAGTGTTGCCAGGAATTGATGATGTCTGCCGATAAAGTACGATATTATTATTCATGATAGAGGTTCCTGCTCTTTATTGAGTGCTTCCATTTTTTATTGGTTTTTCTCTTCCCCCTTCCATCTTCTTCGTTCCCCCGGTTCCCCTTTCGTTTTTGTGCGCTTTTCTTTTACTTCCGGACCGAATGACTGCAAAATTACCTTTCAAAAACATCGTTCGTTTTAAAAACATTGTTAATCTTTTCGTAGAAAATACCTGCACGAATGGATGTTTTCATGCAAATCTGCCGCGGCTCTCGTAGCAGCTAGAAGGAGGAATTGAAATTTTCTTCTTGATTTCTTTTTAATGGCGGTTTTTTTATGCACGTTTGTTTTGACCGAAGTGAAGTAGACTTTTTTTTTCCTTTGTTCTCTTCATCTTATTTTAAGAAATTGGCGTTTTGTGTTCACCGTGCTTTTTTCCCATTATTGTTGTTACATCATGTGGAATGTAAAGTTAATAAGTTTTAGATTAAGTTTCTGGGCCTTTTTTTTTATTTAAAACTTTTTCGGAGCCTTGTTCTTTTGGAGAGAAATTCTTTTTTAAGTGCGCGATGCACTCAAAGGCTTGTATTCCCTCGAAGTTGATTTCGCTGCGGCCATATGTTGGCAATGTTTCTCTTCCTAACGGACTGGATATTTTTCTCTTAATGTCGTAAATATCTTGTGCGCGTAATATTTCTTGTCGGGAACTCCCATTTACTTTGTATAAAGACGTCGCTCTCTGTTTTATCGACATGGAAGTCGTGCGCCATTTTTTTAAAGCAGACAGTTCGATCTTTTTGGTGTAACGAAGTGCTTTTAAAAGTTAATAAATCAACCGAAAGAAAGGTTGGAAGAGATGGGAAGGAGATATACATGTACTAAACGGCTAAAAGCTTGTTTGTTCAAAGACTCGCTGGTTCCCCGGATTTGTAGGTTGTGAGTTCGATCATAAATGCATCTTTACGTGCATTATCTTCCCTAGGGACCCTCTTGAAACAAAAATGTGCTCATGTCCCAACCTTTATAATTCTTCCCTCGATTTATATTCATCTACCCTACAACAATGGACCGGACGCCAGCGGGTTTACATAAAATCCGACTCCTCGTTTGAGGGTGTTTTCATGGTATGGCCTGGGACCTTTGCATGTGTTTCCTGTTAAAATGAACGCCGACGCCTGCATGGACTATCAGGTTCTTCTTACGCTCTGCCAATTTTATGGAGTGGACAAATATTACTTACATTACGACAACGTTCCATGTCATGCTGCGGCCTCTGTCAAGCAGTGGTATCAAGAGATGGATGTAAAACGTCTTATCTGGCCTGCTCATAGTCCCAACCTAAACCCCATAGAACATGTATGGGACGAGTTAGATCGTTGCTTACGGACCAAGGAACCCCGTCCGAAATCGACAGCTGAGATGGCGACATTCTTGCACTAGGAATGGACACAAATAACCATAGCTGTGTATTAAAACCTTGTTGAAAGTATGCCCAGAAGGGTTGCTAATGGAATTGCAGAACGTGGAAGACCATCCCTCGATTAAAGCATGTATTATTTCCCTTATACCATCACATCTTGCTGTCCGGTCCATTATTGTTGGGTAGTGTATTTATTTTCCCATACAAAACCTCTATGCATGGTTGCCAAAGGCGGGTAGCGGCGAGCGTAAGCGAGCAAGGAGCGAAGTCCTTGCTGTGCCGTCATGGACCAGAAAGTCAAATCAGGATTATACGAATTATTAAGATAGTTTCGCTGTCCAGGAGATTCTCTCTGCGAAAGGAATGTTGGTTTGCAAAGCAAACCAAATGGGATCTATGAAAGGAGTGTTGGTTTGCGTAGCAATCCCCGGGGGTTGGCGAGCGGAAGCGATCTGGGGGAGGAGCCCCCTAGTTTTTATAAAATTAATAAAATCTGTGTTCATGCTCACATTAGTACTCTTATTTTTGAGAAAATTTCGTTGTATCAATACAGGGTGGGCTAAAAATTCCCGTACTGACGATTCGTGAATTTATTATACAGAAACAAGAAACTTTGATACAATTATTTGCATGCCAATGGTGAAAAGCACTTAACATAACGTAGGAAAACAGTTTGAGCTGACATTTTCAATAAATGTTTAAAATGTCTGCCCTTTTCTTGGAGGCAAAGCTGAAGTCGTTTGCGCATATTTTTGGAAACGCTTCTCAAGATGCTGAGAGTGACTTCTTGCATCCTTTAATTAATGGCGATTTTCAGATCATCTATTGTTTGGGGATTATCTGCATAAACTTTGTTCTTTAAATATCCCCACAGAAAAAGTCAGGGATGTCAGATCAGAATAACGAAGTGTCCAAAAAAATATTGAAGGATGTCCATTGTCTTATAACTTGTATGGCATGTTGCAACGTCTTGTTGGAACCAAGAGTCTCGTTCATTCACTTCTAATAATGCAGCAAATTGTTGAATAAGTTCTCTGTATACAGTGCCGTCAACAGTTGACTTAAAAAACAGAGGACCAACAATCCTTTTGCATGATACGGCACACCAAACGCCAATTTTTTGAGAATGTAAAGGTTTTTTCATTAATGAATGGGGACTTGTCGTCGCCGAAATGCGGGACTTTTTGCGTGTTCACGTAACCGCTTAAGTGAAACCATGCCTCATCGGGAAAAAATATCTTGTCCAAAATGTTGATATTGTTGCGGATATATATTCGGAACCATCGGCAGTTATAAAGCCGCTTCTCATTGTCCGCTGGCTGTAGCTTCTGTATCATTTTTACACGATAAGCACGAAAATGCAAAGCTCTTAAAGCCGTATATGTCGATCCATGTGATGTGCCCATTTGTTGCGACAAACGCCTCACGGATTGATGAGAATGCAGAATCCTCCGCTGAGTTTCTTGCACAAAGTCTGGTGTAACGACTTTCGGTCTTCCACGAAACCTGTCTTAAGAAATCGCCGAACAAGTTGATATAGCGTATCTTTACTCGATATTGCATCATTTGGATATTTATGTCGCCAAAATTATTTACATCGTTCATATGATTTACATTCAAAATAAGCCTCAATCAGCGCTATTCTCTGAATGCGCTATAAAGTCATCTTGCAATGAAAAACAAAATGACTTAAAACTTTATTATCACACAACCTGAGCGCGGAAAAAAAAAAAAAAAAAACGATAAAAATTAAAGAATCGATAAAACTATAAGCAGACGATAAAATTCAATAATTTAAAAAACACGGGCAATAATGTTTTAAAGTTGGAGTACGGGAACTTTTAAGGCACCTTGTATAATGAATCTCCTATAGGTGCATGACGTTTTGAATGTCCATTTTTCATAACCCCAGCCACCTACGAAGTGCTTCATCTTCCTGGTGGTTTATCTTTGCGTCTAAAGTTGCCCTGTAGTCCGCCAGCCTCTGGTGCAAAAACATGTTCCTACCTGTCACCAGTGCTAGACAATGGATAATTTCTTTTCCTATTTGAATCTTTATTCCCCTTGAAGTAATAAGGTAGTTTTGTATCGACGAGATATCTCGTCATTGGCTAAATTAACGAGATGTTCTACGGGATATCTCGTCGAAACACACTGGGTGTCTGTTTCGACGATGTATCTCGTCACCAGCAAAACTGAACAGATCTTGATGAACGAGATATGTCCTCGTTAGAAGAAAACTGACCATATCTTATCCTATAGATAAATAACTCATAAAAAACAATTGGCAATATATTGATGACGACATATCTCGTCGAAACAACTTGGATGGTTAAGGCCGATCAAGTGATGGTCGGGATGTATTTATTAAAAAGAAAATAAGAAATAAGTACAGTATTGATTTCAATGTGCATGCTTACATTTTGCAGCAACGAAAACAGAAATACAGTAATTGAATACAGAAGTCTAGTATGACGAAGGGTCCATTTGCAGAAAGGTGATGCAAGTTCGCATTGCGAAAGGGCAGCTATACCCCAACATCAATCGCGCTAAAGACAATAATTTTGGTAATGCATTGTAACGTTTCACTTGCCCCCTTAATTTCACGATCAGACTCGTCCAAAATCATTGACTCACATAAACTGCTATGTAACCTCTTCACTACCAACCATATAAAAATAGTTTAAAAATTAGTTTTTTTCCTGATAAATATTATGAAATACTTCAAAGTTCTCAAGTAAATTCTTATTTTAGATGGGGGGATGGGCTAAACATTTTAGGTACACTTTGTATGTACCTCGGTCTCAATTATGCTGAAACCAAAATAATTTTCAAATAATAAGATATTTATTGAATCAGGAAAACTATATCATCACTTCTTAAGAAATTATCAATTAAAACACATTAACTAAAGGATTTAAAAACAAATTAGATTTACTTACTTTTACGAGCACGTCGAGTTGAAGCCATTTCTTCCAAATTGCTTTTGAAATTAAACATTCCACAGGATTTACCGATTATTGCAGCCATTTACTGGTGTCAATTTGAAGCTTAAAAGTCCACGCACGTGTACCCAAGTTCTTAACTACCAATTTTCAGAAAGATTATTTTTAAGGTCGAAAGAGTCGAGGTCCACGTAATGTGGACCTAGGTAACGAGAGAGTAAACACAAGTAGTCTCTTTCTTATCACTAAAATTGGATATTTTTTTGAACTATTTATATATTGCACCTACATTGTATGCGACTCTTCCACACAAAATAATACTCAATTCAAAATACGAGAAGCGGAAAAAAGAGCAATGTATTAGCAACCAGATGGATTGCGCGTTCGGAACTCGGTTCAACCAAAGATCTTGTAAACGCGGGGCTGGTGCACATTTAATCTGCAGTGGCTTCAAATGTCCTCACGGTATCTTGGTGTGTGAGTTTGGAGAGTGCGGCGTCAGGTCAAGTAGACCTCGTCATCTGACAATGGTTCAAAATTACGTGGTGTTCACCTCGGAGCTTTCGCTTCGGGATTAATCTCGAACCGTCGTCAATAGCCCATTGTGTTGCGACGTTGGTTCACTATCTACCTACACTTCACAATTATTTCTTAAGGGACTGATCCCGGACCGTCGTCAATAGCCCGTTGTGTTGCTCTAGTACGACGTTAACTAAAAATGACCCCATTATTATTTTCACAATTATTTAAATAGTAATAATTCCAAGTCGGACTCAGTCGACAAAAAGGCGACTTTTGCTATTATTTTTCAACCTTGGCGATTGATGCTTTATATTTTTCGGATTTTTCTTTGGAGAAAAATTTTTCCAGTCAATTTCAGACGTTTCGGCATAAGGCCGCGCCAACAATGAAAAAAAAAAAAAACTTCAGAATTTGTGGTTAAGTTTCTCATAAATACCTTATAAAAGAAATATTTTGTTTTCAATTTTAAAATTTAAATTCGCTGGCCTGATCCTTAACATCTGTTTCTGAGCAACTAAAAATGCTATTAAGATTGGGTAGGTGTTTTATTATCGTCGCACGGAAGCAACACAATGGGCTATTTACAACGGTCCGGTACGCATATAACGTACCTTTACTCGAGTAGAAGCTATGGGGAAATTGTAAGCCCGCTGATTCGTTGGTTTCTCAACGTCATCTATGACGTCACTCTAGAATTTTGGAAATAATAGAATGTTTCTTTTCGAATTGAAAGAATGTTCACTGTAATCTTAATGTGCAGTCTATTGTATAAGGTGTTCCGAACAGTTAATTGAGAATCATTATTAAAATATCTACAGATAAATCATGATGAGACGAACTGAGCACGAGACTTGTAATTGCAAGTAAATATTTATACTTCTCACGCATGCGTACTATGAGTGACGTTCTAAATCATGGGGTGAGAAACCAACGAATCAGCGGACTTAAAATTTTCCCATAGCTTCTACTCGAGTAAAGGTAGGTTATATGCGGTCCGGTATTCATCCCAATGGGAAAGATTCGAGGACAGCACACGTAATTTTGAATCATGGTCAGATGACGAGGGAACACCTGAGATGGTACCCCACTCTCCAAACTTCTACACTACACCAACGTGAGGACATTTGTGGCCATGGCAGTTTTAAAGTGCACCTGAACAGCCCCTTTGTACATGATGATCTTTGGTTGGATTCGAACTCGCCATTCTCCGGTTGCTAATATTAATATAGGGTTTAATAGACTTCGTTACCATTTCACAAATGATTTATTAGGTTTCAGACATGTAATTACTACCTTACTTTTTCTTATTGCTGTTATTTTTTGTTTTCCAGGTACACAGCGACATGACATGACCTCTTGGATGAGTTTCGCTGCTGTCTACGAGTTCATCGACGCTAAGTACAGAAAAGCGCTCACAGCCAGCGAACTTTGAATTTGGAATCATTAACATCCAAATACCGTCCACTCAAACTTTGAGGAATAATTCAGCTTCTCCATAAGTTCATCCGAGATTTGTGTCCACTTTGATGTTTTCTACGGTTCAACCCATGCAAAATGTGCTACAATTTCATTTCACTGCCGGTAGATGGCGCTAGATACCCAAACGCGCGGCTGAAATTTGTTATGGTGTCTTCGGTCTACTTAATATTTTAAAAAGGATGTCAATTAGAGAAGATCTGTTACAAAAATTTTAAATTTCAAATTTTTTTCTATCTGTTAGTAAAAGGTAGTGATCTGTACGATGTTATTTTGTTGAATTTATGTTGCTTGTCTTTAATAAAATTACAAAATATACTTTTCTTTCTTTTTATTTTTGCTATTAAAGCTACTTTATTCAGAAACATTGGATATTTCCCTTTGAGGTTGATCCCGAATCGTCGCCAATGGACCGGTGTGTTCCTCTACTGCGACGTTAATGAACTACCTACCCTATGTAATAACACACTCATTCTAAAAAAAACTGGTTCATTTTGTATCAATAATGGCTCAAAGAGCTGTTACAGAGTAATTTGTAGATGTTTAGTTTGTAGAGATTTACAAAAGTTGAACATGCAAATGTATATTCTGAATTAGAAACTTACAAATAACGATCGTAGTTTAATTTTATGAGAAGTTACTCTCGGTTCTTTCCCTTCGAGATTGATCCTAGATCGTCGCTAATAACCCATTGTGTTACTCCAGTGTGCACAGCTAAATTCAACTACCAACCACAAATAAAGATAGATTTGGTAACGTTCTAATTATTTCATCTAGTTAGTTTTATTCTTTCAATGTTTTTAGTTACTTTTCATGTCCTATTTTTTACTAGTCGTGTTCTCGCAACGGTGCGACTCTTGTGTTTGTTTATAATATCTTGAGGGTAAAGAAAGTTTGGAGGAATCATACCAGTACTGTAGATCTTAAAACGTACCTGCTCTGAATATTATGGTTTTTTCAGACGATCTCTTTTTTTTTTAAGTATTGAATTGTAGAATTGAATCTCAAACTGTGAATGTGATTGATAGTTAATATTTAAAATTGCTATTTTTCTTTTCGTTTAAACCAGGTAGCGTTTTTTTTTTTTTTTCATCAATCATAAATTTCCTGCACTTTCTTTTATGAATTGATATTCATCACGCAAGGGTTCTGAGTCTGAAACCCTTTGCTGGCACGGATGTATATAGTGATTAGGAATCCAATTCAAGACGTAGGTCTAAGGTGTTACCCTCTAGATCGGAAAGTTCCTGGTTCGAATCCGGGTCAGTGCATGGATAATTGTAAGCGTGTGCTGTAGAGGCGGCTGGTGCACCTTAAATCTGTCTTGGTGGAGGCCGAAAGTCCTCACGTTGGGTTGGTTTGGAAAGTGGGGTACCAGCTAAGGTGTTGCCTCGTCAACTGACCGTGGTTCAAAATTACGAGGTGTTGTCCTCCAGATATTTTCCTTAAGGAATTGATCCCAGACCGTCGTCAATAGCCCGTTGTGTTTCTCTAGTACGACGTTAATTAAAAAATTACGAATTACCCGTACAGTCATCAATAGCCCCTAGTGTTGCTCTAGTACGACGTTAATTAAAAATTACTAAATTATCACTTAGGGGATTGATCCCGGACCGTCGTCAATAACCCGTTGTGTTGCTCTAGTACGACGTTAATTAGAAATTACCAATCAAGACGTAGGTAACTGTCCAATTAGCCCTCTGTCAGTAAAACGTTACTGTTCAGCGGCCAGTTAAACCAT
Source organism: Metellina segmentata (assembly GCA_947359465.1). NCBI lineage: Eukaryota > Metazoa > Arthropoda > Arachnida > Araneae > Tetragnathidae > Metellina > Metellina segmentata. Next base: position 105,664,398 of record OX375878.1, read on the forward strand.
TCGCGTCGCTTAAAGACGCATGTTTTCAAATCATGAAACAAAAATTCCGTGTCCGAAAATGTTAAGTGTTCAATGACTCATCTTCTTTGCTATTTTTTTCTGTCTTCAGTATAACTCCTTATCTCAGTAATTATGGAGTAAACCCTATCTCAAAATACCTTCAAAAACATTTCCTATGGAGCGTATTAGTTATAACAGCTAATATCTATTGAGTCAATAACTGTCAATGTCAACTTTTTGCTACTATTTTTCAACTTTTACGACGGGTATCTTTTAAAGCAAAATTGTACTTTCTTGGAATTTCTTTTTAAGTAAAATTGTACTTTCTTGTGATGCCTTTTGAAGCAAAATTCTACTTTCTTGGAATCTTTTAATCAAGCGCTGTGTTTCAAAATTTTGGAACATTTCGAAAATTTTGGTGTATTTTTTTGAAAATTCATAAAAAGTCAACGAACCTTTAGTCCCTTTTTTTACTATTTCTTTCGAAGAGTTTTAAATCTCCTGCGTCGTCGAAACAATCTTAATTTGTATATTCCTGATTGGACTTTCCGGACCATGACGTCACAGTGAGGGCTTCGCCCCAAGCTCGCTGACGCTCGCCAACTCCCTGTGATTGCTACGCAATTTACTCTAACACTTAATGCACCCTAAACTAATAGCTGTATTAGTAAAGAAACTTCTCCATCTTGTTCCTGTACAATTTTGAATAAACCATGTAATTTTGTGTTCTGTACTTTCTCGGGAAACCTGAGAATAGAGCGAAAAAAGCGAGTTGAGCCGAAGGTTACGGTTTAGCCTTTTGTACTTTCCTTCTCCAAGACGTAACACCGTGTTTCAACGGCCAAAAAAAATTGTTGCTACGATAAATATTATATCTGGCAAACCCGTTAGTTAGAAATTTAACCTTTCATTTCTGTTGCGCTATCGCTCCGCGATGAACAATTTGTACACTGTCGCGAAATTATACTTTTTGTCACATTGAATTTATTTATGAACCTATTTTACGAATAATTATACCATAAGAAAGAGTGCATTCTAAGCTTTCACGTGGTATTTTTAAAACTAATAGTATTAAGCTATAGATATGACAGTTTTAGTTTTGTATCGGAAATCACAATCTAAAATATACGAAATTTGTATGACCAACATTAATCGCATCGAATTTTATTAACTAATTTCAAAAATAATTGTACCTTAAGAAAGAGTACATTCTAAGGTTTCCTGTGATGTTTTCAAATTTAAAACTAATAGTAATAAGCTATAAATATGACGTTTTTAACGAAAATGTTCCAATTTTTCCCGAATTTCAGAAAAATATCAGGAACCAAATTGAATTTTCTAAAAATTGCAAAAATTGACGCTTAGAGGTACTCTAGAAGTAAAATTATCGGCTGAAGACAAAAAATTTGTACGTGTTTTGCGCACTTGCGTCAAAAATTTCGCTTTTTTTACTTTGACACTTAAATGCACCCTAAACTAATAGCCGCATCGGAAAAAACTCTTCTCCATCTTGTTCTCTGTACAATTTTGAACAAACCATGTTAATTTCGTAAATTTCAAATTCGTACTTTCTAGGAAAACCGTGTAAGAATCGAGCGAAAAAAGTGAGTATTCAATCCTGGGGCTGCGGTTACACTTTTTTAATATAGAAAGAAAAGCTGAAAGAAAAATGTTTTGAATTTTTCATTGGGAGAACATTATTTTAAGAGATACCAAATTCCAAGTTTTGGCTCCAAGCTGTAGCAACCAAGAAAGAAAAACATCGTAAGTGGTTTTTTTTGTGCTAGAGAGAGAGAGAGATTCATAAAAACCATATGTAATAGAAAATAATATGTAAGTTCTTTTTTTTTTTCATTTTTAAATTGGTTTGCTATTTTTTTTAATTTATGCTACTTTTTGATCGGCAGCCCTGATATATGTACATGTATATTTAAAACCTAATTCAAAAAGGTTGGCACCTGTACTCCTATAGCTTAAAATAAAAATGAAATATGTCTTGTAATTTGAAAAAAATCTCATATAAATATTAAAGAAAACAGTTTGTTACTCTTACTTTCAAAATTTTTGTAACTTTTCGAAAAATATAGTGATTTTTTTAAATTCCCCGAAGGTTAATGAAACTTATAAAATAAAATATTTATCTTTTTTTATTCAAATTTCTTGCCGAAGAAGACGTTTTTTTGAGGGTACTATTTGAAAAAATTATCCTGCTATTTCGCAAGTTCTTTGACTAGCAGCCATGATAAATGTACATGCATATTTAAAAGATATTTCCAAGAAGTTTGGACTATTAATCTCATAGCTTGAAATAAAGATAAAATGTGGCTTGTGAATTAAAAAATTTACTACAAATATTTACGAAAAAGGTATACTACACCCTAAGACAAAAAAAAATGTTGCACCTAGAAGGAATTGTCAGAATGCAGCGAAATTTACAAAGATGGTAAAGTGCTTATGAATGATTAAAATTTGAGACTGAAAGATGAAAGTTTATTGAGAAAAATTCAAAAAAGTGGTATTATTCAGCATAGCGTATGACCGCCATTATGTCTAATGCTGCATGCCAAGCGCCTTGGTTGGGAGTCATACAGGTTCTTTATGAAGTCCCTGCGACAGTCCTTCGCATGCTGCTTGAACCCTGTCACGAAGTACCAGTAGATTACGCGGTACGGGCGGAGTGGTTACATCTCGTCCAATGGCATCCCATACATTCTCTATCGGGACAGGTCCGGTGAGTATGCTGGCCATGGTAAGATATCGTTGCGTCGTATACAAGCTCTAGAGACAGCAGCAATATGGGGTCGAGCATAGTCTTGTTGAAAAAGCGGGTGAACCTGGGAGGTCATGAATGGGAGCGTAACTGGCTGTAAAATTTCGTGTGTGTAACGCTGGACTGTCAACGAGCCCGTAACGAATGAACCACGCCATGACACCAGGTCTTCTGGACGTGTGACGCTGCGCAACAAACCGTGAATCTTGGCGCTGACTACGTACGTTGCCTCCACACACGGATTCGATTATCGTCTCCTCTATGACTCGACAAATACTATAGAACTCGCATGTTTCCTTATAAAAATGACAACGAATTCCGTCTGGAATAAATTGCCAAAAGCCACTGCATTGGAACTAACAAGCTTTCACACATTTAAAAAAATTTGACCCAAGGTCGACTGAATTCTCGTCGAAACCGTACTATATTGTCACTTATTTCATCTACTATATTACTACTTATTTAGAGCTTGTGCCACAAAACTCTACTATATATCGACTAAAACTATAAAACTCGCACGTTTTTTTTATAAATATGGCAAGAATTCCTAAAAGTCACTGCAACGGAACCAACGAGCTTTCATACATTAAAAAAAATTACTACTGACCCAAGGTAGACTAAATTCTTGTCGAAGCTGTACTATATTTTCATTTATTTCATCTGCTATATTACTGCTACTTTTAGAGCTTTGGCCACAAAGCTCCACTATATCTCGACTAAAACTATAGAACTCGCACGCTTTCTTATAAAGACGGCAACGAATTCCGTCTGGAATGAATTCCCAATAGTCACTGCAACGGAACTAACACAAGGTTTCATGCATTAAAAAAAAATCTACTGACTCAAGGTCGACTGAATTCTCGTCGAAGCTATATTGTCATTTATTTCATCTACTATATTAGTGCTTCTTTTAGAGCTTCAGCCACAAAACACCACTATATATCGACTAAAACTATAGAACTCGCACGTTTTCTTACAAAGATGGCAACGAATTCCGTCTAGAATGAATTCCCAAAAGTCACTGCAAACGGATGCCGACCCAAAGCAACCGGACTATGATACATAACTCTGAGCCTTTTCCAATCTCGCATGACGTCACCGGCAGCTCTAAAAATCGCTTCTTTTTCGGGGCGAAAACGTTTCCAATTAAAGCGCTTAACAAGAGTAAGCTCTCTTGCAAATTGGACGAAACAAGTTTTGTACCGCGGCCAGAATGACTGAACATCATTCAAACCGCAGTCGGGGGCTAAAACATTGTTTTAGCGGGGGAGTGTGTGCATATGGCCTGACAGGTGGCTAATTAGTTATTTCTCGCCGGGTCATTTATAATGGCCTGTCGGCGGATCCTAATGAATGGCCCTCCCCTTTCTGGGGCCCTTTTCATTACTTTGGCCCTCCATTTAGCATTCCCCCACTTGCGCTTGATGGCCGACACGTATGTGTGTGCGTGCGGCGGAGGTTTCAGCGTGTTTGACTCTGGCCGTTTGATGCATTAAAGGGGGGAATGGATTTCAATGTAGTGTGAGGAGAGAGAAATTAGCAAAGGCCTTCCAATTCTTCCTCTTTTGTCCGGGTCGCTTGCTGCTTTACAGTGGTTTGTTCGCGTGTGTTTCGACGATGCCTCTTCGTTTTTTAAAAGGAAAATACTGCTACTCGAATGAGTGGGTTTGTGCTGGGAAATTCAAGTCCGTTTCATTGCAAAGTTGCTGGTGCGTGTTTAAGAATAAAAAAAAGTTTATTGGTAAACGTAAAAAAAAAAGTATAATGCTAGTTAAATAGGTTCGAACCTCAAATGTCCTCACTTTGGCGTGGTGTGGATTTTTAGAGAGAGCGGTGATATCATCGGCCTGTGATTCAAAATTACGAGGTGTTCTTCTTTCCATCGGGATTGATTTCTGTCCGTTGCGAATGGCCCGTTGTGTTGCTCGATTGCGACGTTAATTCAACTACCTACCTACCAAAGTTTTACAGTATCATATCAATAATATGGAGAGTGGGGTGCGGGCTCAGGTGTTGCCTCGTCATCTGACCGTGGTTCAAAATTACGTGGTGTTGTCCTTACTTCCATTGTCCATATTTCTATTTCCTATATTTCCCTTAAGGGGGCCGACCAACCGGTATAGTGGTTAAGGTGTAAGCTTCTAGATCGGAAGGTTCCTGGTTCTAATCCGGGTCCGGGCATGGATGTTTGTAAGTGTATGGTATTGTTATTATTGTTATTTTTTTCCCTTCTGGAAATGATTATTATTTTCTTTTTCTTTTGTTCTTTTCTCATTTTGTTCTGTGTTAATTTTTCAAACTTTGTCATCCTCTTCTTTTGTCATTTTGTATTTTTGTGCCTTCATGTTTTACCCTTCAATTGACTTTCCCCTTCTGTGTACTTAAATGTGTATGTATATATTGTGGATTGCTTAGCTCTCCCTTATCCCAGAATCTCCTCCGTAAGGCGGACTATACAGCTGAAAGCCACACAGGTGAAACAGTGTCCGCCTACGGCGTCCAATCCAATCCAAGTGTATGGTATAGAGGCGGTTGGTGCAACTTAAATCTGTCGTGGCTGAAATTCCTCACGTTGGGTTGGTGTGGAAAATTGGAGAGTGGGGTGCCAGCTCAGGTGTTGCTTCGTCATCTGACCGTGGTTCAAAATTACGAGGTGTTGTCCTCGGATCTTTCGCTTAAGGAACTGATCCCGGACCGTCGTCAATAGCCCGCTGTGTTGGTCTAGTACGACGTCAATTAAAAAATTACCAATTAACCTATCAATAATATTTGATAATTGGTAATTATTAGTTAACATCGTATTAGAGCAACACAACGGGCTATTGACGACGGTCCGGGATCAATCCCTCAAAGGAAAGATCCGAGGACAACACCTCGTAATTTTGAACCACGGTCAGATGACGAAGCAACACCTGAGCTCAATAATATTTGGAGAGTGGGGTGCCAGCTCAGGTGCTGCTTCCTCATCTGACCGTGGTTCAGAATTACGAGGTGTTGTCCTCTAAAATTTCTCTTGAGGGATAGATCCTGGACCGTTGTCGATAGCCCGTCGTGTAGCTCAAGAACGACGTTAATTTAAATTACCATTACAATTACTATATCAATAAAAAAGATAGACGCGGTAGCCCAGTTGGTAAAGCAAAGAATTAGCAAACGGAGGGTTGCGAGTTCGAATCCGACGAAAGACCGTCACATACAAATGGGGCTAAATCTATTCAGGCCTCAAATGTCCTCACGTTGACGTGGTGTCGAAGATTGGAGTGTGGGGTGCCAGCTCAGGTGTTGCCGCGTGATCTGACAGTGGTTCAAAATTACGTGGTGTTGACCTCGGATCTTTCCCTTGGGGGATTGATCCCGGACCGTCGTCAATTGCCCGTTGTGCTGCTCTAGTACGATTATGGTAATTTTTAGTTAACGTCGTACTAGAGCAACTCAACGGGCAATTGACGACGGTCCGGGATCAATCCCTTAAAGGAAAGATCCGAGGACAACACCTCGTAATTTTGAACCACGGTCAGATGACGAAGCAACACCTGAGATGGCACCCCACTCTCCAAACTTCCACACCAATCCAACGTGAGGACTTTCGGCCACAACAGATTTAAGGTGCACCAGCCGCCTCTACACCATACGTTTACAAACATCCATGCTCGGACTCGAACCAGGAACCTTCCGATCTAGAGGCTAACACCTTAACCACTATACCGGTTGGTCGGCTGCTCTAGTACGATCGTTTATTAAAAATTACCATTACCAAATTCGATCGTCAGATATACCATCTTTCAATACAAACAATATCGCAGTCTCTTCGCTTCACGTTATTACCTCTCCACCCGTGGTCCCAAAACACAAAACCGCGTCTGACGGACCCTTATGCGTTAAGTGCACACAAGTCCTACCCAATCGAATCCTTGTCCCTAATGACTCCCTTCTCACTCCGTCCGCGCTCCAGCATCCAGGGTTTGTAAATAAAAGATCATTTCAATGTTGAAGAGGACGGACGGACACCCATTTCCCGAGCTGAAGCACTCCGCGTCCCAAATGTCACGCTTGCTCGCAAGGCCCCCCAAACAAGGCCCTGGAGGCAAGAGTGGTTTTTTTTTTGACAGGCCCTCCTCTCTCTTGAGCCAGACATTTAAAGAGGTTGAGGGGGTGTTATGCATTTGAATGATGAGCCCGGTTTGTAGTGTTTGAAGTGGGGAAAGAAACTCGCGAGCGCTCTTTGCGGTTCCTGTGGGATTGGAAATTGAAATATTTTATTCCTAGCCCCAGTTTGTGGAATACCAGTATCAATTTTTTGGATTTGATTTGTTTTTGGTAGATAGTTGATTCCGCGTCGCACTGAATGAATTTGTTCTAGAAATGCAGTGAAGTGATTTCGTCAATTTCTTTCTTCAAGAGCTTTGGGTGAATTATTTCAAACCGTATGATTTAGATAATCTAACCTAAAATATTCTGTTAAATGACTATTCCGGTCGGATGTGTATTAGAATAGACACCGTTTGGTAGGTAAATATTTAAATAACGTCACACTGAAGAAACACGACCGGCTATTGGTGACGGTCCGGTATGCATCTCAAAGGGAAAGATCTAATCTCGGGAGCAGAAAATGCTTAAAAGTGCGACGTACGTCGTAGAACAAAATCTTTGCCGAACAATTTTTCCTTAATTTTATCAAAATTTGGGCCAATTTTTTTAAAAATCATAAGTTACGTTGTTCTGTAGTCCAAAGCGCGCTCCTTGCCAAACCTTTTTTTCTTTTCTAGCTATGGAACAACCTCCCTACACCGCCCAAATTATCACAAACACTTTAAATATAACACATCTTCTATGTCAACGACAAAATATTTAACTTCAAAAGTTAGCGACAGAATTGCAAATTCTGAAAGCATGCATTGGTTTTAAATAAAGTAGGTTAGTTAACTTTCATTTTTTTATTATAAATATGTAACACATATTTACCCGTTAAATATAACACATCTTCTATGTCAACGACAAAATATTTAACTTCAAAAGTTAGCGACAGAATTGCAAATTCTGAAAGCATGCATTGGTTTTAAATAAAGTAGGTTAGTTAACTTTCATTTTTTTATTATAAATATGTAACACATATTTACCCGTTAAATATAACACATCTTCTATGTCAACGACAAAATATTTAACTTCAAAAGTTAGCGACAGAATTGCAAAGTCTGAAAGCATGCCTTGGTTTTAAATAAAGTAAGTTAGTTAACTTTAATTTTTTATTATAAATATGTAATACATATTTACCCGTTAAATATAACACATCTTCTATGTCAACGACAAAATATTTAGCTTAAAAAGTTAGCGACAGAATTGTAAATTCTGAAAGCATGCCTTGGTTTTAAACAAAGTTGTTAGTTAACTTTGATTTTTTATTATAAATATGTAATACATATTTACCCAATAATTGTGTTTTCCGTCAGTCTTTTATTTTACTGCAGTTTTTAAAATACGGACAAAATACCTGCAGAACGATTGTAATTGCTTGGAATTGTGTTGTAGAACAATAAATATAACTCTGCACCTGGGGAACCAACCATGTAATTTTGAACTACGATCAGATGACAAGCTCAACACCTGAGCTTCCAAGCCACTCTCCAACCTTCCACACCACGCCAAAGTAAGGAGATATTTCACGCCACGACAGATTTAAAGTGCACAGTCTCAGTTTGTTGGATTCGTACTAAAAGATTAGCAACAAGATTGTTGCGTGTACGAAATTCTATTCAACCAAGTACCGTAGTGTATGTGGGGGCTGGTGGATGTTAAACTTCCTTACATTTTCGTGATGCGGCAGTTTATTGAGTGGTGTACCGTCTCAGATGTCCACCTTCTCATTTGATCGAGGTTCAAATTTAAGAAGCGTCCTTGGATCTTTCCCTTCGGGTGTTGATCCCGGATCGTCGCTAATAGCCCGTTGTGTTTTTCAGTGCTATATTAATTCAACTACCTACCTTGCTTCAACGAATTTTTGATCGAATAATTCAGATTAATAATTACGCTAAATCATCATGGCATTTGAAAACTCACTTTAAACTGCAAGTTAGAAGGCTCTGTAAACGGCATGTTTTCTAAACGTTCAATAACAGCATGTGAAATATTGTGCCGAACAGGATTAATATTTTGCTGATTAGTTAAAACTAAATTTTCTACCTATCAGAATATGTAAGGCTTGATCAAATTAAAATGTTTGACCAGAAAATAAATAAAAAATTTTCAATTAGAAATGTATTAGGGTCAATGAAAAACTCTTTTTTAATACTTTTAAATACAATTATGCAGGTAGATAGTTGAATTTACGTCGCTCTGGAGCAAAACAACAGGCCATTGGAGATCATCCGGGATCAATCCGGTTGGGATATTTCCGAGGACAATACCTCGTCATTTTGAACCAAGCTCTCGACTGTTCAGGGAAACGGGATGTTACAGACTCACTCCATTAAAACGTTTCTGCATATCTCGATCGAAGAAAAGTAGAAAATAAAATAAAAATTGATGAGCATAAGTGCTTACATAAGGGGGGGGGTATGCAGTACCAACTTACCAGCCTGAAGAATCAGTGCATCACCAAATTCAGAGGGTACTGACAGAATTTACACAACAAAATTGAATGTAAGAAAATAATACAAATAATATCAAACAAAAATAAATGATACCTTGGTTACCTGAGAGGTTATTACTTAATTATATTTACTTAAGAGTGTGTATTCTAGGTGGGTAATCGTGAAAGAGAAAGGCGTCACCCATGACAGCTTCTCGGTGGTAAGAGAATTGACGCTTTCCAATTCTAAAACACCTGCATACTCCGAGTTTCAGTGTTTTTTTTCTTGTGTCTGTGAAACTTCTTTTAGGTAGTCAACTTGCTTTTCTGATTCGATTCATTTTCAATCTGTCCAACGAATTTCTTGTGTCTTGTCGGGACCATGGGCACAAGCAAAGGGCAGAGGACATGCGAAAAGTGGTACACCCATGTGGAGATAGGGAAGTAAGTAAGGTATAGTTCCGGAGACAATGTACGGTGCCTTTCTGTCAAATGACGGAGTCCAAATGAGACAATCCAAACTTCCCCACAACGCTGACTTAGGGACATTTGAACTCCTGACAGGTTATACCTACAAAAACCCCTTAGATATGACGGTCCTTGGTAGGATTCAAACTCGCAACCCTCCGGTTGCTAATCCGTTATTCTTTCAACCGGGTTTCGTGGCCGATAATTCGATTAGAATATCAGCTGCCACAAAAACTTGTAAACGTATAGCAGCATAGGAGACGAAAATGTAAGCTATCACCGAAATCACTTTATTTGTTGTCATAATTTACTGAACTCGCATCTGTATTATTTAACCAACCGGTCTGGTGGTTAAGGTGTTAGCCCCAAGATCGGAAGGTTCCCGGTTCGAATCCGGGTCAGTGCATGGATATTTGTAAGCGTATGGTGTAGAGGTGGCTGGTGCACCTTAATTCTGTCATGGCCCGAAAGTCCTCACATTAGGTTGGTGTGGAAGTTTGGAGAGTGGGGTGTCAGCTCAGGTGTTGCCTCGTTATCTGACCGTGGTTCAAAAATATGTGGTGTTGTCCTCGGATCTTTCCCTTAGTTGATTGATCCCGGACTGTCGTCTACAGCCCGTTGTGTTGCTCTAGTTCGACGTTAATTAAAAATTACCATTACTAACTAAGCAATTATCTGTCCGTTATGTTGATGAGATATCTATTTGTTTGTTTGTCTGTTGGAGAAATTATATATATATACGGTTAAATACGCAAGTGGGAAATCTGTTATTATTTCTCAAATTTCAAATAAACTGTTTCCCTGTTAAGTTAAATAATCGAGTTGGAAGCTTTTATTATTGAAAAGGGTTCTTATTATTGAGATTTACCCTATTGAGTCCTAGAAGTAATTGCTTAAAAAATAATCTCAGCCTGATTTGAAGGGAAAGTTAAGAAATGTTCGTGAATAGTCACACCTCAAGTGATTTCGCTCTTTTGTTAAAAGAAAATTTAATTTTAAAGAGATTTATTTTTAGTAGGTACTTGCAGAGTTTTTTTTATTGGTTTCCAATTGATTCTCACTGTTTATTACTCTGTTATGCCGAAATACCTTAATTTAAACCTCAAGTATGAAATAATAAACATGTTGAGACTTAGCTGATACCTTAATGTTGTAGCCTTTTTCATCTCTCTCTCTAAAATTGCTCTTTAATAATTAATACTAAAACATTAAAGCTAAACCCAACCAGTTAAATAAAAATTAGCATTGTATGTATTTATTCTACAATTGATGTATTTATGCTACAATTGATGTATTTATTCTACATTGATGTATTTATTCTACATGAATCGTTAAAATATCTTGTCAAGTATAAATTCAATTACAGTTATAAGGAATTTGCTCAACAAAAAAAAAAAACTATTTTACTTACTCGTTTTTATGATTTGATCGATTCGAAATGCAAGTAATTATCAAAACAAAAAATTTTGAATGAATTTGCTCAGTAAAATAAAATATACTAAATAGTTTTTATTATTTGACATATTCTAAATGCAAGTAATTATCAAAAAAACAAAAAATAAGTTCCATTTAGAAGAGCTCTTATGTTAAAAAGCTAAATAGAAAATTTTACAATACAATTTTAAATATTATATTTGAAAGAAGCAGTCATGCTCTTCGGGATAAGTATTTCATTAAGCTAATTTATGAAGACATAACTAACGACATATTATGAACATGAATAGCGAATAGCAACACATGGGTGAGAAGTCCAAGCAGAATTTAAGTTAGCGACAGAAGAGAAAAACATATGCGAATCGGCAAACAAAGAATTTAAAGTTGCATAATCGGCAACTTTAAGTTTTGTTCCAGAGTTATGATAGAGGATTCGGGCCGAGGAACGGATAGCTAATTAAAAAGAGTGTGCTAGAGAAAAGTGTTTCGAGACCTCACCCTTTATGTAAACAAATAAATATGTGAGATTCTTAACCCTCTGAGGAGTTCATACTCATATATTCTTTCTGTAATTTCAATCTTCCCTGAACGACTTCTAGCCATTTTGACTGTCTTAACCAATAGAATCCTTCCTAGGATTCTTACAGCCAATAGATAAGGCTATATAATCATTGTGAGAGTTAGGGGGAGACACTGTTGCAAAATTTCGTGATGGAGATGGTCCGGGATCAATCCCGAAGGACAACATCTCTTCATTTAAAATCACAGTCGTATGATGAAGTCCACATCTAAGCCGAATTTTTCGTGAAGCTTCGATGGTTAAAATTAGTAGGTTGGTACATATTCAATTAACGTCGCATTGGAACAACACAGCGGGCTATTAGCGACGGTCCGGAATCAAACACGAAGGGAAAGATCCGAAGACAATACAACATATTTTTGAATCATTAAAATTAGTAGGTGATGGTTATAAACAAATACTTGAATTGAGCAGTGGGGTTTCTCAAGCTATCGAAAAGGTATAAGTAGGAAAAAAGTTTTTTAAACACAAACCTTTAAAATTAGTAGATGATAGTTATAAACAAATACTTAAATTGAGCAGTAAGCTAGCTACCTAAATGTTACAAGCATTTGAAAAGTTTTCTAAACACAAACCATTAAATTTAGTAGGTGATGGTTGTAAACAAATACTTGAATTGAGCAGTGAGGTTTCTCACAAGCTACCAAAAAGTTATAAGTAGGAAAAAAGTTTTTTTAAACACAAACCTTTAAAATTAGTAGATGATAGTTATAAACAAATACTCAAAATGAGCAGTAAGCTAGCTACCTAAATGTTACAAGCATGTGAAAAGTTTTCTAAACACAAACCATTAAATTTAGTAGGTGATGGTTGTAAACAAATACTTGAATTGAGCAGTGAGGTTTCTCACAAGCTACCAAAAAGTTACAAGTAGGAAAAAAGTTTTTTTAAACACAAATCTTTAAAATTAGTAGATGATAGTTATAAACAGATACTTAAAATGAGCAGTAAGCTAGCTACTTAAATGTTACAAGCATGTAAAAAGTTTTCTAAACACAAACCATTAAATTTAGTAGGTGATGGTTGTAAAAAAATACTTGAATTGAGCAGTGAGGTTTCTCACAAGCTATCAAAAAGTTACAAGTAGGAAAAAAGTTTTTTTAAACACAAACCTTCAAAATTAGTAGATGATAATTATAAACAAATACTTAAAATGAGCAGTAAGCTAGCTACCTAACAGTTACAAGCAGGTGAAAAGTTTTTTAAACACAAACCATTAAAATTAGCAGGTGATGGTTATAAACAAATATTAAAATTTAGCAGTGAGGTATCTCAAGAGAGCTACCGAAAAGTTAGACGGAGAAAAGTGTTCTAAACACAAATCACCATTATTTATCCGCTTAATATGAAGAAAAACTACCACCACCTCTGAACGAAAACTTTTCTGCTGAAACAAACTTTGTCGTTTGTCTCAGAGAGAAGAGAATAAAAGCCCATACTTCCCCTTCGCTTTGTTCCATCGCCAACGGGGTTCCTCCGCAATGAGTGTCTGCTCCCGCATCTCTGCAGGCGATGCTTTCAGCTGCTCAACAGTAGCTCTTTAGAGCAATGTCATCACCTCACCATTCACCCAGACACCAGCATTCAAAGACCCCCCTCCTCTTGCACCTCGCGCTTCCTTTTGACAAAAAGGAAAGGAGATGACGAAAAAATTTGACAGATATTTTGCTTTGGGTCCTGCTTTTTATGGGGTCGACTTTCGATAATGCCCGCTTTGTTCAAAAATGGGTTTCATCTTCAGAGCGATGGTGTTTTTTGTATGGATGGTTTGGTTTCGGTGATGGTTTATATGAGTTCTCTGAGGTGAGTCGTTAGCAAATAGGGATATTTCGACTTTTGAATGTTCTTAGTGGTGCTTGATACTATCGATTTCTCTCTTTTAAATATTTGAATAATACTTAGCATCGATATCGTATCATAGAGTTTAAAATTCCTGTTAACCATACAAGTGGTTTCGACAAAATATCTCCTCCATAAAGTTCAGAACAATTTTGCTAATGACGATATATCGCATCATCGATATATTGCCCTTTTTTTATGGTGAAGAAGTTAAGATCTGGTCGGTTTTCTTCTAATGACGAGGTTTCTCGTCCATAGAGAACTGGTCAGTTTTGCTAATGGCGATATACATTCATCGATACAACCATCAGGAGGGTAATCTTTTCGGTGCATATATTTTTAGTTAAAATTTGGTACTTCCAAATTTATAATTAATTCAATAATAATCACTACTTATAGAAACATGTTTGACTTCAAATATTGTCTATTTCAATTTAAAAAATACGAAACAATCATATTTACAAAAAAAACACTTTTAAATCTGTACCAGTATTTAATTTTTAGTACCAGGAGCTTATTTGTTTCTGTAAAAAATATAAAACTATTGATTTTAAATACAAGTTAATTAAATAAACTTATTTTATACTTAAAATGTAAATAACTTGTTTCAAAGATTATGTTTTTCACAAGTGCTTAACGTACTAATTGAAAATTTAAAAATACCTTTCAATAAACGTTTCCATGAACTATCTACAAAAAAAATGAAAAAATTTTCCCTCTCAATGATCGCAACGATCTGGATATTTCTTGATGCTATTTGTTTCGAATGAAAAATTTAAGTTTACTTCGTGTAATGAATGGATGTTTAAAGGTGTTAGAAACAAGAAAATGCCTCATTGAGGAAATCTAGGAAGCGTATACTTGTCTTCTCTGTACACAGATGATATGCGTAAGAAAACCACTTTTACAGAAACCTGAGTGTAACTGGATTGGTTACGTGTAACTGGATTGGTTACTTGCAACTTGTCAGGAATTTACAACAAATGTTCGGGGAAGGTAGGAATAAAGTAAAAAGTGGAATGGTGTGATATTTAAAATATTTAAAGTTAGAGTCCTTTTTTATCCGATGTGAAATAAGTCATGTATTTTTTTCGTAAAACAATTAGTTTCACTAAAACTTAAGATTTGGCTTCAAAATATTGTGCTCGTGCGTGGGCTAATAGAATTAAATATTCGATGTGACATCAACTAACTGATATTTATTTAACCTAAAACATTACGGCAGAAAAAATAACTGTTCAGGTTGTTTGGGTTTTATGGCGCAAGAGTGATATCTGACCAAGCTGCCGCAAGACAGCCAATTTTCAATTTCTAACGTACACATTACCACATTACATTATATGTGTATGATAACGTATACTGTATTTAATAAACATTGTCGTACTTGTCAAATAAATAAAAACCCGAGACTGAAACGTTTTGACAATGCCTCCAGTTGATAAATAATTTGAATAAATTGCAGTTGATAGTGTGGGTGGTTTCAACTTTTATTCAACATATTACAATTCAACATTATTATTCAACAATATTATTATTCAACATTATTATTTCATTTTTTTCAATTTATATCAACAATTCTGCTACAAAATACTTAACTTTGAAAACTGATCCCCATACTTGATTTAGGTGGCCATTTGCTTCAAAATGTATAACATTTGAAGCTTGTGCAAGTTTTCTGAGACCAATTTTCCAACAAGTTCCAAAGAGTGTCTTAAGTAATGGAAATCCAGCATTTGCGTCTTCTCATTTCAAATAAATTCTGAAATGCAATAAGGTTAGACTATTATTAATAATAGCCCACAGACCAGAGACAAATGGAAAGGTCAAAAGACTCAATCAAACAATAGTTGCCAGTTTAAGATGTAAAATTAGTGAATATCGGACTAAATTCTCTGGTCCAAATTATTCGAACAAGTCACACAGGAATATAACTTAACACCCCATTTTGTAACAGGGTACCCACCAGCGTATTTAATGTATGGCACTATCTTTCCCAAATCCATTAAATGAAAATATTTATCCACCTCTAGAAGTGGCTAGGAAATTAGCTGTTGCAAGAACTAATCAATATCATGACAGAAATAAAATGCATTATGATGCCAGATTTGTCAATATAACTTTTAATCCTGATGATGTAGTTATACTCGAAGAATTCAACTATACCAATAGTAGGAAACTTTCGCTACATAGGATTATTAAAAAAAATGTCAGATGTAAATTATGAATTTAGTAAACCAAACTTTCACACTAAAGAAAAAACAGAAGTAGTGCAATGTGTCAAACTTAAGGAAATATTATTCTTCTGGCAGCTTAAAATTAACTCATGAATAAAGCTTGTCAACACCGAATGTGATCTTCTTTCTTTTTCCTTTTCTTTATTAATATTGAATATTTTGTCTTAAATGTTTAATGTTTTCGTGGTCTTATTAAAAGAATATGGAAACATTAAAAAATGTTCTTGAATAATGTATTAAAGTGTTAATATATGTTGGAAAAGTATTATTAATTGCTTAGTAGTGTTATAATGTTTTATGCGTTTGAAAAGCGTACAATTTTTAACCGTATCCAGTATTTAATTTTGCAAACTCAGAAAAAAAGTTTTCAAATGTTTTAAGAGGAAAGGCCAGAATTCCAAACTTTATTTTCTACTTAATTTCAGCTTCGGAAAGTACAATCTGGAGAAGGTTAATATAATATTAAAATTACATTATTAATATTTTTAATTGTTCAAAAATTATGTTCTCAAACATTAACGAAACCTGTTTAACTTTGATGTCGCCAACCAACCAGTATAGTGGTTAAGGTGTTAGCCTCTCGATCGGAAGGTTCCTGGTTCGAATCCGTGTTCGGGCATGGATGTTTGTAAGCGTATGGTGTAGAGGCGGCTGGTGCACCTTCAATCTGTCGTGTCCGAAAGTCCTCACGTTGGATTGGTGTGGAAGTTTGGAGATTGGGGTACCAGCTCAAGTGTTGCTTCGTCATCTGACCGTGGTTCAAAATTACGAGGTGTTGTCCTCGGATCTTTCCTTTAAGGATCCAGGACCGTCGTCAATAGCCCGTTGTGTTGCTCTAGTACGACGTAAATTACAAATTACGAAATTACTAACTCTGATGTCATAGCTCGCACTTGTGGAGATAAGACATCACATGGTATAAAACCTCTAGCTTAATCCTCTTTAAAATCCCACTTTATAAAGGTGCAATTCCTACAGCGCGTCAGACGTAATGCGTCTGACGCAGAGCACTGCCACAATGGAATGTTACGGATAAATTTGGGTCAATTACATCATTCCTCAACCGATTTTTACAGGTAATACATCACATTAAAGAAAACAAACTTATTTCAAAGGAGTTATAAAACACGAAAATCCTTTAAGTAATGAAAGTGCTGTAATAAGTTTAAGTTGGGACGATTATGGAACTGTTTCCACAATGCGTAAGGTACGGAAGCACCAACTATGCACCAGCCATACTGCAATAGACGCAATACGTCAGCCGCATACATCAGACGCGCTATAGGAATTGAACCTTAAAATTGAACTCGCGGAAAATCAATCTTCTATTATCATTCTGTCTTGCTGTGCGTTGTATCTATTTTTCATATCTAATAAGCGTATCGTTTTTCTAACTACTCGGTGTTTCTTTGACTGATACTAACCACATTCATTCCCTCGCACATATATACTTATACATATGGGATCAAATACAGAACTGCAAGTTAAGACATGGACATTTTATTATTTAAAAGGGACATGGGACAAAACAATAACAGTTAAAACAATGAGGAAGAAACATCGGCGTCGATATCACATTCAATAGAGCTCATCATAACTCAGTTGTAGCGCAGAGCTCTTTCCTTCGTCTGCGTCCATATATCGTCTGATTAGTAATAATGTGACGCGGAACGTCACCGAAAATGTATACATCCGTGTGGGATGGGAACCTAGGGAATATTTTCCCACATACATATATATACACATACACTCACATATACATATGCAAACATATATACATACATATACATACCTATACGTATACATATACATACCTATACGTATACATATACATACCTATACGTATACATATACATACCTATACGTATACATATACATACGTATACGTACACATATACATATACAGATATATACACAATATACATATACATGTACGTGTATGTGTAGGTATGTGTAACACAAAACATGCAAAACATTTTAAAAAGCGAAGAACCAAACAGCCGGGGTGTAATCAACCAGAAAACGAAAGTCAAAACATACCGTGCAAGCGCACTGGAGCTACAGACATAACAAGGTAAGCAATATAATTTCAAATACAAAAGAAAATTAAAAATTAAAAGGAAATTTTCGAAAATGAAAGTGTTGATGAATCAGGGCGGGGAAGGAGACTGACACAGACAACAGAAAATAGTGTTTATTACGTATGAGCACTCTCGGAAATTTGTTTTCTGTGTTTGGGTTTTTATGGTGTTTGGGGGAGTAAATTATCAATTTTTCAGTGTATTACTGCTCATACGTAGGAAAACCCATTTTGTGTTGTCTGTGTCAATCTTCTCATGGATGACGCCCTGATCCACCAACACCTTCAATTTCGAAAATTTCCTCATAATTTGTTACTTTAATTTTCCTTTTGTTTTTTTAATTATATAGAGAGAGATATAAATAGATAGATAGAGAGATACATAGAGGAAATATATCCTGTATAATAAAAAAATCAACGAAATCAACTGCTTTTTAAACATTAGATGATTCCTATTTCTTTTACATACAATTCATTAAATAACTTAATATTCATAAATACGAAGCACGCACTCTATTCAATCCATAGCATTTGTGAGACTTATAACTGAGCATCCGAAACAGGGCAGAAGCAAACGAATAAAATCAAACCAAGACACATCCCCTACACCAAATCACAATGCAAATGCCAGCCACACTTTCATTAATACCACTGGAAACATACCCAACTCTATGTCCACAGACACGGTGACAGAACCCCGGATTTGTATCCCTCAAAGACCCATCTTCGATCTGTTCTCAATATGTATCAGCATATGCTCAGCATTCTTCTGTTGTTTTAAATTACAACGCTTCTACTTGTTGGACTGCCCGGGGCTCTTTTAACCGACGTCGGGCTTAACTTTGTCAAATAAGCGAGGTATCGACGTTTTTAACAAAGTTCCCGCAGTCCAAAAAAGGAGTTCTTTTTTTATTTCCTCAGTCGGGAAAGGGGTTAGGGTTTCTTTCTTTTATTGGCTTAGGGTTGCGATTTTTCGATCAGATGCCGAGCTCAAAGCCCTGCCTCTCCATTGATTTCTGTTCATCTGCTCTAATTGTAGGGTTACCGCGATGTTGGAAGGTCGGAAATACCGAAAGGGGAAAAAACGGTCTTGTTCTGACAGGATTAAATAAATCGAACTTCATTCAATTTTGAGATGGGTTTACACTGCAAGCTATAAATATGCAGTTGCGTAAGACGAAACCCTGAGGACGTTGTATTGAGGAATCTGCGTGTTATGAGTCTGAAGTTCGCGGAGTTGTCGACAAAGGGGTACGGATGAGCGAAGAGCTGGTGGCAGTGTTTGGAACGAATTTCGAGGTATCGCTCGACGAATAAACTAGCGGTTCATTAAAAAAAATATTTTTAACTTCTGAGTTTCATCGCAAGTTTTAAATTTAATAAGAAAAAAATTCCTTTAATAAGGATAGAATTGAAGTATTTACATTTTGTCTATAATTACTATGCAAAATTGCTGCGTGTTTCCGATTTATAATATAGATATTTACCGACATTCAAAATGTACGTCGAATTTCCTGTTTGCGCCAGTAGGATGCCTAAAGTTATAATAATCATAATTTAATGAGCTATAAAGTTCAATGTGAAGTGCATACATCAATATAGCATCATATTTAGACCACATTGTTTTTTTTGTTTGAATCGTAGCATTTTTATGCACACTAGTTGAGTTGTTCGATTTCTTACTCATGGCCATTTTATGCAACAAGAGGGCAAAGTAAATCGACTCACCAATTTAGTTATATACTGAAGTAAACCCATACAGTGCTTCTCACAAATTTGCATTAAGAGGAATGAAATAAACGCATTAAATTTATCGACCAACGCCATAACGCCAACATATTACACGCTATAGGTACCTTACATTAAAGAGAAGTTATATAAAAACCGGTTGAGAAAGCAGTATTGAAAATTTTGATAATTTACAAGTATTCTGAATATCACACATTAATTTGAAAATCCAATGTAACCAAACCACCGAATAAGACAAGTTTGGTTTGTCGCTCTACCAAACCAAATGCAAATTACCGACATTCTATTAGGTACTGGACAACAGGAAAAATTGAATCAAAGAATTGTGGATAGGTGGTAAAAATAACGTCAGCAATGGAACAATACGTTGGGTTATTGGCGAAGGTCCGGGATCAATCCAAAGATCCGAGGACAACACCTCGCAATTTTTAACTGCAGTCAGACGACGAAGTTGGACCTGAGCTCGCACCCCACCTCTCCAAGCTTCCACACCACACCAACGTGAGGACATTTGACGTCACAACAGAAGTAATATGCAATACAGATATAATATGCAATACAGATATAATATGCAAGATATAATATGAAAGAGGTTTTAACTCGTTGCTAATATGCGACCCTTTCAACTAAGTTACCGAGACTCCCACAAAATTTTTAAATCGTACAAAATTCTGGATTTATTTGAAAACAGAAAAAATTTTCTTCTCCATGCTATCGATATAACCAAAAGTTTTATACCAATTGCATGAAAAAAATGATTTTTCAGCTTCAAATTCTATAAGAAAGGTATAGAAATTTTCTCCTTTCTCTCTCTCTCTGCTATGTGCAAACCGAAAATTCATCTTCAGAGTAATAAGCTTATCCACTAATCTTCCAACCGGGATATCACGACTCCCGAGTCACTGAATAACATACCCTTACAATTGGTTTCGACGAGATATCTCGTCCATTCAGATGTGACCAATTTTGATCGAGTGCCTATGTCAAGATGACAAGCTATCAAGCCATCAAGATATTACCAAATTTTTCATGACGACGAGATCAAAATCTTATCAGTTTTTTTTTAATGACGAGTTATCTCGTCCATCGAGAACAGGTCAGTTTTTCTAATGCGATATTCCTCGTTAAGACAACCACCAGGATGGTTAATCTTTTCGGTGAATAATTTTTTAGTTAAAAATTACTTCCAAGTTAAATTAATTCTTAATTAATCACTACTTTCAGAAGTTAAAATTCCTGTTAACCATACAAGTGGTTTCGACAAAATATCTCCCTAAAGATCTGAACAATTTAGCTAATGACGAGATATCTCATCATCGGATATTATATAAGATCTGATCGGTTTTCTTCTAATGACCAGACATCTTGTCTATCGATCACTGGTCAGTTTTGCTAATGACGATATTCCTCGTCGTGACAACCGCCAGGATGGTTAATATTTTTGGTGTATAATTTGTTTAGTCAAAATTTGTTACTTCCAAAGTTATAATTAATTCACAATTATTAATCCCTACTTTCAGAAATATGTTTGACTTAAAAAATTGTCTATTTCAGATTAAAGAGTACGAACCAATCAAATTTGCAAGAATCACACTAAATCTGTATCGGTAATAAATTTTCAGTAACCAAAAGAGCGTATTTGTTGAAGTAAAAAATATAAAACCCTTTGAATTTTAAACACTTTTATTATTAACTGAACCCTCTAGGGTGGTTTCGAACGTAAATCTCATCCACCAAGATACGACCAATTTCGGTATTGGCGTAATATCTCGTCATCAAGATATTGCTCAGTTCCTTAAGATGACGAGGTGTAGGTAACTTTCTTCTAGTGACTTGACTTCTCATCCATCAAGATCTGGTCAGTTTTGCTAATGACGAGTTACCTCGTCGATACATTGACCAGTAGGGTTAATATGTTATTTTTATTTCTTTACTAATCTAGGAAGTATGATAATCCATTTAACGCAAAACCTTTCCTTGCACACTGTAATCCATGCAAAATGAAAGCGACTCGCGTGTGACTTTGTTAGGAGCCTGTCGTCGGCACTCCGCCTCCACGGGAGTACAGTCCATAGAATGGTACAGTCCCACTCAAATGCCCGGTTTGCAGTCAGACGACTGGTTTGGAAGGAAGGAAGAATGTGGCTGAGTGTGACAAATGGGATTTTGGGAAAACTGTTATTAGGAGCATCTGATAAGGAACTTTGCTCGTTTGCCCGGGAAATGGAAAAGATGCCCTCCAAGATGAACTCTGGGATAAAACCAATTTCCCTCGTGTCTTTGTTCCTGGGTATAAAAAGCACAATAATAGTAAATGGGGATTCCTAATGATTTAGATCTGAGAAATAGTTCTAGGATCTTTTATTATTTTAGTGTGAGAGTTTTCCTGCTTTTTCTCAAGGCACCGTGGTCTGTGAAAGACACGATGTTTTAATTTTTCATTTCCCGTCAAGGGTGAATCTATATGAAAAATTTCGAAGGGATCAAGGTGATGGGTTGGAAGTAAAATCTTGTAAAAACGTTTTTTAAAAAGTGTGATCGTTTGAAATTGGACATTTTCATAGTAACACGAAGCACAATATGCGATTGTGGTGGAGGAAGAATAATGGAAAGGAAAGTCAAGGGCCCATTTTTTAGTGTTTTTTGAGAATTGTTTTTAACAACTACATATTCCATTGTTTTGTCACAGTATACTTTTATTCTAGGTACACTTTACGTCACTTCCACCTACACAAATTACAAAGCAAAATACAGAGTTACATAGGGATTTAAATTAACTTCGTATCGGAGCAACACAACCAGGCCGGTTATTGATGATGGTCCGGGATCAATCCCTCAAGGGAAAATCCGAGAACAACACCACGTAAGTTTGAAACACGGTCAGATGAAGATGCAACACCTGAGTTAGCTCCCCGATCTCCAAACTTCCACACCACACCAACGTGAGGACGTTTGGGTCCACGACGGATTTATCTTGCACCAGTCCCCTCTGTACAAGACGGTCTTTGACAGGATTAAACGCGCAATCGTCCTATTGCTTTTCCAATCGGGCTACTCTTATATCTGAATGTAGTTCAAAATTACGTGGTGTTGTCCTCGGACCTTTCCCTCAAGGGATTGATCCCGGACCGTTGGCAGTATCGCGTTGTGTTGCTCTAGTACGACATTAATTAAACAATTAATTAACAATTAAGTATTAATAATTACATTAATTAAAAATTCCTACCGGCCTACCGCGGTCCCTGCAAAATACAGGAAAGTAAAAGGGTAAGGTAATTTTAATTAACGTCATAGTAGAGCAACACAACGGACTATTAACGACGGTCCGGGATCGATACCCTAAGGAAAGATCCGAGGACAACACCACGTAATTTTGAACCACTGTCAGATGACGTGGCAACACCTCAGCTGGCACCCCACTCTCCAAACTTCCACACCAACCTAACGTGAGGACTTTCGGCCCCGACAGATTTAGGGTTCACCAGCCGCCTCTACACCATACGCTTAAAATATCCATTCACTGACCCGGATTCGGTCTAGGAAACTTCCTATCTAGAGGCTAACATCTTAACTACCAGAGAAGGTAACGGGGAATTTTTAGTGTAAAAGTAAACATACAACAGCAGAAGGAATATTTCCGGTTAAGAATTAATTTGATTTATCGCCATTTCGACAATGTTTGACACCAATTCTTAAAGCACGATGCATGCCGAAATGGTTTTCAATAACATGATTACTTAAACCATATTGTGGCTCTCCTCTGCACTTACTTTAACCAGTGAAACCCTCTTATAAAACTCCTTACCTGCTCCCCAAGTAAATGATAAGTCACTGTCTTGAATGTTTTCCAGTTACAGTTACTCTTAATTTGGATGGATGGTTGAGTTTTATAACGTAAGGGCAGTATTTAGCATACTCTGCCAATCATAATACAGACAACGATAAGTAATGACATACATACGCAAGGAGCGTTTTACTGACTTAGAAAAGAGAAATGCCACCACGAAGCCCCTAAAGTTGTCTGTAGAATACGTGTCATGCAGTTTTCATTGGTCTTAAAAGCATAAAGACCTGTTTTTTTATTTGTGTCAATAAGGACGTTTAATTGTGTGTGTTAAGGAAGTGATTGATGTCCAGGTGTGTACGTATACTAGAAGACTTTTTTTATGTTCGGCTCCAAAAATGCAGATTTTTTTTAAACTAGTTATAAGATTATGTTTAAAATAGTTTCAGTGAAAAATAACAGGTCAAGGTATTTATAAATTATCTCATTTAGATATTATCAACTAACTAGCATGTTTTTGAACAGTGATTTTTCAAATTCTATTTTGATGTTCTAAATTCTATGTTCAGAAAAACAATTCCAGTTGGAAATTTTATCTAATATTATTTTTCCTGTTTTGACACTCAATTAAGTTGCTAGAAGGAATTGGTTGTTTTTACAATTGTGTGTTTTCACCAAAACAGTCCAAGAAATCAAGATTTTTTTCAGAAATTGTAACAATTAAAAAGCAATTAAAAATTAATTTAACTAAAATTTCTGAGTGTCAAAGCATTCACTGTGTCATATAGATTATAATCATAAAAAATAATTATAATAGATCAAATCATTGTTGAGTTATCATCGTATTGCTAAAACACAATTCTTCAGAAATTGTGTTTAAAGTTTAGGAAACATGTTTGTACAGGTGACTACCTAACGAAAAACCTTTGTAACTTGAAAAGCATTCCGAATATGTACAAAATCTTTCAACTGTTCAAAAGCTCAGAAATAGGGAAATAGTTTTAAGCTATAATAACAAAATCGATATTGTGCTTAATTTTTGTGATTTCTAGTGTATAGATACCTTAAACACCTTTAAAATGCCTGTTTTTCCAAACACAGCAGATATTATTTCACCTGTCTAAAGTTGTAAAAGATTGAAAAAAAAAATCGATGATATTTGTCTGAGATTAGAAATTGGGGTCATATATAATCTTTAGGTTAATGAAAACTTTCAAAGATACTTTTAAAACTGGTTCCATCAACTCAAACCTTTCACTTTTGAAAACTTCTTCGTATATACAACGGTTACACTGTCTTACGGTATTAGTTTAATATATTATCATAACTATACTTCATTGCTTACAAGAATTAAAAGTTATCGTCGAAATTAACTGTTTTTTAATCAAGTACTTCCCAAAACATGTGTAACCTATTCCAATGGTAATTTTTGGTAATTTTAGTTAACGTCGTACTAGAACAAGACAACGGGCTATTGACGACGGTCCGGAATCAGTCCCTTAAGCGAAAGGTCCGAGGACAACACTCACGTTGGGTTGGCGTGGAAGTTTGGAGAGTGGGGTGCCAGCTCAGGTGTTGCTTCTTCATCTGACCGTGGTTAAAAATTACGAGGTGTTGTCCTCGAATCTTTCCCTTGATTCCGGACCGTCGTCAATAGCCCGTTGTGTTGCTCTAGTACGACGTTAACTAAAATTACCATTACCGAGGACAACACCTCGTAATTTTGAACCACGTCACCTATTTCAAAGACACACGTGTTCCTAAACAAGTCACTGGGTCATACAATCCATGGTAGCTTAGTTTGTAGAGTCACGGATTAACAACCAGACTGTCGTGAGTTTGAGTCTCGATCCTACCAAAGACCGTCGTGTATGTGGGGGCTGGTGGAGTTTACGTGTGTTGTAATCTCAAATGTCCTCCTGTTAGCGTGATGTAGAAGTTTGGAGAATGGGGTTCCAGCTTAGGTAGTGACCTCGTCATATGACCGTGATTCAAAATTATGTGGTGTTGTGACCATCGCTAATTGATCTTTGTGCTGCTAAAGTGCGACGTACATTCAACTCCCTACCAAAACTAACCACATGCTTGATTATGTTTTAAACAACATTTTTAATGTAATGATGATTAGAGCCTACCCAGTAGACATGTTATAAAGCAGATTGAAAATTGCATTAAAAAAACATCTGTCAATATAAACTCGATGATTCACAATTACGTGGTGTTCTCGGTATAGGTAATTTTAAGTTAACGTCCTACTAGAGCAACACAACGGGTTATTGACGACGGTCCGTGATCAGTCCCTTAAGGGAAAGATCCGAGGACAACACCTCGTTGATTTTGAACCACAGTCAGATGACGAGGCGACGCCTGAGCTGGCACCCCACTCTCCAAACTTCCACGCCAACCCAACGTGAGGACTTTCGGCCACGACAAATTTAAGGTGCACCAGCCGCCTCTACACCATACGCTTACAAACATCCATACCCGGACCCGGATTCGAACCAGGAACTTTCCGATCTAGAGGCTAACATCTTAACCACTATACCGGTTGATCGGCGGTGTTTTCCTCGGATCTTTCCCTTTGGAATTAATTCCGGACCGTCGCTAATAGCCCGTGTTGCTCTAGTGCGATGCTAGTTAAAATACCACAACCAATATGAACTCGAAAAACCGGATTAACCGGTTTTCTATCAAGGGAACTCCCCTCTCACATAAAAGATCTGTTGATCACAACTCACGCTCGGTTCACTCAAATTAAGCTTCCGAGTGCTTCCAGTCCGGATCACGGGATCGTGATTAGTAAGCCAGCGCCTCTAAAGAAAGAAATTTACGACCCGCAGGATCCACCAGTGAGAAGTCTCCATCAAGTGTGACGTCACCAGAGGCGGGGTCAGCAGGAAAGTGACTAAAAGAGCGCGAGATGCGGAGAAAGCTTTTTGTCGAGACTGTAACCTTTGCTCCAATCCCTATTGCGGCCAATAGAGGAAAGGCTGCTAATTCTCACGGGAGGTTAGCCAATGGCAGATCTTTTGTTTTCCTTCTGTCTCGTAATTAAATGGAGCAGAGGGGAACGGGGACAAAGTGAGATAGCATCTGGCATCAGCAGAGGCGACCTCGTGACGTGTTTTGTGATCTCAGTTAAAGCCTTTTTATTCTTTGAATGAATGCTCCCCCAAGAAAATGGTTATCGTGCAAACAAATAAGCATGTAAATTGAATTGAAAGCCTCCGAAACAGCGATTAATATAGATGAAAACTTAAAAAAGACCCTCGATTGCCATTTCGATTGAGTGGGACGTTCACTATCATCAGGATTCCTTCTTAAGACGGTGTACACATCCGTTTTTTCAACGTGCCGCAACGCAAGTGCGGTCTGAGATACATTAGATCCAATGGAACAGTGCACACATACCTCCAGCGCCGCTGGGGCGACGCACGTCCTACTTGCGTGCAATTTGTACCGCAGTTCTCCACGGCGCCGCACATGAGTCTCCGTTCTAAAGTACCTTGTTTTCGTAAACAAATGGAAAAAAAAATAATAATTTATAAATGGTTGTAGCCAGTAACGTCTATTTTGTTTCAAAATATACCTTTTTTACACCATGTAAGCGAAATAAACCCGTTTTCTTCGATAGAATATTTATCACAAATGGCGCGAAATGTTGGGCTTCGGTGCCGCAGTGGCGCCGCACGTTGAATAACCGGATGTGACTAAATTTTATATTTATCCAGACAATGGTAGACGCCTTGCTGCATCGAAACGGTCATCGATGATCTTTTATGCGTTTTAAATATAATTATTTGTTTTTCGGTGTTTTTCATTTTTTAGTAACAATGTGACTAAGGTTTTCATTTGTCCAGATATTTGTACATCTTGAATCAAACTAGCCATTGCCTATCTTTTATAAGTTTTCAATGCTATTGAGTTGTTGTTTTGGAGGCATTTGTACAAGATGTACCATGAGATGGCAAGTAGAATTTGCTGCAAGATGTATTGTTGTTTTGGAGGTTTTTAATTTTGTTACTATGAATTGGATTAAGATTTTCCTTTGTTCTTAAGATGGTGGACGTCTTGCTGCACCAAAATGGTCATTGATTATCTTTTATAAGTTTTTAATTTTTATTGTAATTGGTTCTAAGTCATTTTTTCTGCCAATTTGACTAAGGTTTCCAATTGTCCTATTGATGGTGGACGTCTTTTCCACCGAAATCGCCTTTTGCAAACTTTTATAAGAATCTATTTATCGTTGTTTTGAATGTTCTTCATTTTAAGCTATCAATTTAGCTAAGGTTTTCATTTTTGTCTACAAATAAGCCTATCTCATCCCAGCTGCTATAAAACAATAACTCAGAGAATGAATTTCTAGTTTTATCTGTCCGGAGACACTAAAAATATGATTCTATATGCTGATAATCTACCATAACTGTAAATTCCAAAGGAAGACAATGGAAGGCCTCCAGGGAGAGAACAATTTTTCAGAATGCAGAAGCATGTATTTAAAGTCTTTAACTGATGGAGCTAGAAATTAATTTTTTGAATTATGGTGGTATTGCGATTGTATTGATATATCAGTATACTTGTGTCGTGATGTACTTTTCCTTTGGATTGCGGGTAGTAAATTGTAATATAATAGCTAAATATTTGAGAGAAATCCGGCAAATTGACACGACATTGACAAAACTCATGATATTGTTGAAAAATAAAATACCAGGAGCTTTCCGCTTTCCGAGATACTTGATCATGCTGGATGAGCGGGATCAAGTATGTACCGGTGATCATATGCCCCTTTTCAAAATCACAAATCTCTCCTTTTACTCATTCCGATGCCATGACACATTATATTCAGATCAAAATGTACCTCTTCGGTTGTACCTGAAGCTGTTTCATAGTCACGTGCAGCAACAATTGTTTCCATTTGCTTTGCGAAGGCGTATAATGCAGTAGCTCATCCAGTGTACGATTAATTATTTCCTTCCTACTAATTAGAAGCATGTTATTTAACCAGTCTGTAATACCAATGGTTTGATTTCGAGAAAATGTGGACTTTGGAATTATTGTTAACGTGGCAGTAAGAGAAAGAAATGTTTAAAAACTAAGAATTCCTAAGAATTCAAAATAAATAGTCCTTAGAGAATACAATTATACAAAGATATGGAATACAATATTTCTAATATATTATTCATTCTTATATACCATATTAGCTTTGGTATGTCCACATCAATTGCATCTCATTTAGTTCATAATGGTAATTTTTAATTAACGTCGTACTAGAGCAACATAACGGGCTATTGAAGACGGTCCAGGATTATTCCCTAAGGGAAAGATTCGAAGACATTTTGAATCACAGCCAGACGACGAGGCAGCACTTGAGCTACCACCCCACTCTCCAAACTTCCACACCAACCCAACGTGAGGACTTCCGGCCACGACAGTTTTAAGGTGCACCAGCCGCCTCTACACCATACGCTTACAAACATTCATACTCTGAACAGGATTCGAACCATATCGCTTTAATTTAGTTGAAAAAAGTGATTTTCTATTTATTTATGTCAAAACCGAGTTTTGAGTTAATCGAAACTTATTTGTGCTGATTTCTATCTTCCAGATTTCTCATTGTCTTCTGTAATTAGATGGCTAAATAATTTCAAGGGAGAGGTATTCCATGTCGTTGCTGCAATATTTTGCATCTCCACAGCTCAAATCAAGTAAATCCTCACGTTGGGTTGGTGTGGAAGTTTGTGAGTGGAGTGCCAGCTCATGTGTTTCTTCGTCATCTGACCGTTGTTCAAAATTACGAGGTGTTGTCCTCGGATCTTTCCCTTAAGGGACTGGTCCCGGACCGTCGTCAATAGTCCGTTGAGTTGCTCTAGTACGACGTTAACTAAAATTACCATTACCATTACCCGGACCGTCGGCAATAGCCTGTTGTGTTGCTCTAGTACGACGTTAACTAAAATTACCAATTACCAAATCAAGTAAATTGAAACCAAATGGCAAAATTTGGATAATAAATCCCATAGCAAGTGATTTTATATTGTTTATATCCGTTTGTTGTTATTCGCCAATGTACAAATACTATCGATTTATGTCTTACCCACGTTAGTAAAATACATTTATAGATGCTGGATTGGTTGTTTGCAATCCGCGACTCTATCGAGTCAGCTACAGGGGCCCAAGTGTTGCTTAGAGTCCCTGAATAATGTCACTTGCACGTCATCAGGAGAAATAGGGGCGGTTGAAAGACGGCTGTGTGTAGTATGACTTTAACTTTAAGCAAATATATTCTGTGACACTTTTCTGTACTTTGATTTTATTCTGGAGTGATTTATGTCTTACCCACGTTAGTAAAATACATTTATAGATGCTGGATTGGTTGTTTGCGATCCGCGAATCTATCGAGTCAGCTACAGGGGCCCAAGTGTTGCTTAGAGTCCCTGAATAATGTCACTTGCACGTCATCAGGAGAAATAGGGGCGGTTGAAAGACGGTTGTGTGTAGTATGACTTTAACTTTAAGCAAATATATTCTGTGACGCTTTTCTGTTCTTTGATTTTATTCTGGAGTGATTTATGTCTTACCCACGTTAGTAAAATACATTTATAGATGCAGGATTGGTTGTTTGCAATCCGCGACTCTATCGAGTCAGCTACAGGGGCCCAAGTGTTGCTTGGAGTCCCTGAATAATGTCACTTGCACGTCATCAGGAGAAATAGGGGCGGTTGAAAGACGGTTGTGTGTAGTATGACTTTAACTTTAAGCAAATATATTCTGTGACACTTTTCTGTTCTTTGATTTTATTCTGGAGTGATTTATGTCTTACCCACGTTAGTAAAATACATTTATAGATGCAGGATTGGTTGTTTGCAATCCGCGACTCTATCGAGTCAGCTACAGGTGCCCAAGTGTTGCTTGGAGTCCCTGAATAATGTCACTTGCACGTCATCAGGAGAAATAGGGGCGGTTGAAAGACGGTTGTGTGTAGTATGACTTTAACTTTAAGCAAATATATTCTGTGACACTTTTCTGTTCTTTGATTTTATTCTGGAGTGATTTATGTCTTACCCACGTTAGTAAAATACATTTATAGATGCAGGATTGGTTGTTTGCAATCCGTGACTCTATCGAGTCAGCTACAGGGGCCCAAGTGTTGCTTGGAGTCCCTGTAGCTGTCACCCTATCTTACACCTTTGTTAATTTTAAATTTGCTATAGCTTTTCCATCAAAAGTAAGTCTCTTAGACCTTTGTTCTTCCATTTGGCAAATCACCGGAGATTCATCCTGAAGATGAAACCTAGACTTTCCCAAGTTACAGATGGAAAAAGATGGTGACAATTGGTTGATTGGTCGACCATCCTAAGATCAAAAGTAGGTCTTTTAGACCTTTGTCCTTCCATTTGGCAAATCACACGGAGATTCATCCTGAAGATGAAACCTAGACTTTCCCAAGTCACAGATGGAAAAAGACGGAGACAATTGGTTGATTGGTTGGCCATCCTAAGATCAAAAGTAAGTCTTCTTGACCTTTGTCCTTCCATTTGGCAAATCACCTTAGAATCATCCTGAAGATGAAACCTAGACTTTCCCAAATTACAGATGGAAAAAGATGGAGCCAATTGGTTGACTGGTCGGCCACTCCAAGATCAGAGGTGTTGCCTGTTACAGACTTTTAAGTTAACATGACAATTTGTCTGCCCGTCTCTTTTGTATTGGGTTTGTACGTCACTTCCTTTTGTTTCTTATGAGACTCCAAGCATGCTGTTTTTAACGCCGATCATTTCGAGGATTGTTGAGAACTTTAAGACTATAACGGACTTAAGACTGTTTTTGTTTTCAATGGCAGGGCTGAAAACAAAGTACACTGTTACAGACTTATAATTTAAGATGGCTGTCTGTTCGTCTCTTTTGTATTGGCTTAGTCAATAGCTCTTTTGTATTAGTAGCCATTTAGAAGAGTTGCGGATTAGCAATCAAAGGATTGCTAGTTCCAAACTCAATCCAACAAAGATCGTCGTACATGTGGGGACTGGAACTCGTTAAATCTGTCGTAGCCTCAAATATCCTCAAGTTGACGTGGTTTGAAAACTTGGAGAGTGGGGTGTGTGCGAGCTCAGCTGTTGACTTTCGTCATCTGACAGCGATTTAAAATTACGAGGTGTCATCTACGCACGGTTGTACTGCTACATTGCGACGTTACTTAACTATCCTGATGGTTTATCTTCGGATGGTGGTGGATCTTTCCCTTTAGAGTTGATCCCAGATCGTAGCCAATAGCACGTTGTACTGCTACAGTGCGATGTTACTTAACTATCCTGGTGGTTTATCTTCGAGTCGAAAACTGCCTTCCGGAGCAAATCCTGTTCTAAACTATCACCAGTTCAAAGTAAGGGCTAATGTAGTTTTCCTGCTTGGTAGGTAGATTGCAAATTAACGTCGTACCCCGGAGCAACACAACGGGGTATTGGCGTCGGCTCGGGGTTACTCCCGATGGGAAAGATACAAGGACAATCCTCGTAATTTAGAACGATGATAAGACTATGAGATCAACACCTGAGCTGTAGATTTAACCAACAGATTTAATGTGCACTTTCCCTGTGTACACGACGGGCTTTGGTTAAACCTACACTGACGAGCCAAAACATTATGACCATCCCCACATTTTTCAATGAACTCGTCTGGATGAAGTGGAGGACATGTGATTAAGTGAGAATGGTATTTAACTGCTGCTGGAGAAGGTAAGTCATCATTCTTGCACTTACTTTTGTGAGTGATGGGAAAGGCTGCTGATCTAAGTGATTTTGATAGAGGGCAGATCGTAATGGCCCGAAGACTCCGAACGAATATCACCGAAACTGCACGACAGGTAGGTTCTTTACGATCAAGTCTGCCGTTGTTATTATTCATGCAAAGTGGATAAATGACGGTAACCCCAGCAGTAGACGCCAAGGTGTTGGTCGTCCACGCGTCATCACAGAAAAATGACTTCGGAGACTGTCTCGCTTGGAAATGCAAAATCAGCGCGAGACAGTGGCTCAGTTGACAGCCCAATACAATGCAGGTCCAATCGCAAGTGTTTCGAAACACACAGTTCAGCGGACACTGTTGGATATGGGATTGTGTGCTTCTGTTGACCAAGCGTCATCGTCAACTACGCCTAAAGTGGGCCCGGTAACATCGAGACTGGACCATGGATGAGTGGAAGAGAGTTGCCTGGTCAGATGAATCACGATTTCTCATTCATCGCGTCGATGGTCGTGTCAGGGTACACCGTCTGCCAGGCAAACAGTTGCTCCCCTCTTGTACAGTAGGTCATACTCAGGCTGGTGGTGGCGGTATTATGCTGTGGGGGACGTTATCATGGGCGACTCTGGGACCCGTAGTTGCGGTAGAACAGACCATGAACGCGGCGAACTATCTAAACATCATTGCGGATCAGTTGTACCCTTACAAGGCGTCTGTCTTCCCAACTGAAAATGGAATCTTCCAGCAGGACAACGCCCCATG
Source organism: Metellina segmentata (assembly GCA_947359465.1). Classification (NCBI taxonomy): domain Eukaryota; kingdom Metazoa; phylum Arthropoda; class Arachnida; order Araneae; family Tetragnathidae; genus Metellina; species Metellina segmentata. The sequence continues at coordinate 105,697,402 of OX375878.1, forward strand.
TCACACCCAAGGCTCGTATTGTATTGGAGTGGTTCGAGGAGCATACTAAGGAATTCCACTTAATGTCCTGGCCACCTAACTCGTCGGATCTTAATCCGATAAAGCACATTTGGAGTGTCATAGAGCGGCAGCTCAGACATCGAACACAACCATGTCCGAATATCTCGACTTTGCGTGACCGCTGCTTAGACATTTGGTACAACCTGTCTCCAGTCATGTACCAAGAACTTGTGGCATATATGCCCAGGCGAGTTGCATCTGCTTTGCAGGCCAAAAGAGGCGCAACGAGTTGGAGGTCATAATGTTTAGGCTCTTCAATCTAATTTCCAACCAGCAACCCTCCAGTTGCTAATTGGTCTCTCTTCGAACTGAGATACCGCTGCCCTGACAAGATTTCGGTACTTGGTAATTTGATAATTGATAATTAACGTCGTACTAGAGCAACATAAAGGGCTATTGACGATGGTTCGGGAGCAATCCCCTAAGGTAAAGATCAGAGTACAAGGTTGGAACCACGGTTAGGTGACGAGACAAGATTTTGGACGAGATATCTCTTCGTAACACATGGAGGGGTAACTACCTACCTACCTCTAAATTTATGGGTTAAGATATTTAAAATGCACTCGGAGTTGATTTCTTTAAAAATAATATGCTCATGTGCAGACTTACAAAGATCTGCAAGTGGGTGGTTGATACTGAATCCTGATGAAACAGCGGGTTGTATTAGCCTGGTTGGAATGGCAACAGGAGGGCTGCGAGTTCAAATCCAACCATAGACAATAATGTACAATAGGGGTTGGTGCACGTTATATCCGTCGTGGCCTCAAATGTCCTCACGTTAGCGTAGTGTGGCAGTTTATAGAAAGGTGTGCCAGCTCAAGTGCGACCTCGTCATTTGACCATATTTCTAAAATTGTGTGGTGTCGTCCTCGGTTCATTCCGTTCGAAGGTTGATCCCGGGCCGTCACCAAGACCCCGTTGTTGCTAAAGAATAACATACCTGCCTACAGTAGCCCTGACAAGATTTTGGACGAGATATCACTTCGTAACGCTTGGAGGGTTAACTACCTACCTACCTCTAAATATACACTACCCTACAATTACGGACCGGTCTTCAAGATGTGATGGTACAAAGGAAATAATAAATTCTTTAATAGGGGGATGGTCCCCCCACGTGCTGCAATAACACTAGCAACCCTTGTGGGCATACATTCAACAAGGTTTGGATACACAGCTATGGGTATTTGTGTCCATTCTTGCTGCAAGAATGTCGCCAGCTCAGCTGTAGATTTCGGACGTGGTTCCCTGGTCCGTCAGCGTCGCTCTAACTCGTCACACAAGTTCTATGGGGTTTAGGTCAGGACTCTGAGCAGAACAGGGAAGACGTTTCACATCCATATCTTGATACCACTGCTCGTCAGAGGCTGCAACATGACATGGAGTTCTGTCGTCCTGGAAGTAACATTCGTCCATTCCATAAAATTGTCAGAGAGTAGGAAGAACCTTATTGTCCAAACTGTTCATGTAGGCGCTGCAGTTCAATTTACCAGGAACATTATGCAAAGGTCCCAGGCCATACCACGAAAAACACCCTCAAACAAGTACACCACCACCACCGAACATGACAGTTTGAACGATGTACTCGGGTAACAAAAGTTTGCCTGGCATTCGCCAAACCCAAGCAACGTCATCCGACTGGAAGAGCTTGTAGCGTGACTCGTCGTTCCATAAAACAGTTTTTCAGTGGTCCACAGTCCAGTTGCGACTTTGCAAACACCAAGCAAGTCTTCCGGCTTTGTTGAATGGGGTGGTGTTTGGTTTGTGCGCGGCAACACATCCGTGGATATTGAGGGCGTGCAGTTCTTTCCGCAAAGTATTGGGGTGCACCGTAACCTTGGCTGCTTGTTGAAACTCACTGTTGATGATTTGGAGTGGTTTCTTGCGGTTCTTACGAACCTCGTGCATCAGGACACGCCGATCCCGTTCGGTTAGTTTACGGGGACGACCAACGTGTGCAGTTCGTGTCCCAACTCCCGTAGTCTTCCACTTCTTCACAACATCGCCAATAGCTGACTATGGCTGTGATAATTCTACCGCAATTGCGTGAATAGACTTGCCATTAATGTGACAACCAACTGCAACACCTCTTTCAAAGTCACTCAAGTCCCTTTCGTTTCGACATATTGTAACAATTTCGGACAGAACTAACGACGTTACCACTTCGTGTATCGTATTTAACCTAAAAATGTCACATGCAAGCACTGGATTTGCATAAAATCCGATATATAGTCGGATTTTATGCAAATCCGCTAGCGCCCGGTTCATTATTGTAGGGTAATGTATATGTTATTATATAAAGTAGGCACTCGAGGTTGAATTGATATAAAACAATATGCTCTTGTGAAGACTTACAAAGATCTGCAAGCGGGTTGCGGATGCCGAATCCTGATGAGACAGCGGATCGCGACTTTTAAAAGAGCAGAGAGAACGTCGAGTCTGGTCCCCCCAATAGATTCCTACCTGGCGCTACGCCGCTTCTCATCCCTGAAAGGTAAAAGGGGACTAAAAGAGACCAGCAAAATCATATTAAATAGCGAGCGAAGTGCTTTTCCTGGTTCCCCCATTTGCCGCCTAATAGCTGCGGCTTTTCAGCGGCGCTAAAAGCCAAACGCCCCGTCTGAGGCGATTTATGTACGAGCGACCTGCCCGAGACCAAATGCTTTCCCAAATCTTGCGGAATGGCCTGTGCCACGCTGCGATCGAAAATGGTGCATTTTTATAAAGCCGCCCGGAGGTCTTATTCCTCCCTTAACAAGATTATGGGTGTCTTGACTACTGGCTGCGCCGCATATTGGGTTATCGGCGTAATTCCGAGCTTACCTGTTTCGTTGGTTCAACAAGCAACGGTTGAATGAGGGTTCGGAGAGCTTTTTTTTGTTTAAAGGTTTATCGTGATTCACAGGAGAGAGGCTTTATTTCGCTACTCATCGTAACTTTTGTTTAACCTGAAAATGCGAATTACGGTCTTTCCTATTGGCGAAATTGTTTTGACTTGTTCTCGTCAGTTCGTATAGTAGTGCTGTTGTTGCTTATTCCTTCTGGTTTATCCGGATGCTATACCAAATCATTTCTTCAAAGAATTTGTCTTTAAAGGTAAGTATTTGAATTAACGTCACACTGGAGCAACACAACGAGCTATTTGCGGCGTTTCCGGGATCAAACCCAGAGGGAAAGATCCGAGGAAAGTACCTCGTAATTTTAAGTCACGGTCAGATGACGTGTCTTGAAAAGAATTACGTCATAAAGATTCTGGAATAAGTCTGATAGGGGTTCATTCCAATTTATGGGGTGGGTTGTTGAACTTGCGTCGCAGTGTAGCAACACAATTGGCGACGATACGTGATACATCCTGAAGGGAAAGATCTTGGGAAAACACCTCGTAATTTTGAACCATGGTTAAATGACGAGATAAGTACCTGAGCTGACACACGACTCTCCAGACTTCCATAAGACACCAACGTGTGGACCTTTGAGGTCAAGATATATTATAAGTGCACCCACTCCCAACGTATATGACTGTTTTTGATTAAATCGTGTTTTAAACTCTCCTTCTCCGGTTGCCAATCCATGACTCTTCCGACTGTATCATCGCCATTCAAATACAAGAAAGTGTGTGATTACTACAGACTTGTTCCCCATACATTTACGACAGAATGGGATTGATAGAAAACCGACAAATGGAGAAGTATGAAATTAAATTCAATTATTTCATGTGTGCTTCTAAGGTTCATTTACTTCACAATTTGGTTTTGGTTTCTCTTTTGTTCGACAAGGAGGGATAAAGAATTTTTCTAGGGTACCAGTCATAATTGAGTGGAAATCGGGAGTAGAAACTGTATTGTATAATCATTGAAACACAAATCATCGTGGTTTACGTTGAACTTACGTCAACTTATGTAGCAAGACTTGAGTCTCTAAGGCAGTGCTTCCCAACCGAAGCGCGTCTGGTGCTTAAGATGTTAGCCTCTATATTGGAAGGAACCTGGTTTGAATCCGGTTCAGTGCATGTATGTTTGTAAAAGTATGATGTAGAGACGGCTGGTGCACTTTAAATCTGTCATGGCCGAAAGTTCTCACTTTCGGTTGGTGTGGAAGTTTGGAGAGCTCAGGTGTTGCCTAGTCATATGACCATGGTTAAAAATTATATGGTGTTGTCCTCGGATTTTTCTCTCAGGGTATTGATCCCGGAGACGTCGTCAATAGCTCGTTGTGTTGCACTAGTATAACGTTAATTAAAATTACCCAACCGATGTGCCGCGAAAGGACTGGAAGTGTGTCATGAAAGGACTGGAAATGTGCCACGAAAGGACTGGAAATGTGCCGCGAAAGGACTGGAAGTGTGCCATGGAAGTACTAGATGTATGCCGCGGAAAATTTAACCGCAAAATTCTGATTATGGTTCTGAAGGATTGTCTGACCAGCGGTTTCGTGTGCTCCAATAATTCTTCTGTGCCTAAATGTCTCATATGCTTGGGAAAGTTGTCAAATGAAGCGATGGTAGCCAAGTTAACTACATCGACACCTTTCCACCAAACATCCTTCGTACATAGATAAGGATTTTAACTATGTGAAACGTCTGAAAAATCATATTCTAAGTTCTCAAATCAGCCCCAACGGTATCTAATCGAACTCTTGAAGAAAGTTACAATGTCACAAGTCTCGTATCTAAATCCAAAAGGCCTCGCATAATTGCGGATCACTCATTTTACCAGCTTGTGTGTAAATTGCCAAAACTATGCTTGGAATCAATGAAGTAAAAGAAATTGAAAAACTTCCGATTTCTAAAAATATGATCAGGGGCTCATTGATCACTGGCAGTTAGCATAGAAGGAACACTTATCCTGAAAATTTGTGAAGTTAAGAAATTGTCCTTATATAGGTTGATCACTCAATAGATATTAGCTACTGTTGTCAACTAAATGCACTTGTTCGAATTCCTGAAGGGGAAAGCGTTGAAAGAGCGTTATTTATTCAGTAAAGAACTTCAGAAATAAACAACTGGGAAGCAAATCTTTAAAGTGATCAAGGATCAACCTATATAAGGATTTTAACTATGTGAAACGTCTGAAAAATCATATTCTAAGTTCTCAAATCAGCCCCAACGGTATCTAATCGAACTCTTGAAGAAAGTTACAATGTCACAAGTCTCGTATCTAAATCCAAAAGGCCTCGCATAATTGCGGATCACTCATTTTACCAGCTTGTGTGTAAATTGCCAAAACTATGCTTGGAATCAATGAAGTAAAAGAAATTGAAAAACTTCCGATTTCTAAAAATATGATCAGGGGCTCATTGATCACTGGCAGTTAGCATAGAAGGAACACTTATCCTGAAAATTTGTGAAGTTAAGAAATTGTCCTTATATAGGTTGATCACTCAATAGATATTAGCTACTGTTGTCAACTAAATGCACTTGTTCGAATTCCTGACGAGAAAGCGTTGAAAGAGCGTTATTTATTCAGTAAAGAACTTCAGAAATAAACAACTGGGAAGCAAATCTTTAAAGTGATCAAGGAATACTTTGATACGCAATTTTTCCATGAAATTTTGTTTGTAAGTTTATTTACTGTCTAGGGGGCCAACCCCCTGCTCGCTGAAGCTCGCCAACCCCCGGAGGATTGCTTCGCAATCCTCATTGGTTCGCTGCGCGAACCTATGCTCGCTTCGCCCTCAATAAAGACATGTGTCCTAGCAGAAGGGATTGTTTACAAAATATGTTACAAAAAAATGTATTTTCAAATCTAAATATTTGCTGTTCTTCAGAAAAGATATATACAGTACTTCGGGAATCAGAATTCAAATGAAAACTTTGAGCCAATTTTGACTCGAAATGTGAGCGCCGATTTGGAAATTGAATACCCAGCATGTTGTTTGTGTGTATATTTATCCCTGCACTCGAGCCATTCACGCTTTTTCATTGAGTTTGTTGTCGAAAGTTGTAGTGCAAGCGTCTTGCTGAACTGTAATTGTTGGCCCTGAAAAGGACCTTTATTTAAATGGCCCTGAAAAGATCCTCCGCTTTCTTTGATTTCTATTATTAACTGCAACAGCTCAGCTAAAATTCATTTTTTTTAAATAAAATTTCATCCGATAACGCTATAAATTCAATTGAAGCGCGAGGCATCGTGATAAACAAACAGTCGTACAATGTTGCCAAAACGCGATAACAAATAACGTCTTATTTGCGTGCCACGTAAGATAATTATATATATAGATGACAGGGAGGAGAGGGGGCTGCAATGTCAGGAAGGAATCAGAATCTTGGTGTCCAAAGTTTGGTCTGAAAACCTTGATGTTCAAATAACATATTGTTTTATTCATAGAGAAGTTCTCATGTTAAATAGTTTATCTCCAGAATCAAAGTCTATACTAAATGACATTATAAAAATGGTGAGTGTAATCATAAGTAGATCACTTCAATCGCGTCTTTTTTCAATTTTATGTGATGGAATGAGATCAGAGCATGAATCGTTGATGTTCCATTCTGAAGTACGTTGGCTGTCGAGTGGGAGAGTTCTGTCCACTGTTCATGAGTTGAAACAGGTATTAAAAGTATTTTTGGGTAACTCTCAGTATTCAGATATGTTGGAAGATAATTACCGGCTGCAAAAATTGGCCTACTGAGATGACATGTTTCAATTCCTAAATGTACTTAATCAAAATATGCAAGGACTGCTTGAGAATATATTAACGTGTGCATTGAAAAAAATTAATGGATTCAAAAACAAAATTCAACTTTGGAATGATCCGGTGAAAAATGATACTTTTGAAATGCCTACTCGGTGTTGTAGTTCGAATCCTACAAAAGAACAACTATAATTTGTAGATCATCACCTATGCATACTTGAGAAAAAAACTTCATCACTACTTTGAACTAACGGAGATAAAGAAATTCGATTGGGTTCAAAATCCATCTGCATCTTTACTAGATCACATGACATTCAATTTATCAGTCAAATCAAAGGAGTTATTAGACAAAAATTGGTTGCACCCTTGACGTTGAGTTAAATGATGTTCCATTACCTCAATTCTGGGCAACTATAAAAAAGGAGTTTTCATCCATCGGCGAAAAAAAAATAAACAATTTTTACCATTTGTTACAAGTTTATTTGTAAACAAAGTTTCTCTTCTGTGCTCACTATAAAAAATTTAGAGATATCATCATTGAAAAATCATGGTCATGGATTGAGTGTAGCACTTTCGACCATATAGACCCAAGATGAAAAGTTATGTTCACAGAAACAAGCCCAAGTATCTCACCGAAATAAGACGGTAATATATGCATTAAGTGTGGTAAAAAAATATTGAAGATATTTATATTAATATTTAAAACGTTTATTTTGTCGTTAAATCACACATTATTATTAGCTTATTTATACATAGTCAGTAATTCTTTTACATTTAATTATTTTTACTTCTGCATTTTCACATCATAATTTTTTAAAATAAGTGTTCTAAAAATTTAATCACAGTTTCACTTAGTCATATCTGACAATTTAAGTCATAGATGCCAAATAAAAACTATGCAAATATCTATCTTTGAGGATGTGTGTATTACGTATTTTCAATCCATTTGTTTCGTTAATTTCGTTCTTATGACTGCATAAGACTTATCTAAAACGAATGTCTACCTGGAATGTTAATTATTTTTTTCAAAAATCTGTGAAAGATCTTATCCCTGGTATAAAATAGAAGAAATTATTAGGGTTAATAGAAAAAAAAATGTTTCTTCAAAGTGTGTCGTAAAATTATTTATGCTTGTGAAGAGCGCCGTGAAATTATTTATGCTTCTGAGGTGTGCCATGACGTGAAAAAGATTGGGAAGCACAGCCCTAAGGAACACATCACATCAACGTAAAGGACCGCTTCACCCCCAACAGAATACGGGTAGATCTGAATCAAGTAGATGGTAATTAAGGACGTGGTAATTTTCAATTAACGTCCCACTGAAGCAACACAGCGGGCTATTGGCGTTATTGCTATTGGTTTAATGTATACACAGAACTCGCTCAAATTTACGTTGAAAACAATAGTCGTTCTTGTTGAAGATCTGTTTTATTTTTTTTTGTCGACGAATTTTAATTTTTTATTAGGTCATGTCGGATTTTTTCGTGAGCATTTAAACCTGACAGAAATAATGCGGCCGTCGTATTTCACAATAAGCATAAGAATATCCTTTTTCAAATGGAAACCAACCCCACTTATGATATCGCATAACGTGCCCCCATCTCATCCACCGCTTCCATAACGCTGGAAGAGGAGGAGAAGACCTTCCAGAGTGGCAAAGGCATGTCATTTCCCGTGCAGTCACGGGATGCAATACGAAGCACAGTGTGCTGGATGGGAGGCTAATTGCCCATATTGGCTTCTCTCTCTTCTGTCACAGCCTTTTGTGACCATGACCAAGATAATGAGAGGGGGGAGAAGAAGGGCCGCGATTTTCAAGCCATGCGCTTCGAATGACGGGGTGGGGTGGTTGGAAAGCTTTCGAACGTTATGACGGGGGAAGAGGGAGTCATCGCCTTTGATTGTGGTGGGCATGTTCTGTGGGGTGGGCATTGATACTCACCGGATATGTTGGCGGAGGAGACGGCAGAAATATGGCACAGTGGCTATTATGGTATAGAGGTTGCGTGCGCTCGGAGTGGGATGGAATGGATAAAAGATCGGGATGTGTTCTTAATGCATTTGGTTTTGATCCGATCTACCTGATGGGCAGCCAAGGGGAGGGTTATGGGTGTTATGGGTGCGTATGTCATGGCTGACATCAAGGACTGCTCAATATACAGGTTGTACATTTGGGTTGGGTTTCAGGACGCAAGCTATATTTGTCAATGCTGTGCCGAACACAAGACTGACAACATCAAGTAATGCGACATGCACATACCAAGAAAGTTTTACGAACACAGGAGGTGAGGTAGCTTGATTGGAATAGCAACCGGAGGCATGCGACTACAAATCCAACCGACTGTCGTCAACAAAAAGGGCTAGTGCACGTTAAATCTCTCGTGACCTCACTTTGGCTTGGTGTGGAAGTTCAGAGAGTGGGGTGCCAGCTCAGGTGTAATCTCGTCATCTGACCGTAGTTGAAAAATAAGTGGTGTTATCTTCCGAATCTTTCTTTCGGGATTGATCCTTGATCGTCGCCAGTATCTTGTTCTATTGCTTCAGTGCAACGTCTATTAAAATACCTACCTATCTACCATACGGACACAGAAAAGAGAAATAAACCCAGGATATGTAGGTAGATAGTTGAACAACACACGGATATTGGCTATGATCTGCGATCAATCCCGAAAGGAAATATCCGAGGACAACGTGGCGATATCAACACCAGTGCTGGCACCCCACTCTCCAAATTTCCACACTTCACACGCCAATATGAAGAGATCCCAGATCACGACAGATGGAACGTGCTCTTGCCCTCTCCTACGAAATTTCGAATTCACAACCTTCCGTTTATCAGTTCGTTACTCCTCCGACTGAACCACAAGGTGGAACAGTAGCAAATTAAAAACCTGAGGTTTGCGAGATTGACCGTGGTTCAAAATTATGTTGTGTTTTCCTTGAATATTTCCGCCGACCAGCCGAAATAGTGGTTAAGGTGTTAGCCTCTAGCAAGAAAGGTTCCTGGTTTGAATGCGGGTACGGGCAAGAATGTTTGTAAGCGTATGGTGTAGAGGCGGCTGGTGCACCTTAAATCTGTCGTGGCTGAAAATATTCACGTTGGGTTGGTGTGGATGTTTGGAGAGTGGGGTGGCAGCTCAAGTGTTGCTGCATCATCTGACCGTGGTTCAAGATTACGAGGTGTTGTCCTCGGAGCTTTCCTTTAAGGGTGACCGGACGACAAAAAAGATCGAAAAGTCCATTTTGAGATTTTAAGTGTTTCTGAATATTTGAAATGTTACCTTTAGAATAATGGGCACCTTTTGTCAATGCGCCCATTAGAAGTATTTTTAATTATTTTTTCAAAAAAAGAGCTTAATTGAAAAATCTTCTGCAAACGATTGCCGACGATGTTTTCAGTTCTTACACTGTTATATATATATATATATATATATATATATATATATATACAGGGTGGTCCCGAATTCATGGTACAAACTTTAATGGTAGGTACAGGACATTGTAACAATGATTTATTGTATAGGAATGTATAGTCGCAAGTGACGCGGTGAGGCGAAAACAGGGGAAATAACGGCCGAAAGGAAAAACAAAGATTTTATTGAAAGCGTTGTTGACAAGTGTCATGTTTACAGTAATTGTTCAAAATTGCGTCCACCAGTATCGATACATGCTTGACAGCGTCGGTGGAGCGATTGGCGTACACGTTCAAAGATGCCTGGTATTTCACGCACACCTGCAGCAGCTACAGATAAGCGAGCGACGAGATCCTCATCTGAGTCAACTGGAGTCTCAAAAACAAGATGCTTTAGATGTCCCCATAAAAAGTAATCGAGGCTCGATAAATCGGGAGATCGGGGTGGCCAAGGGACTGGTCCACCACGCCCAATCCATCGAGTACCAAACGTGGCATTCAGGTAATTCCGTACATCAATGCTGAAGTGTGCTGGCGCCCCATCGTGCTGAAACCACATGCGGTTACGAATGGCGATCGGAACATCATGCAGCAGTTGTGGTAACACTTCTTTCAGAAAAATAAGATAGCTTCCGCCAGTGAGCCGCGTGGGTAGTAAGTATGGGCCAATCAAAAAGTCGTTCACAATACCAGCCCACACATTAATACTGAAACGTTGTTGAAACGCATGTCGACGCGTTGCATGTGGATTATCGGTTGCCCACACATGGGAATTGTGCGCATTAAAGACACCCTCGCGTGAAAATGTCGCTTCATCTGTAAATAGCACATAATCTACGAAATCCGGCTGCAACGAACATTGCTGCATCACCCACAGGCAGAAGTTCACGCGGCGAGGATAATCTGCCGGATTCAATGCTTGTACTTTCTGAAAATGGAAGGGGTGTAAGCGATTTTCGTTTAACACTCTGCATACAGTCTGATGACTCACACCTACGTCACGCGCAACAGTTCTTGTGCTTGACTCGGGTCTATCAGCCACAATGTTCAAGATGCTTTCTTCCAGCCTTGGAGTGCGTACAGCTCTTACTCGACCAGCGCCATGTCTGTTGACGTCGAACGCACCTGTTTCACAAAGTTGACGATGTAACCGTTGAAAAATTCTATGATCCGGCATTCGTCGATCAGGATACTCCGCGCGATACATTCGTAACGCAGCTCTGCCGTTACCATTTGCACGGCCGTACATGTAATGCATGTCTGCTTTTTCTGCATACGTAAAGTCACCCATCGTCTACGGCAGCACAATTGTGAATGGCGCTTTTCCCTACTGCGATGCATCATGTTCAACAGCGGCTAGACATCTACTGCCCTCTACCGGCAATGATACCAACCGATCACTCCATTTCTCTTTCCTTTTATTTCCCCTGTTTACGCCTCACCGCGTCACTTGCGACTATACATTCCTATACAATAAATCATTGTTACAATGTCCTGTACCTACCATTAAAGTTTGTACCATGAATTCGGGACCACCCTGTATATATATATATATATATATATATATATATATAAATATATATATATATATATATATAAATATATACATATATGGGTCATTCTGAAATTAAGTGAAAATTTGAGTCACCTGCATTTTTTTAATGAATTTTATGCATTAATTTATTTTTATACAGTAGTAATATATCTTAATTAAGGTATATTTTCATCAAATAGTGTTAAAAGAATAAATATTTTCATATTTATAATTGAAAAAGTAAATTAACCATGGAAAATGTCACCTCCATGGCCGTCCCTAGCCCCGTTTCTAGGTTTAGATATAGTTGAAACTTAAACAGTGTAAGAAATTCCTTTATTTAGTAGCTCTATTTAGTGTTAAGAGTCTTATTGTTACACAATGCACTTAAAATTATTATATTTTTAATTAAATTTAATATTGAAAAATCAGTAAATTCCTTTGTCCCTGCTATTTTTGTCAGCTCTGCATAAAATGTAAATAACCTTTAAAAAAGTCTACTAGAAAGCAGCACATGTCTGAAAGTGTAATTAAAAGAAGCTCTAATCAGCTATCTTTACTGTAAGATATCTTAGACTCAATAGTAAGTATTATTTTGTCTGTTTCTTATCTTTATATTTGAAAACTCATGAGTTCTTTTTACAATGTCACCTCCATGGCATTTTTTAATTTGATGTTCTTTCATTTATTGCTGAACTTTTTTCAACAGATAGTTAGGAATTGTATGAAATAATCTGGAAACCAAAGCACATGGCTGGGATTCTTTTATGTTAGGCTAAAATGTGGTTTAACCATTGAAATGTCACCTCCATGGATGTCACCTCCATGGCTAAGTTCCAACATGGAGGTGACAGGCATACATGGAGGTGAACAAATATTTCTTATGAGAAATTTTACAGTGACATATGGTTAAAAATTGATTCTAAATGGTTATTTATTAAAGTAAGAACAATCTTGGGTAAACAAATAAGGAGTCCAATTGTTTTTTCTCTAACTTGTACTGATTTAACCTGCCAATTGATTCTGATTTGAACCTGTAGTGTTAGCTACCAGTTTTATTTGATTTACAATGTTTGAACACTTGTAACTTTGAGTCTGATTATGTATATTAATTGAATCTTTAATTTTTCTTTAAAAATATGGCATTGAGAGTCGGGAGATAATTTAAGTATCCTCATGACTGAAATTCTCTTTGAAGTTTCTGACATGGTACGAAGTCAATCTGCCTATTTGGTACCATGTATAAGAAATCTGATATAATCAAATTTAGTAAAATCAAGAAAGAGTCTGAGCAATAAATAAAAAGAATTTAAAAGGATCCAGAACTATATGTAGAATTTAAAAGGAAGGAGTTGGAGAGATATTATAGAAGAAAAGAAGAAGGAAAAAATAAAAGATATTTCAGTACTTTCCAACAGAAAAGAGAGCTCAGTAAAAAAAAAATGGGTTCAAAAAACAAGAAAATCTTGATTTAAAGGAAAAGGAAATTAATATTCCACCAAACAGTGAACTAGTTGACCTAGTAGAAGCTGTTGGTGTAGGCCTTCAAAGTGTAGCTGTTATTGGGAGAGTAGTAAGCAACAGGGAAAGAGGCAGAAAAAGGCTAGCTAAAAGAAACAAATCAAAGTCCTACTGAACGATTAAGATTAAGCAACTTGAAAAAAAAAATAAAGAAAAAATGAAGCTCAATACAAATAAGGAGAAATATAAGAGGAACTATTGTTTGAAAGAGAAGTTTAAAAATATGAACAGTCCACAGCAGAAGGTCAAAAATCTTTTACGTTGAGTAAAAGTTTCTCCTAGAGAAAAAATTTTGAATTTGGAGCTGCGTTAACTACCCAGATAGAGAAAAATTACAATACAAAATAAAGGAAAGGTCAAAAAGCATTTAGTTTGGTACGGTCTGGGAAAATAATTATAAAGTATCAAAGTTTGCACAAGATCCCATTTTAGTCCATAATGGGAAAAATTGAATAAAATATAGTGAGAAAAACATTGTTGAAGTAATTAAAGAGACAAGCAAATACCAAACAAAAAATAAAATGAGAATAAGATCTGACATCGTGAATTCTTTTGAGTAAGATGTCAGTCGTATGGAACCAGGCATTAAGGACTAATACTAAAAACAAAAGAGAACCCTAATGGGAAATCTTAAAATCTCCATAAAAAGTTGAAGTGGAATCTGGCTATAATATTCCATACTCAACGTTCTGTTTTTTTACCATTTTAGGTATTGCAACCTGATGTAAAAAACATGTGCATGTGAAAAGCATGAAAATGTTTTTAATTTTTGAAAAATTAAAAAGCCTCAAAGTTTTTAATTACAATGATTTAGACCAGAAGGTTAAATATCTGCTGTCAGGATGTAGTAAAAAGTAAAGAAGAATGTCTGGAAAGGAGATGTAAGAAGTGCATTAACAAACACGTTGAGACAAATGATTTTGGAAATGTAATTACATGCGTTGAGCAATGGAAGAGGAAAGAAGTAAAGTTTAGTTAAAGGAATAAAAAAGTCAGCTTAGAAAGTGGTTAAATCAAAAGTAGAAATAAAAGTCAAAGAACTAGTTAATAAATTCAATCATATGCTTCCTCATTTCATGAAGCATGTTTGCAAATAGTCCAATACAGGTCAATTTTCAACCTAAAAAATAACCTCGGAACAGATAAGATACTGATACATGTTGATTTCAACAAAAATTATTAATGTAAGTACACCAAGGAGATACAAAGTGTGCATTTCACAGGTTCAGACGACCAAATCACATTACATAGGTAGGGAAATTGAAAACAGCGAAAAACTTAATGTTCTGCTCATTGTTTGAATCTTTACGACCTGACTCAAGTGCCATTTAATGAATATATAATTGTCAAAGCATTTGGTAGAAAGAGTGTTTGCTATTATTTGGCAAATGTCTCGGAATGTTTTGAAGCTTCTTACCAGATCCGCTTCATGTCAAGATGACATGACACCAAAAACTAATTGTGAAGCAACATGACACCAAAAGAATGTGAAGCAACAGTGCAAGACGAGATTGTGGCCATTTTAAAACAACTGACAATGAACACTCATGAACAGTTAATTTTTTATGAAATACCTGAAGACATTACACTGTGTTAAATGAAACTGAAACATTTTGTCACCTCCATGCAAACACTTGTAGCTCCATTCCCATGAATGTCACCTCCATGGGACTATATGTCACCTCCATGTTTTAAGGAAATAAAAAATTGGCTTTAATTTGCTTAAAATGCTTTCTTGACCTCTGTTTGATGGTTGTACAACTTCATTTGCCCTAACAGAACACTAAATACATAAAATAAATAATAAAGCTTTAATTTTATTTTTCAAAAGTTTTGACTGTCAAATTTATCCCTCAGAATCCCAATGAGTCTTTGAACAATATTATCCGGACTCGGTGCCGAAACACACGTTCGTCACGTTTAAATCACTCACGCTTGAAGTTTATTCCTTCAATGATGGAAATGTATCAAGACTTTTAATTTTTAAAGTAGCAAGAATAGAACCTGGACTTAATTGTGTCACCTCAATGAGAACATTGGATGATTGGCTGGTTTCTAATGCACTCAGAAAGCAGACAGGTAATGAGACTTTTAGAGAATAATAGATTAATTTTTTTTTTAATTCTTAATCTCCTGCTTTTAGTAAAAAAATTCATAAAAACATTTTATGACATCATAAATTGTAAACAAAACAATTTTATATAAAAGCATATGTCTATCTATGCAAAAGTATTTGAATATCAACTGTGCCATATTTTAAACCAATGTTGTGAGTAGATTCTGAGCAACATGGGCATAAAGAAGCCCCTTTTTAACATGGGCTTCAATGGAGCCTTCCGGTCCCCTTTAAGGGATTGATCCCGGACAGTCGTCCATAGCCCGTTGTGTTGCTCTAGTACGACGTTAATTAAAACGTTTAACCTACTACCACTACTGCCGCCCTACACAGGGTAAAGAAATACACCAGGGAAGGTTACATTAATCGTATCTGCGCCACGTACAATACGGAGGTTATTGTAGTAGTGTGGGCAAACACACTAATTCGTTGGCCCTCAAAGTACAGGTAGTTTAATTTCTTTCCGGTTATCCAATGCTTTCGCTCAGTAGAGAGCAGTGTTTAACTATAACAATTGACATAATTTCCCCAATATGTACAGTTGGGTTGATTTGGAAGTTTGGAGAGTGGGGTACCAGCTCAGGTGTTGCTTCGTCATCTGACCGTGGTTCAAAATTACGAGGTGTTGTCCTCGGATCTTTCTCTTAAGGGACTGATCCCGGACCGTCGTCCATAGCCCGTTGTGTTGCTCTAGTACGACGTTAATTAAAACGTTTAACCTACTACCACTACTGCCGCCCTACACAGGGTAAAGAAATACACCAGGGAAGGTTACATTAATCGCATCTGCGCCACGTACAATACGGAGGTTATTGTAGTAGTGTGGGCAAACACACTAATTCGTTGGCCCTCAAAGTACAGGTAGTTTAATTTCTTTCTGGTTATCCAATGCTTTCGCTCAGTAGAGAGCAGTGTTTAACTATAACAATTGACATAATTTCCCCAATATGTACAGTTGGGTTGATTTGGAAGTTTGGAGAGTGGGGTACCAGCTCAGGTGTTGCTTCGTCATCTGACCGTGGTTCAAAATTACGAGGTGTTGTCCTCGGATCTTTCTCTTAAGGGACTGATCCCGGACCGTCGTCCATAGCCCGTTGTGTTGCTCTAGTACGACGTTAATTAAAACGTTTAACCTACTACCACTACTGCCGCCCTACACAGGGTAAAGAAATACACCAGGGAAGGTTACATTAATCGCATCTGCGCCACGTACAATACGGAGGTTATTGTAGTAGTGTGGGCAAACACACTAATTCGTTGGCCCTCAAAGTACAGGTAGTTTAATTTCTTTCCGGTTATCCAATGCTTTCGCTCAGTAGAGAGCAGTGTTTAACTATAACAATTGACATAATTTCCCCAATATGTACAGTTGGGTTGATTTGGAAGTTTGGAGAGTGGGGTACCAGCTCAGGTGTTGCTTCGTCATCTGACCGTGGTTCAAAATTACGAGGTGTTGTCCTCGGATCTTTCTCTTAAGGGACTGATCCCGGACCGTCGTCAATAGCCCGTTGTGTTGCTCTAGTACGACGTTAACTAAAAAAAAAATTACCCGGACCGTCGTCAATAGCCCATTGTGTTGCTCTAGTACGACGTTAACTAAAATTACCATTAGCATTACCCCAATATGGACAGGTAGTTTAGTAATTTTTTAATTAACGTCGTACTAGGGCAGCACAACAGGCTACTGGCGACGGTCCGGGATCAATCTAATAAGGGAAAGATCCGAGTATTTTTGAACCACGGTCTGATGAGGCAAATACTGAGCTGGCACCTCACTCCAAACTTCCACACCAACCCAACGCAAGGACTTTCGGTCACGACAGGTTTAAGGTATACCAGCCACGTCCCCACCATACGGTTATAAAAATCCTTGCACCAACCCGTATTTGAGCCAGGAACCTTCCGATCTAGTCCCGCAATATGTGCAGGAAACATAAACAGAAGCGTCATCTAAATTTAGTTCCAGAAAGTCTCTCGTATTCTAAGTCGATAAGATTTTGAAATTGTAAATTTAAATATATTTAAAAAAAATAGTTTTTTACTGTGCATTTTTGAAACAGAATGATATTTACATACAGGGTGGTCCCGAATTCATGGTACAAACTTTAATGGTAGGTACAGGACATTGTAACAATGATTTATTGTATAGGAATGTATAGTCGCAAGTGACGCGGTGAGGCGTAAACAGGGGAAATAAAAGGAAAGAGAAATGGAGTGATCGGTTGGTATCATTGCCGGTAGAGGGCAGTAGATGTCTAGCCGCTGTTGAACATGATGCATCGCAGTAGGGAAAAGCGCCATTCACAATTGTGCTGCCGTAGACGATGGGTGACTTTACGTATGCAGAAAAAGCAGACATGCATTACATGTACGGCCGTGCAAATGGTAACGGCAGAGCTGCGTTACGAATGTATCGCGCGGAGTATCCTGATCGACGAATGCCGGATCATAGAATTTTTCAACGGTTACATCGTCAACTTTGTGAAACAGGTGCGTTCGACGTCAACAGACATGGCGCTGGTCGAGTAAGAGCTGTACGCACTCCAAGGCTGGAAGAAAGCATCTTGAACATTGTGGCTGATAGACCCGAGTCAAGCACAAGAACTGTTGCGCGTGACGTAGGTGTGAGTCATCAGACTGTATGCAGAGTGTTAAACGAAAATCGCTTACACCCCTTCCATTTTCAGAAAGTACAAGCATTGAATCCGGCAGATTATCCTCGCCGCGTGAACTTCTGCCTGTGGGTGATGCAGCAATGTGCGTTGCAGCCGGATTTCGTAGATTATGTGCTATTTACAGATGAAGCGACATTTTCACGCGAGGGTGTCTTTAATGCGCACAATTCCCATGTGTGGGCAGCCGATAATCCACATGCAACGCGTCGACATGCGTTTCAACAACGTTTCAGTATTAATGTGTGGGCTGGTATTGTGAACGACTTTTTGATTGGCCCATACTTACTACCCACGCGGCTCACTGGCGGAAGCTATCTTATTTTTCTGAAAGAAGTGTTACCACAACTGCTGCATGATGTTCCGATCGCCATTCGTAACCGCATGTGGTTTCAGCACGATGGGGCGCCAGCACACTTCAGCATTGATGTACGGAATTACCTGAATGCCACGTTTGGTACTCGATGGATTGGGCGTGGTGGACCAGTCCCTTGGCCACCCCGATCTCCCGATTTATCGAGCCTCGATTACTTTTTATGGGGACATCTAAAGCATCTTGTTTATGAGACTCCAGTTGACTCAGATGAGGATCTCGTCGCTCGCTTATCTGTAGCTGCTGCAGGTGTGCGTGAAATACCAGGCATCTTTGAACGTGTACGCCAATCGCTCCACCGACGCTGTCAAGCATGTATCGATACTGGTGGACGCAATTTTGAACAATCACTGTAAACATGACACTTGTCAACAACGCTTTCAATAAAATCTTTGTTTTTCCTTTCGGCCGTTATTTCCCCTGTTTTCGCCTCACCGCGTCACTTGCGACTATACATTCCTATACAATAAATCATTGTTACAATGTCCTGTACCTACCATTAAAGTTTGTACCATGAATTCGGGACCACCCTGTATATACACTACCCTACAATAATAGACCGGACGCCAGCGTATTTTCATAAAATTCAACTACTTGTTTGGGGGTGTTTTCCGTGCTATGGCCTGGGATCTTTGCATGTTGTTCCTGGGAAATTCAACGCCGACGCCAACATGAACATTTTGGACAATCAGGTTATTCTTACGCTCTGGCAATTTTATAGAATAGACGAATGTTACTTCCAAGACGACAACGCTCCATGTCGTGTTGCAGCCTCTGTCAAGCAGTGATATCAAGATATGGATGTCAAACGTCTTCCTTAGCCTGCTGCTCAGAGTCCAGACGTAAACCCTATAGAACATTTGTGGGACGTGTTAGAGCGACGCTTACGGAACGCCAGGGCACCACGTCCGAAATCTACAGCTGAGCTGGAGATATTCATGCAGTAGGAATACTCAGCTGTGTGTAGAAACCTTGTTGTAAGCCCACAAGTGTTGCTACTGTAATTGCAGCACGGGGGGGGGGACTATCCACTTATTAAAGCCTGTGTTTTATACCTTATACCATCTCAATGTGCTGCCCGGTCCATTATTGTAGGGGGTAGTATATATATAAATTTCGAGTAGAGTAGTTAATTTCTTAACTAAATCGATCTGTTGAATATTTAGTTGGCCTAAAGAAAGAAAAACAATTTGATTTTCATAAAAGAAAAGTATTCGAACTGAATGCGTATGTTCTCAATTGCAGATGTTTTCTCTTCTCTCCGATGGTTACGCTTATCATCATACGAATTTCTTAAAAATTCACTCTGCGAATTAAGCGGGCTATTTATTTTATCAATTTTTTTAACATGGCAGCAAGCGGTCCTATTCTTTGTCTACACGACGCTTTATATCTTCTGGATGTTTCTTCTACTTCTGAAATCATAAGACAAACAATTTTAACGTTTTATTTTTGTAACACTCGACTTTTTTCGAACTAAGCCACAGACTGTCGTGGACAAAGGTGGGCTTGTGCTCATTGAAACATTCTGAGCCTCAAACGCCCTCAAACTGGCGTAGTGTGGAAGTTTGGAGAGTCGGATACCAGCTGAGGTATGACCTCGTGATCTGACCGTGGTGCAAGATCACGTGGCGTTGTCCTAGGATATTTCCCTTCGGGGGTTGATCCCGGACCGTCACCAATAGTCCGTTGTGTTGCTCCAGTGCTGCGTTAATTAGATGTCTACCTACCCAACGCAATTTCAGCATGTCGCTTGGTAACTACAAATATCATTAAAACTGCATCAAGTTAAATTTTTTTTAAACAGTATTTTTCATCCAATAGTTTGTTTACTCTGAAATATTCTTTTGTAGGAAAACTAGTGTTATTAATTATTAGGAGTATAGACAACGAATTATATAACTTGTGCTTTCACATAGTGTAAAACTTCGAATAATCTAAAAAATGTAATTCAATTAACGTATCCTTATAGTTATTCCTTCGATTCAAAATGCTGATATAACATGCTTATGTGTAATGTAATAAATGATATTATAATTGAAGTGTAAAAATAATATGAGTTTCAAAAACTCATACATTTGATACGAAATTATATAATTCCACAGAATTCTCAACTCCTTTTGGCATATTAGTTTATTTGAAGGGGCGAGAATTTAAGTTAAAAATTTTGATTAATAATTAATAATTTAAGATACAGCCATTTTCAGGACGAAGATCTGTGCTGATTATACCGTACAGTAAAAGTGGAAATCTAAAATATTTTCGAATAAAAAATGGTATTAAAGAAGAATTATTTTATTTTAAGACTTAACTTAACAACGTAATGAAATAGACAGAGTATGTAGTTCGATTTGAGAAGGGAGTCACTTGGGCTTACGAATCGACTTGGACCGATTGGCTATCAAAGCGCAGACTAGTGCTTTTAATCACGCTGGATAATCCCTTTAATCAATCAATAGTTTGCCTCATATTGGGATTCATACTTTTTCCACATCCACGCAATCTTCAATCCGAGCAACTGGAAGAAGCAGCACAAAGCTCTCTATTTCATTGCAAGGTCGATACTAAAGATATGTTCGCGATGTAATTAATCTCATTTTAAATAAGATTACTGAAACATGCGACAGGTATAAGGTGGAGGGGGTTGGAAATAAGGAAATTCAGAACTAGAGACAATTATTACAACACATGACAAACTTTTTTGAAACACTTACCCGACGAATACAATCCTGGAATGCAGATATTTCCCTTGGAGATTGATCCCGGACCGTTGTCAATAGTCCGTTGTGTTGCTTCGGTACGACGTTAATTAAAAATACCATACATGGAATCGCAGGTGCAGAATTATATTCAGTGTTCTGCAACACAACTCCAAGCAATTGCAATTTTTCTACTAGCATTTTATCCGAATTTTGAAAGCTGCAGTCAAATCATAGACAGACGTAAAACATAATTATCGGGTAAATATATGTATTACATATTTATAATAAAACATCCAAATTAATTTACTTACTTTATTTCAAACCAAGGCATACTTTCATAATTTGCAGTTCTGTCGATAACTTTTGAAGTTAAATATTTCGTCATTGACTTAGAAGATGTGTTATTTATAAAGTGTTTGTGGTAATTTGGGCCTTCTAGGGTAGTTGTTCCGTAGGTAGAAAAGAAAAAAAGGTACGACAAGGAGCGCGCTTGGCACTGCAGAACACCGTAACTTATGATTGAAAAGAAAATCGGCAAATATTTTGATAAAATTAAGAAGAAGTTTTTCTGCAAAGACTTTGTTCTGAGACATACGTTGCAGTTTTAAGCACTTTCTGCTCCCGGGCCTGGAATGCAACAACAAGAATACAACTACTGCGAAGTTTGTTTTAGTATTCATTCGACTATGCTACCACTTGAGATTTCAGAAACTATTGCATTTTGCTTTCATATCTTGACATAAATAATGTGCCTCAGACGAATATCACGACTTTCATTCGACAGCTAATACATTTAATTCAATTGCATTCATCGACCCATCTCTAACGCTTCTCGGTCCACACCAGGGCGAGAACCCGAACTCGCTCAATGTGCGCTGACCCCTCAAAAGCTCCCAACACTACACACAACCCCCTAAACAATAAATAAGGAAATCATATTCCTTCCGGCGCACCACAGCTTGTAAATGAAACGACGGAATCTCACCAATTACATCGCATCGCGGGACGGGAGAAGGCAAAGAGTTCGAAATTAAAAATCTGGCGAAAGAAAAATCGAGCGGCAAATATAAAATAAAACGAGAGAGAACCAGTCTCCCCACCCAAAATAAAAGAAAAGCAGGGAAGCCATCGTCTCTCTCGACGCGAGCCTATATATTCAAATTCCCAGTCCGGCACTAGAAGTTCTTTAAAAAGCACTTCACTTCGCATCTCCTCCGCGCCCACCCCTTTCTTTCATCCCTGGAGGATCTTTTGTTCCACTAAAGAAGTGCGTGAAATGAAAAATTCTTGAAGAACACACACACACCCCTCACCAACAAGGCAGGAAGTGTGACCGCTATTAAACGGGGGACTTTTGTCAAGTTGGCTGTTCGTCTCATTAAACTTAGAAAAGTAATTTATGAGAAATCGCTGATAAAAGCGTCCGGCGAATTTCAATAGCATCTGAATGACGAGCCTGGGCACTTGTAAGGTTGTTTCCCAAAGAGTGGTGTGAATTCCAAGATAGTTTGATTATTATTTTTTGTCCTCTCTCTCTCTCTCTCTCTCTCTCTCAATCTTCCGGGGATGGTTGTCTCTCTCTCCAATGAGTGGCGAGAGGGGTCCATCTGTCTATTGATTCTGGCTTCTCGTTATATTTGTGCCGTGTTCGTCTTCTTCATTACTCGGGTGCCGTCGTTTGGTGAATGCTCACTTTGGCTGTCAATTACTCCCCTTCCGCATTCTCCGTTTTTAGCAGGTGGGGTGAGATGTCATTATGCGGGGAAGGAACTTTGTCGCGGGTGAAAAGAAATATTGTTTAACTTGTCGTCGACAGGGCACGACAGATGCAGATTGGGGCCAAATGACAAGGGAGTCTTGGGAGTGTTGTGATTTTATTTTCCACTGGTGGAGATTGTTCGGGGGAAGGGCATCGGTTGTCAACATCAGATGGAGCTCAAAAAGGAAAGATATGTAGTTGTAAAATTTCGTATGCGTTAATTGTTCATTGGGAACGTCGTGTGTCTTAACCTTTTTCAATGAGATCGTTAAATGTTTTCTCTTGATGTTTGATTGTTCTTCAGATTATATTGATACACATATCAAGCGAAAACATTTCACTATTTTAAATTATGCAAATGGAAATGTGTAGTTGTAATATTACTAATGGAAACATCTTGCGCCTTAACCTTTTCCAATGTAAAAGGTCCTAAATATTTTTCAATAAAAAAGGTCAAGGCGTTCGTTAAATGTTCGTTTAAGAAATCGTTAAATGTTTTCTCTTGTTGTGTGCTTATCAATTGTTCAATCTGGGGAATATCCAAGCATCGTGAGAATACATTTAGCTGTTTCAAACCCGACGCGAAGGAAATACCCGCAGTTTTAAAATAACTAAAGAGAACGTGTTTTGTTTCTTTTTGAAGGAAATTGCTTAATGTTTTTTCTTGATGTTTGATTGTTCTCCAGATTGACAAATTTATACACATACATCAAGATAAAGCACAATGATTTCGAACGACGAAAAGCAAGTATGTATAGTTATAAAATTGCTAATGGGAAAATCTTTTGTTTCAAACTTTTTCAATAAAATCGTCAAATGTTGACTCTTTATGTTTGTTTATTTTCCAGATTGATGAATTGATATGCAAGCATAGAGAGATCACATTCAACGATGTCAAATTACGAAAAGAGATATATATGTAGTTGTATAGTTGGTAATGGGAAGGTCTTGTGTTTTAAAAATTTTTAGTGAAATCCTAATTAATATGTTTTTTCTTTATGTGTGACAATTAATTTATCAATCTTGAGAATAATCATGTAGTTCAATAGCTATTTTGTGACTTAGTAGCGCCTTTGACAATAATAAAAAAAAAATTTCTTCATTTCTGTCCTGATGATCGCAGACGTTCACAGGTGAAATAAAAGGTGACAGGTGAAAAATAGTGAATACGCTGTTCTCTATTTTCACCTGTTTTAATCTTTACTAGCTGAATATCGTTGCACAAGTTTCAAATATGATCGCGACAGCTAAAATATGACCGCGTCATTTCCCTGTGTTAACCCATTAAAGGCGACTTTAAAATAGTTTAAAAAATTAGCTTTTTATCTTATACCTTGTTTATTTAGATCTATTAAAGTATACATTAAAATTTTCAGTTTTTTTCGAAAATTATTTTTATGATTTTTTAACTGGCAAGTTTTGTGAGCAATCGTCTATAGTGTGCACATAATTATAAAAGTATTATATATTTACACATTTATAGAAAGATACAAATAACTTAAAAAGAACAATGAAAAATTTACACATTAAAACAAAAAATATGAAGGAATATTGACCAGTTGTAATTCCACATAGGTGGCGCCACCTTCTTCAGACAAAAATTTCAGTGACTTTATATTTTTTCTCATAATATTATTCATTGTATTTAAGGAAGAAATTGAAATGAGCAGAGTTTATCCAAGTAAATAATCTAAAAAGCCAATTCAATATTCATATTTAATTAACTATTATACAAAGCAATCCCATTTTTTTTTGAACGAGAATCACTTCTAAAGTTCAAACATTTGCTGCACTCTTGGTTTTGATTATGCTGCGAGATAAGTCGTGTGACACTCAGGAAGTAGAGGAACCTGTCATTTCTGGAATCTATAGACTGACCTTCCATCACAATTTTTGCATCGTCCAAACTGTTGGTCTGACTTGTATAGCCAATGAGATCCCGTCTGTCCTATCTTTGTTGGTCGTATGCATTCATCTGCAGCACTAAAGATCATCCTGGACCGATGAGAGGTGTTCCCAATCTTCCCAAAACTTCCTAGAATAGATTTTTTTGAAATGGGTAAAGTAGTAATTGTGTTAAATTGTGGTTTATCAGTTCATTGGTAAAGAACGCTTCTGACTCTGTAATGAGAATTTTACACTTTCGTGACCCAAATCCATGACAATTGGTTTGTACATGGGAGTAAAATTCTAGATTTTTGTTAAAGCTTCGTTCTTTTTTCTTTTATTTTTTAGTTATTCTACTTTCAGATTTCATTTGCTTTGTCATCTTTCAGATAACAGAAGTGCTAGGTGATCACCTGCATCGCTCTCTTCATGGTCTAATAGACGACTTATTTCACATGTGGTGGAAAGTATTCTCCGCGGCAAGTGATCGAGATCTCTTTGCACCTCGTCATCACTTCTGTCGCAATCTTTATCAGTCTGCATCAGCATCTTCTCTCTCTCTCTCTCTGAATAGGGGGCTTTATAACCTCATTATTATATTTGGCAGTTTTATGACCACTATCTGAATCATAATCATTGTCAAGAGCAAAGAACACACATCTAATGCTTCATATAGCGTGAGACTAAAAAGGGGGAAATAAATATTTTGTTTAAAAAAATTAAATATTCACCTAAAATATTTTATTTTTAGATCGTAATTAAATTTTAACCCTGTTCAAGCTTTCAAATTAAAATAAATAATCAAATCGGTATTGGAACCTTCAAAGTAATAACTAACTACCGATAGTACCGAATTTCACACATACGACGATTGGCAAGATTACTTGAAAATCCACAATACGTCTACCTAACGTCTATAAAATAAGTTTCTTTGGATTTATTAATTTAATTTAGTGTATTAATTTAAACAATGGATTCCTACCATTACAATAAAGCACAAAAAATAGATCAAAAACAGTAATGAAAGTGATTTTTTGCCTCTTTAGCGATGATGGACGATACAGCATTTGCGCTCGCAAGAAATTCTAGCTTTAAATCACGTTTTCACCGATAAAGCTATCTGGTAAATAGACAACTAGTGCAGGATTTTCATTGGCTGATTCTTGGAACGAAAAAAACACTGAGTGAAACCACTCCTGCCATATATTGCAAAGAAAAAAATTAAAATGTCGAATTGCAAATTTTCTTATCAACTACCGTTAATGGGTTAACTCAAATACACAAACACTGTAGAACGTGTTTCTTTGTCCATGTTCACTTATTGCAGCAAAAACAAACTTTAGATTTTAAAATTTGGGCTTCGAGGTTTACTTTTAGGATTCCAGTGTCTCGAGGTGCACTTTTAGGACTACCTGCCAATTTTCGTGGCTACAGATTGGTCTGAAGACAGTATAGAAATAGCCTATATTTTCCGCAGTGTTCTAAAGTATAAGTGTACCAAATTCGGTGTGGATTGGTCAAACAGTGTAGATTTGTATAAAGAATATTCACACACACGTCCTTTTTCATATATGTATTTAGATCTGCGTCATAACATTGATTTGTGTGTGTCATGTGTAAATATTTGAACATGATATATTTCTCATTACCCAACTTCTGAAAACCAGAGCAATTTTCATACTGCAGAAATAATGCGAGGGAAATGAATTCAAAGCATACAGTGGACTGTTCAAAGTTTAATAAATCATTTGCTGAATCGTGTAGTGGAGTTTGTATATTTTAAATATTTTCAATAAATAGTAAAAAGAACTCGAAACCATTAAATGTTCTTATAACAAAGAAACAAGTATATTAGTTTAACCTTATAATTCCAAACTCATTTTTTTAAAAATAAGTCAGATTAAATTCATTTTGAATTAAGGTGTCAGCATGAACCAGTTGACATCGGAACAAGTATATTAGTTTAAGCACTTACGATTGAAAACTCTTTTTTTAAATAAGTCAGATTAAATTTATTTTATGTTAAGGTGTCGGCATGACACTTGTTGATTTTTCCTAACTAGTTGTACGCTATGCGAGTTCGATTCCTTCAAGTTCCCCTTGAATGCATTTCTCTCTCTCCTGTGTCAGTAAAACATTCTTTATGTATGTACATTTCCTTGAAGCTGTTTTAAATACGTTAAGGTTGCATGGGGTGGAAGTTTGGAGAATTGTTTGGAAGTTTGTGCCAGCTCAGGTGTTGCCTCGTCATCTGACCGAGGTTCAAAATTACGTGGTGTTGTCATCGGATCTTTAGGGTGGTTCTCGGACCGTGGTTCTCGGACCGTTGTCAACAGCCCGTTGATTTGCTCCAGTACGACGTTAATTAAAATAATAAATACGTAAATACGCTATCATACTCACAAAGTATTGTTCTTTCTATTCCAGAAGTTCCCCTTGGATGTATTTCTCTCTCCTGTATCAATAAATCTTTCTTTGTATATGTATATACATTCCTTGTAGTTGTTTTGCACAGCTGAGCCAAATATGACCCTTGCACTACGACACACAACTAGCTTTTTTAAATTAAATACGTTAAAATTGGCATGGTGTGGAAGTTTGAAGAGTGGGGTGCCAGCTCAGGTGTTACCTCGGCATCTGACCGTGGTTCAAAATTACGTAGAGTTGTCTTCAGATCTTTAGGATTGATCTCGAATAGTCGTCAACAGCCTGTTGTTTTGCACCAGTACGACGTTGATTAAAATAATAAATACGCTATCATACTCACAGAGTATTGTTCTTTCTGCTCCAGAAGTTCCCCTTGAATGTATTTCTCTCTCCTGTGACAACAAAGCTTTCTTTGTGTATGTATGTGCATTTCCTTGAAGTTATTTTGCGCAGCTGAGCCAAATATGGCCCTTGCACTACTGCAAACAACTAGCTTTTTTAAAAATAAAAATACGTTAAACTTGGCATGATGTGGAAGTTTGAAGAGTGCGGTTCCAGCTCAGGTGTTTCCTCGTCATCTGACCGTGGTTCAAAATTACGTGGTGTCCTAGGTTCTTTGGTATTGATCCCGGACCGTCTTCAATAGCCCGTTGTTTTGCTTCAGTGCGACGTCAATTAAAATACGAAATACGTAAATACGTTATCATACTCACCGAGTATTGCTCTTTCTAGTTCAGGACAAAATGTTATGTGAATTTCAACATGTTTTTTAAGTTGAGCTCGGTCGTATCATTCCCTTTTTTACCAAGAAAGGAAACAAATGAAATGAAGTCACCACCTGCCCCATTAAATTCCGTGAAGACTGCCTTCGATTGAGAGCTTACTTAACCAACAATTTTCAGATTTCTGCGAAGGGAGGCTCTAACATGGGGAGGGGGCACTAGGGAGCGCACAGATTGGTTGAGTAATGAAAAACCATTTCGTTCATTTACCATACATGCATTTATCCTTCACTCCACCCGCCCAGGGTCGACGGAGATGACAAGGTCCAATGATTCTCATGTTCCATTAAAAATCTCCGCCAAATTGCGCCAAAAGGTCATTTATCACGCCAATCCCAGAACATCTCGAATGTATTTAAAACTACCATTTCATCAGTTACCGGCTTCCCTGCACTCGCAGTCAGGGAGGGAAATTCTAAAAATGGGGGGAAATTAGACTATGGTTTATCCTCCACACCTCCCCCCATACCGTCCCGGTTTTAATTCCATGTAATTCGTTTGGAGCGAGAGTGGGATAAGACGAATTGTTTTGAAAGAGTAATTAAAATGCTTGATCCTAATGTTTCTAGACCATTAGAGTTGACTTGAATTATCTTTAAGGATTTCGTAAGACATATATTAGGAATATAATTATCAAACAGGCAAGGATAAAATAGGACTGCATGATTTTTGAAGTGTACGATTTCTTTTCTAGAATTATCATCAAATTTCCATCAACAACTTTCATTGTGCGAGCATGTCCATTATTTGATGTTGTCCGTCGTACCAACTTATGTTCTTTAAGTCATAAAACTCAAACCAACATTTTCCTTTAACTTCGATTTCTCTCCGGGTGTTTTTCTCTGGACAGTGACATTTAAAATTTCATCGTGTCTGTATTCATCGACTTGACGTTGTTTTCCGCAGCTTGGCCAAAATACGCACTTGTGCTGTAAAAAAATCCAAACCCACGTATTTTTTAATACTAATAGTATATACTGTGGACAAATTTTTTCTAATTATTACACAATTCTTTGGAATATCATCTATGAAGGACGACATGGTAGCTGAGAGTTGAGTGATCGTGCCCTCGGTTCAACAAGCTATCGAATCCCAATTTTGGCATACATGTTGTAATTGTTTGGAATCTACTTTCAACTGTAGCCTTTGAGAGACAAATCAATCATCTGGAAAAATTAAACGGTAGAGAATACAAGATATTTATTGCTAAATTAATCTAGGTATAACTCAAGAGCAGCTTTTTAAGTATTTAAGACAATTTTCCTGTTGTTTCATTCGATATTGAATACGTAATATCTTTGAGGTTTCGTGTATTCAATTTATATACTGATTAAACGTGACTTTACGTGTGATACCATTTATACAAAACTCTACAAAAACGTTTTGGTACATTCACGACTAGGTAACTTTTGGTATCTTAGTGAAATGTCTTATTTTCTGATATACTCTCATCCAAAATTTTTGTTCCCATGCAGCAAAAGCGAATCGTTGAACGGCAAACGAAGCCGAATAAACCAACGTTGTTTTTCGCAGCATGGCAAAAATATGAACCTTGTGCTATAAAAAAATCCAAACCAACCTATTCTTTAATACTAATGGTAAATGTTGGTGCCAATTTTTTTTTTTAATTATTGCTTTTTAAACCAACCAACAAACCAAGCCCAATAAACCAACCAACAAACCATTATGTATAGAGCTCTAAAGTATAATACACAGAACACACCTATTAAGTACAGACAAAAATATGGTCACCTAAGTAGGAACATCTATGAACGCATGAATAATTTATTCGTTATTGTTTCAAAATCTCTCCTTGTACAGTCCTCTGAGGCAAATCTTTATGTGTTTGCGGGCTTCAAGTACTATAGTGATATTTTCTTTTCCTGTGGGGTCTTTAGTAAACACGCGGTCACGCTCCTGAATCACCAAGCAGTTTTTTTCAATTTACTCTCCACTATTCCATTACCCAACCTTTTTTATTCCTTTCACTCCGTTTTTTTACTTGATGATGTCTTGTGCTTGGCACGGCTTGGCCAAATATAGCCCTTGTGCCTTAAAACGTAAAAACAACCAACTTACTTTCTACAATTCATTCTCGTTAGGTAAATGACCCACAAAAGTAACAATTTGGGTTTAAAATCAAGACTTCAACATTCAATATACTTTTGAAAACTTTGTTTCAGATGTTAGCGACACAGAAAAAACCTCACAACCTGACTTACACCACCTCACTTCACTTCCCACCCGGCTCCACCCTCACCTGCCATCCCGGCTGTTTAATTTACGGTAGACGTTCTGCGCTGCCAGCAAGGCCACCATCATCAATTAAATTTTCCCCTTTTCCGATCTTTCGTAATTAGAAGGAGTGTTTAAGTAATGTTCGCCAGACACGTGATGCAGCGGCAACCAGATACCGGAGACCACCCCCCACTCGGCAGGGGCCCCGGGAAGGTCGAAAAATCTAAAATCTATATAAAAGGAATGTTAATGGGGCTGCCAGGCCACTGTAGAAATAGCTTTTGTTCCTCAAATTACATTAGGGCTGGAGAAGAGAGAGGAAACATCCTAGACTTCAAAGTAGTGAAGGAGATAGTTGAGAGGTTGTTCAATCATCGGTCTCCAAATACTTCCTAATAGCTTTTCTCAGACAGAATTCCTTGGACAGATTACTCCGCTTTGGTGATCGTGTTGCAAACGAATGGAAATTTATTGCTGATATCGAATTTTAATATTTTAAGTCAGAAATAGGGATTTTATATATACTCAAAAGTGTATGGTTTAATTGTAATTAGCAGATCCACGAATAGCATTTACGCTAAGCTTTCCAAATGCAATCGATCTATAGATGGTAAAGAGTATTACTCACATTTCAAACCATTTTTAACAACCATAGCATCCATATTCACATAAATGGATTTCAAGCCTCAATATGCAATACGATTTCATTTACTTTTACTGACGTTAATTCTTATTTCCAATAAACTGGGCATAACAGAAAACATCTCAACTCGGTTTGAAGATCTTGGGGTAAAGGTCACATGGTGTTGAAAGAAAGTTTTGGGTATTGAAGAATTCTGTATTGGGTAGGATTATATATATATAATTGACGAACATTAGTTTCCACTTCGATAGCCAATCAACTCAAGTCGTTTTCTCTTGAGACTTCAATATTGCGACTCCACCCACACTCTTCAATTTCATTTAAATATCTATGGTTTGAAAACCTGGTTTAAATTATCTTATGTCCAAGAAATGTGATAAAAAGTAAACCATTTTTTCATAAAAATATATTTAGAAGGATTTTTTTTTAAATATCGATCATACAGATCGTGTGAGATAATGGGTGAAAAAGAATATGCACTTTTAAACTTACTCAGAAATAATCTGTATTTTAATTTTAGTCTGTTAAAAAAGAAGAAAAAACACGTAGTTTCAGAAAGGTATGAAAGTAGAGTAAGCTTATTTCATTTCTCAGCTATTGGAAGCTGTCTGTCGTGTTTAGCGTAGATTGGCCAAATACGTCCCATGCTCCATAAAATCCCCCCAAAAGACCAACCAACCATTTCCCAGCTATTTACAAATGTTTTAATTTTTCAGGAAAAGTGTAAAGGAATTACTTGAGATTAGGGGGTGAGGTACTCAATCTATGGCATAAGGATTATTCTGGATTATTTTAGTAGTACATCAATAGTTATTTTTATGCACTAAGGAAATATAAATTTGCTTCTAACCGAAATTACGTGGAAATTAAACAACTTTCAATTAGGATATTTTTTATTACCCTTGGTTTTGCACTTCTATATATATAATTCTCTTACGTGGCACGCAAAAAAGACGTTATTTGTAATCGCGTTTTGGCAACACTGTACAATTGTTTGTTTATCGCGAAATCTCGCGCATCGATTGAATTTATAGCGTTATCGGATGAAATTTTATTGAAAGAAAAAAGGAATTTTAATGAGCTGTTGCAGTTAGTTTATAATAGAAATAAAAAAAGCGGAGGATCTTTTCAGGGCCATTTAAAAAACGGTCCTTTTCAGGGCCAACAATTATAGATCAACAAGACTCTTGCACTACAACTTTCGGCAACAAACTCAATGAAAAAGTGTGGGTCGTTTGAGTGCTGGGAAAATGTACACACAAACAACATGCTGGGTATTCAATTTCCAAAGCAACGCTCACATTTCGAGTCAAAATTTGCACAAAGTTTTCATTTGAATTCTGATTTTAGAGATACAGTATATATTTTTTCTGTAATACAGTAAATTTAGATTTGAAAAACATTTTTTTGGTAACATATTTTGTAAACCATCCCTTCTGCTAGGACACATGTCTTCATTGAGGCGAGCGAAGCGAGCATAGGTTCGTGCAGCGAACCAATGAGGATTGCGAAGCAATCCTCCAGGGGTTGGCGAGCGTTAGCGAGCATGGGGCAGGCCCCCTAGTATCAATTTAATCCTCTGAAAGAACATGAAATTAATGAAATCTTGAGGCAAGAAATAAGTTTACTTCAAAGAAGTCAAACTATCTCACAATAGGAAGATACAATTTAACTTCTCTAATTTTCCAGAAATATGATTACTCTCTTCCCCAGTCCCTCGTAATTTCCTCTGTTTTCCTTTTTTACGACATATTTTACTTGGCATTGTCTTGTGTTTGGCAAAGCTTGGCCAATATGGCCCCCTTACGCGATAAAACTTATAAACAACCAATCAATACATGATGTTTGTTCAATCCTTAGTATCTAACTCTGTACTTCATTTGATAAAAATATTATTATCCCTTCAGTTAGAAATCCTGACTGACTGTGGACTTTCAATGCTATTAAACTAACAAGACGGAAAGTGAATAGTTTACTTACACTACCCATATACTTGCTCATGATACATTACGGAGTCACCTATAAATCTTTATTGCTGTTTAGAAGACGTTTGGCGTTTATTTAGTTAGTGTTGACTTATCCACTATCATGGATTCGGAATTCTGTGGCATTTTCATTTGCGAAGTGCTCGAATAGTATTCGAAACACAAAGTCAAGTGGTGTCGTGTTTAGAGTACGTACAGGAAACATGTATCGTCGCCATAACACTACCTCCACCTACATTTAGCCTGACAGAAATACCTCTCATATAAGGAAACATATTCTAAGTTGCAAATGGGGAGGAACGTTGAAATATGTAGTGACATTTGTGTTATTAATCAACAAATATTTTGCGCACTCAGGTTTCACAATTCTGTAGTAATGAATAGAAGGGGGATCATTCCCAGTTTTCCCATCGACTCAAATGACGATCAGTTTACTACTCAAAACGGTTCTATGTTCAAAAGCATTGGTATTAGGTAAACAAGTAAACAAAAAACAACGCTTCATCACCACCAATGTATTCTTCTTTCCTACACTCCAAGGACTCAACTTTGCTTCTCTAAAAAACTTAAAATATACAGTGAAACGTTGAAACATATAGTGACACTTGTGATATTAATCAAAAAATAATTTGCGCACTCGGGTTTCACAATTCTGTACAAATGAATACAAGAGGGAATCGTTCTCAGATTACCATCGACTCAAATGATGCACACGATCAGTTTACATCTCAAAACGGTTCAATGTTAAAAAGTTAAGTAAATAAGTAAACAAAAAAATACATACCATCGCCACCCATGTATTCTTCTTTCCTACACTCCAACCTTGAGGGCCTCAGCTTTGCTTCTCTAAAAAACTTAAAATATACAGTGAAACGTTGAAACATATAGTGACACTTGTGATATTAATCAAAAAATAATTTGCGCACTCGGGTTTCACAATTCTGTACAAATGAATACAAGAGGGAATCGTTCTCAGATTACCATCGACTCAAATGATGCACACGATCAGTTTACATCTCAAAACGGTTCAATGTTAAAAAGTCAAGTAAATAAGTAAACAAAAAAATACATACCATCGCCACCCATGTATTCTTCTTTCCTACACTCCAACCTTGAGGGCCTCAGCTTTGCTTCTCTAAAAAACTTAAAATACACAGTGAAACGTTGAAACATATAGTGACACTTGTGATATTAATCAAAAAATAATTTGCGCACTCGGGTTTCACAATTCTGTACAAATTAATACAAGAGGGAATTGTTCTCAGATTACCATCGACTCAGATGATGCACACGATCAGTTTACATCTCAAAACGGTTCAATGTTAAAAAGTTAAGTAAATAAGTAAACAAAAAAATACATACCATCGCCACCCATGTATTCTTCTTTCCTACACTCCAACCTTGAGGGCCTCAGCTTTGCTTCTCTAAAAAACTTAAAATGGGAATTCGGAAAAAAAAATAACAATAAAATAAAAAACAACTGTCGGGGGTGGGGAACTTGGACCTCGGGGGCACTCCAGGGACATTTTGTGAGGGGGTTCACCCACTGCTGTCTGTGGCAGGTCGCATATCAGAGGGAGGTTCAATCTCATATTCCAAAACCCTGCGGTTTCAACTAACAAACCACTAGGGGGTGTAATAGGGGCTGTCAAAAAGAATTATGAGGGGGGTCGTTTCTGATGGCTGTTCCGAACCCTGGGGGTGAGGAGCTCTCTGTTCTTTCCTCTTTTTATCATTACCTTTGAAGGAGAGGGAAGAAAAAACGCGAGGTGTTGCTGTGACACCGGAAACGTGGCTGTCATTTTAAATTGATATTGTTGAGAATTCCACTTCCCCTTGGAATCATGAACATTTGTTTTGAAGCAAAAAAACTATTTGGTGATTTATGAGATGAGGTTTCTTTTCTTCTAAACGTATATTTCTGCTTTTCGTTCATTATATAACTGAGAATGCTTTGGCACGTGGTATGCCCATTTGGAGGTTCTGTTTTGGTGGAACGTTTATCCTAGTTAAAAGAAAGTTAAACATATTTCTTTAATTTTCTATACCACCCGTCCTGTTAACAAGGGGATTAAAACTTGTCAAGGGGTGGCCGGTATACATTTATTTGAAAGAAGTAAAGAAAAATACAGCATTAATACAAGGTGTATATTGTGTAGACGCAGGAACAAAAATGCAATTTAAATGAAGAAACGTGCTTAATACAGCAAACAAAAAGAAACTTCAATAGAAACGTGCAAACAAGTAAAGTAGAAATTATCCAAAAATATTTCAATAAATGAGAACATAATTTGTTGAAATCCAGTTAAGATGGTCAATCTCTCAGAAGGAACCCAAAGTGTGTATGCTGGATTAGGGTCATCCCGTTCCAAAATACAACTTAGTAAGTAATTACTCCACCCCATTCGGTGCGGACACCTGCCGAACACACTCACGCATTCGCCATTGATTATCCATTACGTTACGTATCCATAGTGGTTGATTATATACCGATAAACCGACACTAAAGGAGAAACTATTGAATTTATCAAGAGTTTTGAAATGACATAGTGCAGGGCGTACCACTTCATTTTTACTGTGGGAAGGATAGTGAGAGAGTGAAGAAAGTGGACTTAGTTTCAAGAAGGGAGAAGTGCTATTGTAAGGAATAAACTGAAACAACAATAATCTAATTTTCAAGGAGAATTGTTTAGTCAACATCAAAGTGACGTGTTACTATTGTTTTATTAACAGGACTGTTATAGGGGCGCACACTGCGTTGTGAATTTTGATATTAATTTATTTAATCAACTGCATTCTATACATATAAGTACAGAAGATTGTTATCACATTGAATAAAAGATGTTGTATACAAATCTGGTTCATACTGATCATACAAGCACTAAATTAATGAATGTTTCATATGATATGTAGTTATAGTGAGGAGGCAACATGATGGTTATATTTATATGCTGGTATGGTGAGAGGTCAAATATGCGCAGATGGTAAATTCAAGAGATTACTACTTATCGATTTATCTTTGGCATTGGGCGCTGGTGTGTTGCTGATATATGGCATGCTGAGATGAGGACGATGCTATTTTTTTAAAGTATCACCTGTCGATTCGTCTAGAAACTCGTTCTTTTCCCGTCATCCACTCAACATTATTGATGTATCGTGTTCACCACAGGAGATTCCCAATTGTCCTATGTTGATTGTTCCAACTTCAATAAAATCCAGCTTCGTACCCAATGTTACCAAGTGAGGATATGTGGATGCTTGACTCCTGCAAATTGTTTATATTGACTATGCTGTAAATCGTTCTGCTTCGTATTGTTTACTTCTTTTCAGCTTGTCACGTTATAGTGAAAAAGATTTACTCGAGTGTTCGAAATTCAAAAGTTATCCCCTGAATTCCCATTTGTTTTTTATTTTAACAAGAATTTCCCTTTTGTGGGTGAGCAAACTTTTATAATTATATACCAATGTGTCCCCAGAAATGCTTATCATTTTCTGAGCAGTCGCTATCAAAATTTTCAACTTGCAGCTTTATAGGCTTTAGTAGAGATTAATTAAACAAAATTATTTGAATTTTGACTTGCATGTCATTAGACACTGAAGATCAATCTCCAGTTGGTGCAATACCTGACCCGAAAAAAGCTGATGCCTAGTCCTTGGAAAAGAAATTGAGCTTTTACTTTCATAATGCAGTGCCCCGTCGTCATTTTGCAACTCTTATTTCGCCTATATTTTTTCATGTCTTTCGTAAAATTTAGTCATATTCTCTAGTATAGTATATTGTTAATGGGTGTAAGGCTTTTGCAGGCCGTATACCTATCGTGGACTATATGTTGTGCACCTTCATTTCTGAGGTTTAAGGTTCAATTCCTCCCTTGATGCATTTCTCTTCTGTGTTAGTAAAACTGGTGTGCATGACAACTGTCTTGACACTGTTTGCGCAGCATAGCCAAATTTGTCCGTTCACCATAAAATTAAACCAATCAGAGGTTTCCCCATGTGGATTTTGGCTAAGCTTCTTAGAACCTATGTAAGTGAAAAATTTGTAGTTACGATCCCGGATTTACATTTGCCAATGTTTTATGAACCTGTTTGAAACTCTACAAGTCACACTACACGACGGATAACCGAAGGGTTGCTAGTTCAAAAATCGGTCCAGCTCAAAGACCGTCGTGTTCACGGGAGCTGGTGCACATTAAATCTGCCGTGGCCTCTAATGTCCTCACGTTGGCGTGGTGTCGGAATTTAGAAAGTGGGGTGTCAGCTCGGGTGTTGTTAGTCATTTGACCATTCAAAATAACGAGGCGTTGTCCTTGGATCTTTCCTTTTGGGATTGATCCCGGACTGTCGCCGATAGCCCGTCGTGTTGCTCCAGTGTGACGTTAATTAAATTACTTATCTACTTACTGATTTCAATAATTAATTTTGCTTTCAGTTCTCTTTCAAGAGTCAATATTAAGTCTACGCTATATGGATCTCGAATAATCATCAGATCGCTATTCATGAATCATAAATTATTACAACTAGTACTGCAAAAAATCAGACTTGATCATTAAAGTAATGTTTATAATATGGTGATAAAAATGACCCTAACAATAATTTTTTATATTTCCTGATAGTCTTGAATTGTGGTTTTGATTTTTTAAAAACTAGTTATACTGAGGACTTTCAAAACTACCTCAAGATATTATTCTCAATTCTAATTGGTAGCAATTTCTTTTGACATGCATTTGTGTTCTTTAAAAATTATTGAAATGAGAATCGCGTTAAGGCCTTGCAAATTTAAATCAAAGAAATGTCATTTCATGTATGTTGTAATTCGGTTATCGATATATCTGGAATATCATTACTCGAGTTGTTTGTTATCAGCAAAATTCATGGATCTTTTCACATACACACTTTTTGGGAAAATAATTGCATCACTAAAAATAGGTTTCCAAATTTTCGATATGGTCAGATTTGTAAATAGACATTTAAGTTTGCATTCTCAAATAAAAGATATTTCACAATTTCTGTTTGTGTTCGTAGGAGAATGTCCTTATCTTTTTGGTTGTTTATTAATTTTATAGTATTAATTTAATAGTATGTATGGTTCTGCCAATGTACTAAATTCATGTTTTGAAAGTTCATGGATATATACACTATACACACTCTTTTTGGAAAAATAATTGAATCACTTAAAAATAGGTTTCCAAATTTTAGATATGATGAGATTTGTATATTGACATTTAAATACGGTTTGTGAAATATCTATAATAATAAAAGATATTTCACAATTTCTGTTCGGTTTTGTAGGAACAAAGTCCTTATCTTTTTGGTTGTTTATTAATTTTATAGTATTAATTTAATAGTATGTATGGTTCTGCCAATGTACTAAATTCATGTTTTGAAAGTTCATGGATATATACACTATACACACTCTTTTTGGAAAAATAATTGAATCACTTAAAAATAGGTTTCCAAATTTTAGATATGATGAGATTTGTATATTGACATTTAAATACGGTTTGTGAAATATCTATAATAATAAAAGATATTTCACAATTTCTGTTCGGTTTCGTAGGAACAAAGTCCTTATCTTTTTGGTTGTTTATTAATTTTATAGTATTAATTTAATAGTATGTATGGTTCTGCCAATGTACTAAATTCATGTTTTGAAAGTTCGTGGATATATACACTATACACACTCTTTTTGGAAAAATAATTGAATCACTTAAAAATAGGTTTCCAAATTTTAGATATGATGAGATTTGTGTATCGACATTGAAGTAAGTATTCTCAAATAAAAGATATTTCACAATTTCTGTTCGGTTTTGTAGGAACAATATCCTTATCTTTTTGGTTGTTTATTAATTTTATAGTATTAATTTAATAGTATGTATGGTTCTGCCAATGTACTAAATTCATGTTTTGAAAGTTCGTGGATATATACACTATACACACTATTTTTGGAAAAATAATTGAATCACTTAAAAATAGGTTTCCAAATTTTAGATAGGATGAGATTTGTATATTGACATTTAAATATGTATTCTATAATAAAAGATATTTCACAATTTCTGTTCGGTTTTGTAGGAACAATGTCCTTATCTTTTTGGTTGTTTATTAATTTTATAGTATTAATTTAATAGTATGTATGGTTCTGCCAATGTACTAAATTCATGTTTTGAAAGTTCGTGGATATATACACTATACACACTCTTTTTGGAAAAATAATTGAATCACTTAAAAATAGGTTTCCAAATTTTAGATATGATGAGATTTGTATATTGACATTTAAATATGTATTCTATAATAAAAGATATTTCACAATTTCTGTTCGGTTTTGTAGGAACAAAGTCCTTATCTTTTTGGTTGTTTATTAATTTTATAGTATTAATTTAATAGTATGTATGGTTCTGTCAATGTACTAAATTCATGTTTTGAAAGTTCGTGGATATATACACTATACACACTCTTTTTGGAAAAATAATTGAATCACTTAAAAATAGGTTTCCAAATTTTAGATATGATGAGATTTGTATATTGACATTTAAATATGTATTCTATTATAAAAGATATTTCACAATTTCTGTTCGGTTTTGTAGGAACAATGTCCTTATCTTTTTGGTTGTTTATTAATTTTATAGTATTAATTTAATAGTATGTATGGTTCTGCCAATGTTCTAAATTCATGTTTTGAAAGTTCGTGGATATATACACTATACACACTCTTTTTGGAAAAATAATTGAATCACTTAAAAATAGGTTTCCAAATTTTAGATATGATGAGATTTGTATATTGACATTTAAATATGTATTCTATAATAAAAGATATTTCACAATTTCTGTTCGGTTTTGTAGGAACAATGTCCTTATCTTTTTGGTTGTTTATTAATTTTATAGTATTAATTTAATAGTATGTATGGTTCTGCCAATGTACTAAATTCATGTTTTGAAAGTTCGTGGATATATACACTATACACACTCTTTTTGGAAAAATAATTGAATCACTTAAAAATAGGTTTCCAAATTTTAGATATGATGAGATTTGTATATTGACATTTAAATATGTATTCTATAATAAAAGATATTTCACAATTTCTGTTCGGTTTTGTAGGAACAATGTCCTTATCTTTTTGGTTGTTTATTAATTTTATAGTATTAATTTAATAGTATGTATGGTTCTGCCAATGTACTAAATTCATGTTTTGAAAGTTCGTGGATATATACACTATACACACTCTTTTTGGAAAAATAATTGAATCACTTAAAAATAGGTTTCCAAATTTTAGATATGATGAGATTTGTATATTGACATTTAAATATGTATTCTATAATAAAAGATATTTCACAATTTCTGTTCGGTTTTGTAGGAACAATGTCCTTATCTTTTTGGTTGTTTATTAATTTTATAGTATTAATTTAATAGTATGTATGGTTCTGCCAATGTACTAAATTCATGTTTTGAAAGTTCGTGGATATATACACTATACACACTCTTTTTGGAAAAATAATTGAATCACTTAAAAATAGGTTTCCAAATTTTAGATATGATGAGATTTGTATATTGACATTTAAATATGTATTCTATAATAAAAGATATTTCACAATTTCTGTTCGGTTTTGTAGGAACAATGTCCTTATCTTTTTGGTTGTTTATTAATTTTATAGTATTAATTTAATAGTATGTATGGTTCTGCCAATGTACTAAATTCATGTTTTGAAAGTTCGTGGATATATACACTATACACACTCTTTTTGGAAAAATAATTGAATCACTTAAAAATAGGTTTCCAAATTTTAGATATGATGAGATTTGTATATTGACATTTAAATATGTATTCTATAATAAAAGATATTTCACAATTTCTGTTCGGTTTTGTAGGAACAATGTCCTTATCTTTTTGGTTGTTTATTAATTTTATAGTATTAATTTAATAGTATGTATGGTTCTGCCAATGTACTAAATTCATGTTTTGAAAGTTCGTGGATATATACACTATACACACTCTTTTTGGAAAAATAATTGAATCACTTAAAAATAGGTTTCCAAATTTTAGATATGATGAGATTTGTATATTGACATTTAAATATGTATTCTATAATAAAAGATATTTCACAATTTCTGTTCGGTTTTGTAGGAACAATGTCCTTATCTTTTTGGTTGTTTATTAATTTTATAGTATTAATTTAATAGTATGTATGGAACTGCCAATGTACTAAATTCATGTTTTGAAAGTTCGTGGATATATACACTATACACACTCTTTTTGGAAAAATAATTGAATCACTTAAAAATAGGTTTCCAAATTTTTTATATGATGAGATTTGTGTATTGACATTGAAGTAAGTATTCTCAAATAAAAGATATTTCACAATTTCTGTTTGTGTTCGTAGGAGAATGTCCTTATCTTTTTGTTTGTTTATTAATTTTATAGTATTAATTTAATAGTATGTATGGTTCTGCCAATGTACTAAATTCATGTTGTCTTTTTTGACTGCACCCAAATGTTTTATGATGTACACAATAAATGTTTCGATAGAAATCAAAATTACTAAAATATCATTTTCGTGTTCTCACTCGACAATAATAATGTGTAAAAGACTTTGATAAGAAATAGTCTTTGATAAACAGAAATGTCTACATTAAAGGAAGGTTTTCCAATAAAGCTAAATCACCCCAGTATTTTTATAGACGCTAGTATTAAAAATACTGGACTAAAAATACTTTTATAGATGCTAGTATTTATAATGACATGCAAAATTTGTATAATTTGTCATTTTACTAGCTTACAATTTCATCATAGGGTTGATAATTTTTATTATACATTAAAAATTAGCAACGAAACGGCGACAAAATCAAATTAATTCTTAACCAGAAGTTAATTTCCCTTTTTCGGAACATAGTCTTTAAAACAATCAAACCTATTCTACTGGAAATCACTAGCAACTTCAACTATATCTGTTTTACATTTCACAATAAACCTGAATTTGAAAATTCAAGTTTGTCTTTTCGAAAACTGCGACTCATCTAAGTTCAGGAATACGAGATTAACATCTACCAGCGTTGAATGATAGGTTTTACAAATGTAATTGAGATTGAAATATCCTCACTGCTACACAATATGCATATAACTGGTATTTATTGTTTTCTCTCTTTTAAATTAAAAAAAAAATAAGTCTCATTATTATCTCCATGCATTTAAAACTGAGGTTGAAAGGTGAGAAAATAATCAGAATATTTGAGTTGTATATTCATACAAATAATTATTACGATGGAATTAAAAAGTGACCCATTTCACCATACATCCTTGAAAACCAGTTCTCATTCATATTACAGAAAATTGAAATTCAAATTGTTGAAAGGTTTCTATGAGTCGATTCAATGCCATACTCATTAACGTGACCTACAGCGTTTGTCATCCTATGAAGTTTTTACCTCCCCGACTACATTTATCCTCAAAAATACAAAGCAGGAGGAATATAATAAAAGATGGTATTCTTGAGAAACGTGTGAAACATAACTCTAAAGAAACAAACCGCCAAGGATTCCATATCATAAAGCTAATTTATTCATAAAACACATTTAAAAAGGGATTTTCGTTCAAAAGATGGAAGGGTACAAATTTAGTCCTCTCTGTAGATGTAAAATTAACCTTCCTGGTTGTGTTGTTTCGTCATCAGCAAAACTGACCAGATTATGATGGAATGGATATCTCTCGTCACTATAAGAAACTGACCAGATCTTGATCTCATCATTATAAGAAAATCGACAACATCTTGATGAACTTTCGTCATTAGCAAAACTCGTCAGATGCAAGTGGTCGAGATATCTCGTCGAAACCACTTGGTGGGTTGTCTCTCAAAAAAAAAATGATTCTTAGTGTGTTCTGTTGTTGTTACTAATCCCCGACATGGTCTCTTTAGAGTAGACCAAGTCTACGAGTCCATAAACCCCCCAAAAGACCAAGGAAAGTAGAGGTTCCGAAAAAACCTTGTCCATTGTAAAGTCAATACATTTTAAAATATGAGCTGTCGAAGCCTGATCAGCTCCGGACTTGGTACAAGTCCTGAAAATAGTCTGTTCTTAATTTTGATTCAGTCACTAAGTTTGAGCACATGCAATACGTGAGCACATTAAATCCGAAGACCCTAGGGTCACAAGGCTTATAATTTGGCTTAGAAGTAAGAGATTTACACAAATGTGACGTTTTCATTAGAGTTGTGAAACTCTTAATCCTCCGATTGTGTACCCCAAAAGTGTTGCAGTGTTGGTCGTACTACGGTTACACAGATAACAGAAGAGACGTGCGATTTTAGTTTATTAGCATTCCAATCTACATGCTATAGTGACAGAGTGCACTCGGCGTGAGTTCAGTTAAAACATGTTTGGCTTTTCGCTGATTATTTTGTGGTTGAGCAAAGTAGGTGAGAGTATTTTAATTAACTTCGTACTGGAGAAACACAGCGGTAACGGTCCAAGATCAAAGCCGAAAGGAAAGATCCGAGAACAACACTACGTAAATTTGAGCCACAGTCAGATGAAGAGGTCACACCTGAGCTGGAACTCCACTCTCCAAACTTCCACACCACGCCAAAGTGAGGATATTTGAGGCTACGTCAGATTTAACGTGCACCAGCCCCCTTTGTACATAACGGTCTTTGGATGATTTTGTACTCACTAATAAAACTCACCTGCTAATACGTTACTCTTTAAACTGGGTTATAGCGGCAAGGAAAGAGTGCATGCGAGAAAATTTTTCATAGTCTAGTGGAGGTTGTAATTCAAAGTTTCATAGTTCAGGAGGTGGCTCAGTGAGTTTGTCTATGCCCTAGCAACCTGTGAGTTGTAGACGGCGAAAGTTCGATTCCTGTAATTTATCCTGGATGTATTTCTCTTTTCTGTGTCACCAAAATTTTACATGTGTATGGCCATTAACTTGAAGTTCTCTGTTTTATGTTTGGCACAGCTAGGGCAAATATGACCCTTGTGCCCTAAGAAAACGCACGAGGGAGTATCAATAAGTAACGCACAATGTGTAAAAAATAATAATAATAAAAGCAATTAATGACAATAGAAAACAGATATGAAAGTATTACCCATTTATTACTTTTCCACATAATTTCCATGCATGTTGAGGCATTTTCCCCAACGATGGATCAGTTTGAAAATCACGGCCTCATAAAACTCCGTCGGCTGCAAGAAGAGCCACCTTCGCACGGCTCGTTTGAGTGTCGTCGTCAGAATCAAACTTCTTACCGTCAAGGAACTTCTTTATGGGTCCAAACAGATGGAAATCGGAAAGTGCCAGGTCCAGGCTGTATGGACGGTGCTCCAAAACTTCCCAACCGAAACCCTGCATTTTTGCACAAACTAGGCGAGACACATGCGA
This sequence comes from Metellina segmentata, assembly GCA_947359465.1. Taxonomy (NCBI): domain Eukaryota; kingdom Metazoa; phylum Arthropoda; class Arachnida; order Araneae; family Tetragnathidae; genus Metellina; species Metellina segmentata. The sequence continues at coordinate 105,741,512 of OX375878.1, forward strand.
ACGAGCGATGTCGTGCACTAGTCGAATGTGTTGATTTGTCTCACTGCGCTTTGGACCCATAAAGAAATTCCTTGACGGTAAGAAGTTTGACTCTGACGACGGTATTCAAACGGGCCGTGCGAAGGTGGCTCTTCTCGTAGCCGAGGGAGTTCTATGAGGCCGTGATTTTCAAACTGATCCATCGTTGGAAAAAATGCCTCAACATGCATGGAAATTATGTGGAAAAGTAATAAATGGGTAATACTTTCATATCTGTTTTCTATTGTCGTTAATTGCTTTTATTATTATTATTATTTACATTATGTGCTTTACTTATTGATACTACCTCGTAGAAACAAAAGACAGTCCACTAATAATCTAATCCTATCAATGACTTTGTGATCAAACGTACCATTTTTCAGTTCAATCAGTCCTAAATTCATACATGTATTTTAAGTTTGACACGCCACACACTGATCGGACAAGTAACAAAGCATTCTATGTGCACATGCGTTTTCCGTTTTTGTATACATATCATGCAAGTACGCATGCGTATTTCAGTATTATTAGCGTCACAGAAGTGATGTCGGACCAATGAATGGCTTGCCTTAAAGATACTAAATTCATACCATCAAAGTTAGTTCCAAGGGAATAGACATAGACAATATGTGAGTGGAGTCGCTGTCATGAGATCTCAAGGGGTAAGACATGGGCTGACGAATAGGCTTGTGGCGATTGGCTATTGAAACGCAGACGCTGTTTTTCAATCACGCTGTTAATCACTTTTAATCCATCAACAATTTGTCCCAGATTTTGATTCATGCTTTTTCTTACAACCACATGGCAAATCTTCAAACCAAACGAGCGGAAAAATAACATGAAACTACGTGAACCTACTCCGTCTATTTCATTAGAAGCCACGCTTTTCCCCCGACCTTTTGGCTCAGGTATTGACCTCGTCACCTTACCATGATTCAAAATTACGTGGTGTTGTGGTCTTGGATTCTCTCCTTCGGGATTGATCCTGGACCATTGCCAATAGCCCGTTCTGTTTCCTCAGTGCGACGTTAATTAAATACCATTACCCCCAATCATTTGCGGGCAGTCGTGGATTAGTGGGTTGGCCCATTATTCTTATAATCTGAGCTATAGGTGGCGCAGGTTCGATTCCACCCTGGGTGTATATCTTTTCTCTGTCAAGCTGACCAGCCGGTATAGTGGTTACGGTTTTACTTCTAGATCAGCAGGTTCCTGGTTTAAATCCGGGTCAGTACATGGATGTTTGTAAGCGTATGGTGTAGAGACGGCTAGTGCACCTTAAATCTGTCTTAGTCCCAACGATCAGGTCCTCACGTTGGGTTGATGTGGAAGTTTGGAGAGTGGGGTGCCAGCTCAGATGTTGTCTCGTCATCTGACCGGGATTCAAAACTACATGGCGATACACCGAATGGCTTAAGCTGGGTAATTTGGCAATGGTAATTTTTAGTTAACGTCGTACTAGAGCAACACAACGGGCTATTGACGACGGTCCGGGTAATTGGCAATTTTTTAGTTAACGTCGTACTAGAGTAACAAAGGACAAGACCGACGAACCGAGCACAAGACCTCGTAATTTTGAACCACGGTCAGATGACGAAGCAACACCTGAGCTGGCACCCCACTCTCGAAACTTCCACACCAAACGTTAGGACTTTCGGCCACGACAGATTTAAGGTGCACCAGCCGCCTCTACACCATACTCTTACAAGCATCTATGCCCGGACCCGGATTCGAACCAGGAACCTTCCAATCTAGAGGCTAACACCTTAACCACTATACCGGTTGGTCGGCGGCTTAAACTGGGACGGTGATGACTAGCTGAATCACTTTGTCAATAAAAGTTTTATTGTATGTGTTTGTGCATTACTTGACGTTGCCTTGTGTTTGGCTCAGCTTGGCCAAATATGTCCCTTGCCTCAAGCTATACGCACATATTGTCTATTTCATTGGAATGTCGCGCTCGATCGGGTAGTACCATCGAAATTATGATCTCTTAGGACCTCCGAGTTTTGGGCTACAAAGCCTTCGAGTTTCGAACTGCGCCAATCATAAAAAGATCACCCTTTGGGTTACTTAGATAAAAACAGAAAATATATGTGATTTTAGATGTGAAATACCCCTTTTCAGGATATTTTCTTTGCGTAAAATGAGTTGCGTTGCAACGCAGTACACGCCCGATAGAAAAATATGAATCCATGCTTCTTTTAAATAAGTTCAGAGAATTCTATGAATTTATATAAAATGATTTGACCTCCGATGGTCGACAGGGAGAATCTTGCATTGGAGACGGACATCAGAATCCAATATGTTGCTTGATGGCATTATATGCGGCGATGCATTATTTTTATTACTGCCATAGTACGGTGAAAAAGACAAAAATGGCCGGTGTCAGCGAAAAGAAACCTTGATGGGCCTACCATTTCCTCTTCTGTCATCAAAAAAGTGGAGGCATCAACTATCGATTTTATCTTTAATAGAAGTCGTCCTATTTTGTTACAAACAGAGAGAGAGATCGCTTCAGGTTTTGAGATTTTTCTGTTTTGTAAAATAACTTGTTTTCGAAGCTCTGTTTTACGCTTATTCACAGGTGCTTGTATTTATATTTTAGATATTTAGATAGTTTATAAATAAAGTTTAGATTCATGAATTTTATTGATATTTATTTGAATTAATCTTTTATTTTGTTTTGGATTTTGATTTATAAAATTGTTAATTTTAGTATGATTTGTTTTGATTCGAGGCCTTAATACTTATAATTATTTTCTGCGACTTGCTACGTGGTAGATAATGGTAATTTTGGTAATTTTTTAGTTAACGGCGTACTAGAGCAACACAACGGGCTATTGACGACGGTTCGGGATCAGTCCCTTAAGGGAAAGATCCGAGGACAACACCTCGTAATTTTGAACCACGGTCAGATGACGAAGCAACACCTGAGCTGGCACCCCACTCTCCAAACTTCCACGCCAACCCAACGTGAGGGGCTACGTGGTAGAAAAAATGGTTTCGTTGGTGCATTAACCATTAAGGTGGAATTTTACACACACACACTGTGATACCTCCTACAAATCTACTTAATACCCCTGATTCCCCTAGTAAAACTAAATGAATCTAACTACCCCACTAAACTAAATAACTCTAATTCAGCTAACCAACGTAATGTAGTTATTTATGTACAGGCAGTATAATTATAAAAATTGAATGATCATGAAAGCGATTTATAACTTCTACATGGACAGAAATTCGATAAAACTTGACAGATAAATTGTCAAGGTTATGTTATTTTCGTTACCTAAATATGGAAAACATAAATCATTAATCATTACTTTTATATCAAAAATCATTTTTATGCTTAACATACTAAAAGCATTGAAAGTATGATTTATACGGAAAGTATATTTTATAAATTTTATATTTATTTACATAATTCTACTAAGGATTTATGTGTTAAGCAACAGTTTTGTTAGTCTTCTATAAAGTATTTAAATATTTATATGCTTCTAAGAGATATTTCCTCAAGTTCTTACAGTATTGATTGTTAACGAAAAATGTTGCAACTACTTATTCGTAATTTTCCCATTTTTCTGGTAATTGCATTGTTTTCCACAGTAAAACTATTCAATAAAGTTTTTTGTTATGATATGCACGTCATGTGACAGTGGTTAAAAATTACGTATTGTCCTTGGATCTTTTCCTTCAGGAGTTTATTCCGAACCGTCGCCAATAACCTGTTGTATTGCTCCAGTGCTACGTTAACTAAATATTTACCTAGAGCCTATGATATGCAATTTTATTAAGTTAGACTTATTTTTTCTCCTCAAAAGATTCAAAAAATTATTTAAATTTGTAAAGTAAAATTAGTCACTAACGACAACAATTGTTTATTTATAAAATTTCAATTTATTAATATTGATTATGCTTATTAATATTTAAAATTATTTATTCAAATTTGTTATTAATACGTAGAATTAAAGAAATTAAGTAAAAGTAAGTAATTAAAGTGACATTAAAGAAATTTTAATTTTAGAAACGTTTCTGTTCTGTTTACCTTTATTCAGCGTCTTGATGGCAATGGTAATTTGAGTTAACGTCGTACTAGAGCAACACAACGGGCTATTGACGACGGTCCGGGATCAGTCCCCTAAAGGAAAGATCCGAGAACAACACCTCGTAATTTTGAACCACGGTCAGATGACGAAGAAACACCTGAGCTGGCACTCCATTCTCCAAACTTCCACACCAACCCAACGTGAGGACTATCGGCCACGACAGATTTAAGGTGCACCAGCCGCCTCTACACCATACGTTTACAAATATCCATGCCCGGACCCGGATTCGAACCAGGAACCTTCCGATCTAGAGGCTAACACCTTAACCACTATACCGGTTGGTCGGCTCTGTTTACCTGCTTACCTTAAGCTGGTAGAACCCAGTCTCATTTATGCTCAAGTAGCAAAAGTGTTCTGCGAGCGACAAATCAACTTTTGTTTTATTTTGAACAATAAAGCTTGAGATGATCCTGATAATAGTTAACATTTTTCCTATAAATGCTTTACAAAAAAGTAAATGCTTTTTCACCAGTAAATTGTAAGATATTTACGAGAAGAAAAAAAATCTTTAAAATATACTAATCTTAATTCGGAAAAAAATACATTTCACAAAAATGACAAGTGAACAAAAGCATGTGTATTGAAAAACGGCATGAATTTTTAACTGCTGATACAAAACTGCAAATTGTAATCTTTTTTTTTCACAAAATAAATTCAACATATTAAGCTATTTTCGTAAACTTCTACATCTAATTTGTTTTTTAACTTCTCTAGCACAATACGTGAGTTTGTATTTTCAAACTTTTAATATTGATCAGATAAAAATCGAGACATGCTCTAAAAAATTCTCTATTCCACATTTTTGGGAATTGAAAGTGAATTCTCGAAGTCAAAGCACTAAAATAATCCTATACACTTCACAAAATTGCCAGGAAACATTCAACCTTAGCCCATCCAACAAACCTTCCCTTCATACATTTTCTATAACGTTTCAATGATACGTTTGGCTTCGGTTATGCCGATCGCTCGCCAAACAGCCGCCAAGGGTTTTTATTACAATCTTTTATTGATACTTCCGGGGGGGGGGGAAATGTGGCGATTTGGTGAAAGCTTTTAGAGCGATTGAGTTAACTCGGATATTGTGAGTTATTAACTTTCGTTTATTACGTTACGTAATAAGTGAGAGTCGAGAGAATGAAGCTAGGAATTTCTTTTTTCTTGAGTATATTGCACTTGTAGCTCTATTATATAGATTTTCCCATCGATTCGGACAGTTGGGATTTCTGAATTTTAGGAGAAAATGCTCATGTAAGTATTCTGTTTCATAGAAAATCACAGCACAATATTGGAGAGTTTAAGTGCTAAGGCAGATTTTGGGTCAAAAAAGTGAGCTTTCCGAAAGTAATCTAATAAATGTTAATTTCATTTTCTCTTTTCCTTTATTTTATGTTTTGTTAAATTTTTGAAAGAAAGTCTTTTAAAACAATTTGTTTATTACAGAGAATTTGATCACGTTCTATCAATATGCATAAGAATCAATGAAAATACCATAATTTTCACATTTTATGCTATGACAAGTGTAAATACCATCACCAATTGCGTAGTTTCGAATTTTAAGCAATTGTTTCACTTATTAAAATGTTTTGTTTCCTTCAAGTTTGTCGGATTGTTAAAACTGAAAAGTTTTCGGAAACGTAGCAATTAAAAAAATATTCAGATGGAGTTTTTAGACTAAAAAAATCTAGAAGTATATTGGTTAAATCACTATTCAAGAAGTCATGTCCTTTCATTTTCCTTCTTTCCGTACTCATTTTTGCACAAACAGAAATCAATGATTATTTTTAGAAATATTTAAGGTTCTTAAAGCAGAGTATAAGATCTGACTAAAAATTTATTATGTGAATTTTTTTCAATTAGATTTTAAAGCACAATAATGATGGAAAAATTTATTTGTTTAAAGTTTATAGATTGTACAGTTTTGTATGTTTTGTATCTAGATATGTGTTATTTATAAGTAAACATTAAAATATCAATGAAAAATTATTTCTATGATAAAATTTGATGATAATTTTTTTAAATGATCAAAGATGGGTCGATTCTAAGGGCTTGAATAGTAAACTTTCATTATGATGATTAAATGCTTATATTTCTTCGATTGTCACAACACGTTCTCTTTTTTTTAAACTTTATATTGGATTTTATGAAACATCCAAGTTACAAAGTTGTTTCAAAATTGTTTTGAATTTAAAAGATAAATGTGGAGTCAGTTGACCAAATTTTCTCGTGTGCCGAAAACCAACGCTTAATACATAAAATTTTCGTTCAGCCTATATTTCCAGCCAATTTTTTGTGACTTTCATTTTTCGATAAGATTTTTCATTCGAGAATAATTAGATTTAAATTATAAACGATATCACCATAAATAATGCTATTTACGACAAAACTTATCGAATATGTTGGTCAAAACTGATCCTGTATAATCCGAATGCGCATATTTAAGCATTTCACTTGCTTGATAGCAAATTGTCTTTTTAATAACAAATTAAATTTATAGTTTTTATGTGGTCAAAATGTATCTCCATTACATATTCGATTCGATGGTAACGAAACAAGATTATGCCGAATACACACATTGAAAGAAAATACAAAAACAAGTCAAGTTTGATAGAATGTAAATTTTCTGATTTAATGCATACGTTTTAAATATTACCTTAGAAAGAAAAATACACATTAAATGAGTAAATTTTTTTCAAAGTCAACTTTTAGAAGTTAGTGATCTAGATAACTTTTTGTTATAGGTCCCAGTCTAATATGTCCTCGTGTAACAGAAAATGAACATAGAGCAACAAACCAAAATTTCAGACAATTTTATTTCTCATCTGCATTCCAGTCTTGTAATCGAGTGGTTAACGTACTGATTCTTGGCTCAACAGCATCAAGGATTGAATTCATGTCAATTCGTATGTCCACGTGATTTTCCCTTCATAGATCTTAGACATCGACTCCGTCCATATGATCCGTCTATATCATTTGAAGGTCGATGGCTTTAAAATCTTAAGTTCACTCCATCACTGCATAGTTTTATAAATGCAGCATACTAGTTTGAAAAACCTCAATGTGGTGCTATAATGATAATTTTTTAGCGCAACTTGCATAGATGGCCCTAGTGCTATAAAGCTCCAATACCAAACATTCATGATACTATAGTGATGAAAACATGCCCAACCCGTTCTCTAAACATGGGGTTTACTGCCTCTAGTAAACATGAGGATTGCTACCCCAGAATGCCCCAATGATTTTAACAATCTCCTATCCCACTTTTCGTTTCAGAATTACTCGACATTATTTTGTGTTTGGCACAGTCTGGCCAAACATTGCCTCTTGCACCACAAAACCCAAGCCAAACCAACCAACAAACGTTCACTAAATAGCCACACATGTGAATCTGATGTCGATAACGTAGCCGAGTGAGCGAAATCTCGCCAAACCTAGCTCAATCTTGCGGAAACGAACGCAGTGAAAGATTGAACTCAGGATCGTGATCTCTGCCTCTAATGATCCCTCATGTTCCGCCGCATCACTTGAGCATCTCGCTCTCTCCTCTCCAACCTTTCATTTTAAAATGGGTGCTGGATGGCGAATCTTTATTTATTTACTTTTCAAATCGGTTTTTTACCTATAGGTTCAGACCGATTTAGAAGGGCCATGACATGCTTATCTGACCCCTGAGATGTTTCAGTTCGAGCATTTGAGTTTTTTTTTATTTCGTGAGATACGAGTTTCGTACGTTTCTGGTATGGTTAATGCATAAGTTATTTCTGCTGTTCTTTTGCTGTAAAATAAAAAAATCTAACCTATAGTCCGAGTCACAAAGAAAAGTTAGGAATATTTTTTGGGTTTGAGTACATTTTCGATTCAATAGGGGGGGGGGATATTTTTAGATTTTTTATCTTTTACTTTTTGGACAAAAAAGCGTAACAAATATTTGGAACAAATGTTTTGTAAGAAAAGTTAAAGTAAGGAATTCCAGGAAAATGGGACAGAGAACAGTATTTGTTACTTTTAAGAAAGATTTTACAGGACTTCCAAACCTTCAGATGTTAAAACTGAACGTTAAAGTTTTTGAACTTATTAAATGGTGCACTGTGCAGGAAAGAAATGTGTAAAACCCTCATACCACCATAGCAATTGGGGAGTTTCAACTCTGAAATTATCTACATATTTCTGTAAACATGTTTTTTACTGTTGCAGAATTTAATGAGTCAAAAGGAAAATTATACAAAAGTGAAGAATTTCATACATTTTTGCCAGTGTTATTTAGATAGCTAGGGGCCCGCCCTCTGCTTGCTGTCACTCGCCAACACCCGGAGGATTGCTTTGCAATCTTCATTGGTTCACTGCGCGAACCTATGCTCGCTTCGCTCACATCAATGAAGACATGTGTCCTAGCAGAAGGGATTGTTTACAAGATTTAATGTTCCAAAAAAATATTTTTTCAAATCTAAATGTACTGTTTTTTAGAAAAGATATAAACAGTACCTCTGGAATCAGAATTCAAATAAAAAAGCTTTGAGCAAATTTTGACTAGAAATATGAGCGCTGCTTTGGAAATTGAATACCCACATTTTGTTTGTGTGTACATTTCCCCAGCGCTCGAGCCACCCACACTTTTTCATTGAGTTTAATTTCTATCATAAACTGCAACAGCTCGACCAAAATGCATTTTTTTTTCAATAAAATTTCATCCGATAACGCTATAAATTCAATTGAGGCGCGAGGCCTCGTAGTAAACAAACAATCGCGTAGTGTTGCCAAAGCGCGATAACAAATGATGTCTTTTCCCACAAGGAAAAAGGTTTCCACAAGGTGAACCACAAGGAAAAACATTCATTAATTGACTGCACATCTCTTCGTTTTGTTTCTGTTTTTTCGTTTGTACAAATATCTCTAAAATTAAATGTAATTACATAAAATGTTAAACATTCTATTGAACGTATATTAAATTACAGATTACATTATTTTAATTTCCTTTGCTTACATATTTAGGCAAGTTTCAAGCTAAGGCAGGTGAATAGCCGTTCTAAGATGTACCTTAATTTGTTAGTTTTGGAGAAGCTACTGTAAATTGAGCATTGACTCTGACTGTTGTACAAGTACAACTGTAAAAGCAATTATTTTTAATCATTTTTGCAGAATTCAAACTGTAATACTAACAATTGCTAATAATTTTGATAGTTTTCTCTTTTCGAAATATATAAGCATTTTTCGATTACTTGATGAAAACGATATAAAGAAAATAAAGCATTCAATTTTCAAAGAATTCAACATTCAAATTTGAGAAAGGTATGAATTAGTTCAATAATTGCTGCTGACATGTGCTCATTTCCTGGACAAGTGTACAGGTTGATCAACTTTCATCAAAAGTCCTTGGTTTAACGCCTTTGGTTGTAGAATTCCGGTTTATGAAATGAACAAAAATATACAATACAAAATATTTTGAACCAAGACTGATAGCATTTTAAAATTTTGATATAGATATATTATCCGTCCAATGAAATTTTTTAAAAATATAGAAACGATAAAAAGGTTTTAAAAAATTCTTTTCTGGCACTTAAAATGATGCTGGCATTTTTATACGAAAGAGATGATTATTCTAGCCACTTTTCAATCTACAGTTAATCAATTCCACCCGAGTAGGATCGCTAGTCTGCTAGTATGCAAATAAAAGTAAAAAACTTTATGAAAGTTATATTATCTTTGCATTTCTTATAATGCCTGTCGCTGCTTTTTGTTCAGTGCTTTTCAAACTTACTAAAACCTAAACTCGATGTAGTTGTCTTTCAGAAACATTAAGGAGGCATGAAATGTTGAAATTAAAAATGTAAATGTTCTTTACCATTCACATAACTTTTTACGCGTGGATACATTTTTTCTCCTACCGCTTTTACGTTTTCTTTATCGACATCTTTTTCTGTTTTTATTTTCTTCCTCTTCAAATATTGTTGAGTGCCGTGGCAACTACAAGAATTTTAAAGGCACGTCCATGGAATTTTTTTCCTTCCTCTCCGCTTTTCACCGAAGAGGTCACAACATTTTTCCAAAATTGATTTTTTTAAGTTTGGTAGAAGGGAGGGAATCGCGCGTGGATCTACGAAAAATCCCAGTAAAATTTACCTTTCCTTGAAGAAAAATATTTATTTTTCTCCACACAACAGATACATAAAAAACTAAATAGAACCTGCCCTTTTGGAGCATTAGTTTTCAATGAATCATTCCTATTAACCCTCCTGATGGTTTTCTTGACGACGCATATCGCCATTAGCAAAACTGACCAGATCTTGATGGACGAAAGATTTCGTCATTAGAAGAACACGTTATCTCGTTATCATTAAAATTCGGCAATATCTTTATGACAATATATCTCTTCATTAGCAAAATTTTTCATCTATTGGTGGACGAGAGTTTTCGTCACTACCAAAAAAACTAGATCTCGTTATCATTAAAATTTGGCAATATCTCGAGAACAATATATCTCGTCATGAACAAAACTTTTCATCGATTAATGGACGAGAGATTTCGTCATTACAAGAAAAATTTATTTCGTTATTAAAAATTGGTCAATTTCTCGAGGACAATGTAACTCTTTTTAAGCTAGATTTTTTATCTGTTGATTGACGAGAGATATCGTCATTACAAGAGAACTTGATCTCGTTATCAATAAAAATTTGACAATATCGTGATGACAATGTATATCGTCATTAGCCAATTATTTAATCTATTGATGGACGAGATATCTCGTCGCTTCAAGAAAACTTGATCTCGTTATCATTAAAAAATTGGCAATATATTTATGACAATATATCTCGTCATTACAAAATTTTTCTTCTATTGATGGACGAGAGATTTCGTCACTACAAAAAACTTGATCTCGTTATCATTAAAATTTGGCAATGTCTTGAGAACAATATATCTCGTCATTAGCAAAATTTTTCATCGATTGATGGACGACAGATTTCGTCATTACAAGAAAACTTGATTTCGTTATCATTAAAAATTTGTCAATATCTCGAGGATAATATATATTGTTGTAAGTTAAATTTTTCATCAATTTATGAACGAGAGATCTCGTCATTACAAGAAAACTTGATCTTGTTATCAATAAAAATTTGACAATATCTTGATGTCAGTATATTTCGACATTAGCAAAAACATTTCATCTATTGATGGACGAGAGATTTCGTCACTACAAGAAAACTTGATCTCGTTATCATTAAAATTTGGCAATATCTTGAGAACAATATATCTCGTCAAGAGCAAAACTTTTCATCGATTAATGGACGAGAGATTTCGTCATTACAAGAAAAATTTATTTCGTTAGTAAAAATTGGTCAATTTCTCGAGGACAATATACCTCTTTTTAAGCTAGATTTTTCATCTATTGATGGAAGAGAGATATCGTCATTACAAGAAAACTTGATCTCGTTATCAAAAATTTGACAATATCGTGATGACAATACATCTCGTCATTAGCCAAACATTTAATCTATTGATGGACGAGATATCTCGTCACTTCAAGAAAACTTGATCTCGTTATCATTAAAAAATTGGCAATATATTTATGACAATATATCTCGTCATTAGCAAAATTTTTCTTCTATTGATGGACGAGAGATTTCGTCACAAAAAACTTGATCTCATCATTAAAATTTGGCAATGTCTTGAGAACAATATATTTCATCATAAGCAAAATTTTTCATCGATTGATAGACGAGAGATTTCGTCAATACAAGAAAACTTGATTTCGTTATCATTAAAAATTTGTCAATACCTCGAGGACTCGTTATAAGCTAAATTTTTCATCCATTGATGGACGAGAGATCTCGTAATTACAAGAAAACTTGATCTCGTTATAAATAAAAATTTGACAATAACTTGATGACAGTATACCTCGTCATTAGCAAAACATTTAATCTATTTATGGACGAGAGATTTCGTCACTGCAAGGAAACTTGATCTCGTTATTATTAAAAATTTGGCAATATATTTATGACAATATATCTCGTCATTAGCAAAATTTTTCATCTATAGATGGACGAGAGATCTTGCCACTACAAAAAGAACTTGATCTCGTTATCATAAAAACTTTGGCAATATCGTGATGACAAAATATCTTGTCATTATCAAAACTTTCATATACTGATGGACGAGGAATCTCTTCATTAGCAAAATTGTTCCTATAATGATAAACGAGATACCTTCTCTAAACCACATGGAGGGTTAACATAATGATATAAATACAAGATTCAATTTTAATCTCTTTAAATTTCTATTATTATAGAAGAGTTCGACAGAATTTACTAAATGCTAATTGAATTCAAACACGCAAATAGTTTCAGGGAAAATCCTTTGTTGGATTCATTCTCTTCGGCGTTGTAACATCAGGTCATGAGCTGGAGACCAGTGTGAGGTATAGACTCATCGTACATAACTCTTCATCTGGTTACAAACACCTTGTAAAAAAGAAAGGAAAGATGTAGAAATATAGGTGCTAAAGTGTCGAAATGTGAAATGTCTTGGACAAAACTACAATAGTATAAATAAAACACTGGACAAGATATTAAGGTTGTGAGTTCAATACCAGACATTTCCATTTTGTGTAGCATTTGGCATTGGATATGAAAGCCTAAATTATCTCTATAACCCACATACGAGTATGTAGTATACATGAATTACGTTTTACGACCCAACTTTAAACTTGTAGCAAATTCAGTATGTGTTACTTTTAAAACATAGGATCCATCTCGCTTATATCGGTGGTGTGTTTATAGGAAATTTTGGTGCACGTTAAATCTGTCGTGGCCTCTCCCTGGCGTGATGAGGTAATTTGGTGAATGGGTTTTCAGGTCAAGTGCTGACCTGGGGTGACTAATGGTGACTGAAGTTGAATAAATAAAAGGACAGTGAATATGTGAACAACAGTATTACTAGTCCTAATTTTACAATTTGACCGAAGCTTAAACACTCAGTTTCACAAAAAGGCTGGATACACCTTGGTCATTATTCCTGCAATGCTAAATACATGTAATGCGCATGCGTATTGACATGTTTTCTGCATAGAAACGGAGTAAGCACGCACATATTGAATGTTATGTCACGTGTCGAATCTATGTGTGTGGCTTGTCTAATAGTTCAAGGGTGTACGGTGGCTCAGTGTGTTCGTCCACTGCGCTAGCAACCTGTTAGAGGTAGGTGGCGCAGATTCGATCCTTCACATGGCTGTATTTCTCTCTTCTGTTAGTAAAACTTTTAATGTTTGTGTTTGCCCATCACTTGAAGTTGTTTGTCACAGCTTGGCCAGATATGCGCCATAAAACTCAATGCAACCCACCTAATAGTCCAAATTTGCAATCACTAACACTAGCACGCCTGATAGAGTCGATGCATGGATTACATGGTCAAGGGATAAGATTATAATCTTGGCATTATATAAGGGCTTAGTAAAACCACATCTAGAATATGCTGTACAATTCTGAGCTCCATATATGAGAAAGGATATAGAATTAATTGAAAGGGTTCAGCACAGAGCTTCAAAAATAATAAAGGGGATAGCAAATCTCGACTACAATGAACGTTTAAGTAAGCTAAACATGTATACACTGGTAAGAAGAAGAATGAGGGGGGATTTGATTCAGCTTTTCAAGTTGGTAAAACAAGGGGACAGAGGGCTTAAATTTCAATAGAGATAACAGAACAAGGGGCCATGGGTATAAGTTGAATAAGACACATTTTAATCGGGATTTAAGGAAAAGCTACTACTTTAATAGGGTAATAGACAAATGGAACGCGTTGCCAGAAAATATAGTTAATTCAAAGGGAGTGTACGAATTTAAGATACAATTGGATAGTCAGTGCGAATTGGGGAATTCATAAACAAAGGACCAGCCTTGTTGGGCTTGAGCCTGTAGCTGGTCGTCAATATTTGTATTTGTATTACAGTTCAAACTAGCCAACTTCCAAACTGCGCCCTCTAGCGTATCCAGGTGGCACAATCCCTCCAAATAGGGTTTATTTTAGTGTTATGTACATTTCTTTAAAGCTTGAACCATCCTGTATATTAATCTAAATACTCAATGGGATGTGTGCATTCACAATTTAAAAAATAGGATTTTATTGCAGTACATACAAGTCGAACTCAGCACAGGAAATAAAACCCCTCCCTCCCGAATTATCGCTCCCGGATCTACAGAATTATCACAGGATTTGAGACCGACAGTTAAGTCCTCATGAAAACCATTAACTTCCTTTAGCCTTTTCACCCCGCCCCATTCTTCAACCCCCAAAAAACCCACATTAAAGCTAACAAGGAAAAAGGGAAAAATCCAGAAGTGAGAATTAAATTGTCTCTTAGAGCGAAGCGGACAGGTCATCTTATTAAATCACGATTTTAAAAACAAGCGCGCGGGCAATTTATTCCCATATTTATGGGCCCTTGCAGGTTCGGCGGCATCTTTTTCCCCACAGATGCGGCGGCCATTTTCCGTAACTCATGATTAGATAGACGGACGTTTGGGTTTCGAAGGTGCTCTCGCACCGCCAGAGGGGAAAAAATAGTAATGTTCACTTTAAAACGGCAATGGGGAAAAAATAAAGGGGAAATGCTAGGGATTTTTTTACTTTTCTCGCTTGGGCTTTAAAACGTGTTTGCCGTGTAAGCTTCTATTATTTATAAGGGAGATAGGTATAGGAGGGAAGGATTTGACATGGGTCACGAATTTAACTGCCCCATGGATGTGATTCGTTTCCTCTTTTGTGTTGTTTTGTTTGAAAGTTTTATCTTTTTCCTGTGGCGTATGCTTGCGCACGAGCGGAAGAATGTTTTCGGTGTTCATTACTTTGTTTCCCAACTTTGGAGGTCAGCTGTCCGTCTCAAGAATTTGTCCTGGGGAAATTTGGACTACCTCTTCTGTAGACAAAGCAGTTTTCCAAAGAAGCGATTCTCGTTATACTGACTGTAGTTCTTTGTCATTTCAAAACGCAATACTTACTTGTTACGGTGCCGCCATGTGCAAGCTGTAGGCGGAGCAAGTTCGATTCCACCTGGGTTCATTTCTCCCTTATGTGACAGTAAAGCTTTCCTTGCGTGTATGTCTCTTACTTCGCGTAATCTGTATTGTATTTGGCACATCATAGGAAAATGTGGTGCTTGTACCACAAAACCCAAACTCAGGCCTTCGTAGCTAAGAGGTTACGTCTACTGCACTATTAACCTACGAGTTGTAGGCAGCGCATTTTGGATGTATATTTCTATTTTCTGTATCATTAAAACTTCCTTTGTGCATGTCCATCAGTTTTCATTTTATATCTTTTGTCTGACCCTGCAAGTCCAATATCCCACATGCATCCTATGTATAACCCCCCCCCCAAAAAAAAAAAAAAAAAAAAAAAAAAAAACGAACAATCAATTTTTTGCTCCTTTGTTCAGGACATGAATTTCAAAAGTATCCGAAAATTCGGTTCAATATGAATTTTTTTTGTTTGAACTAAGGTAAGGTAATTTTTAATTAACGTCGTACAAAAGCAACACAACGGACTATTGGCGACGGTCCGGGATCAATCCCCTAAGGGAAAGATTCGAATCGTTTGAACTAAAGGGCAACGATGCACACTCAAAAAGTTTCACCATAAATTTTCCTAAAGTTATTTTGAAGTGCAGTCGTATTTAGGAACTACAAGTACCCACAACACAGCTCGCTAACCCCAGAAAATTAAGCATTCTTCATTGGTTCATCAGTCGTTCGAATGCGCCATAGCATCAGAATATTTGGAAACTATTTTTGTTAAATATTCAATAAAACTTCCATAAATATAATTTAATAGTTAAACCAAGAGACCACGAACGAAACACTTTATGCAATACACTATTTAAATCGCTATCCATTCCTCCTTTACGTAGACGTTAAAAAAAAACGATAACAAATCTTTATTTATACTCTAAGCCTTACAATATTTCAAGATAATTCCGGGTGTCCATAAAAGAATGTCCCAGTTTTAATGGCATATTATAATAATTTAATTTAGACTATTTACAACAAATTATAAATCAAACTGAAGGTAAACTAACCTAGTTTTTCTTACAAATGTTCAATATGTGCACATTTAGTTATACAGCACAAGTAGTATACGGGCCCACATAGTAGGCGGAAGTGACGTCATCAAAAGGGGCGTGGCCATGTGACGTCACAGCGTGACGTCATCACAGGAAGTGACGTAATGACTGGTGAGTTGAGTTGAGGAGTAAAGGTCCTGCTGCTGGACAAAAACATTAGAGTCGAGTGGAGTTGAGATGTTGGTTTCGGTTTTAATTGTTTAAAGTTTATCTACTGTTGAATGGCAACAGGGTAGTTTATTTAATTGGGAATGGCAACACTTGGTATGTTTACGTTTGGGACTTAGAAGTTTTTTATCTGAGATTTCACTGTGTACGTAACGTTGAGGAGTAAAGGTCCTGCTGCTGGACAAAAACATTAGTGTCGAGTGGAGTTGAGATGTTGGTTTCGGTTTCAATTTTTTAAAGTTTATCTACTGTTGAATGGCAACAGGGTAGTTTATTTAATTGGGAATGGCAACACTTGGTATGTTTACGTTTGGGACTTAGAAGTTTTTTATCTGAGATTTCACTGTGTACGTAACGTTGAGGTATAGGGGTCCTGCTGCGGCATAAAAACATTAGAGTCGAGTGGAATTAAGTTCTTAGTTTCGGTTTCAATTTTAAATACAGGAGTTGAGTTGTTTTATTTTTGAATTTATTAATTACGTGGAAGGTTCTTTCTTGATGAGTGGCAACACAAAATGTGACGTCATTGCAGTGTTTATATTTGGACTTTGATTCTTTTCTGAGATTTCAAAGTTGAGATTTTCTTGTTACTCGTAGCGCCATCTATTGGCCTTTACTTGAATGAAAAGAACACAAACAATCGTTAGAAATTGAATTAATTAAAAATTAGGCGGTATTTTGGTGGGGTTTGAACTTAGTACAAAAGTACTCGCGTCCGAGGGTTAATTCAGTGATTATAACCGTTCGGCCGCGAATACCTGCTCAGCTACAGAGATTTAATTATGTGAATGAAATCTTTCTTTGGGAAAATGGTAACTGTGTGATGTCAGACTACTTGCCTGAACATGTTTGATCATGTCTGAACATGTCTGGACATGTTTAAGCATGTATCAACGATAGTTGTCTTGTTTGGACACGATAGCGGTCATAAATTTTTTTTTATTGCAATAAAGCATGATCATTTCACTTCATGTCAACCGGTGGTAGAGTTGAGTTACTTTCAAGCTGAATGGTGTTTTGCTATTGGTTGTTGATAAGATGTGGGCACCTCCCTGATTATTAAAGCTTCTGTGATTGGTGGAGTACTCTTAGTTGGAATTTAGTGGCAACGATACTTTTTTTAGGGATGTTGTTTTACTGATCGTGTCAATACTCTACTGTCTGAGCACTTGTGCAGTTGAGCTTTTTTGCTAATATTTTGTCTTCTTCCGTTTAATTTGCTTTTTTATCATGGAGGGTTCCACTTCCCTTTGCATTAAAACTAAAAAGCGAAGTTCTGTTCAGCCTAGTCCCGTAAAGAGAGTTCGTATTACTAAAAAATGTGCATTGTCTGTGCTTGGTGAGAAACCAAAAATAAAACGTGTACCTATGCCTGGAGAAGAGCCAAAAATAACGATGGAGTCGCTGCCTGATACGATGATACACCTTGGAGACAACATGTTCCTGCTTGTGAACAAGTTCACTGGACTGACCAGAGTGCACATTCGAAAGTACGTTACAGATGAGAGTGAAAGCTTACAACCCACGAAAGAAGGAATTTCGCTTTCTCCAAAAGTGTGGGAATCGTTTATAAGCAATGTGAGTAAATTTTTTACTTTTGCTACTGTGGAATCTGTTAAGATTCTGGAAAGAGACCTATGCATGTCCAAAGAAGTTGTAGGAGACTCGACATTCCTTATCCTACAAAGACTGTTTCGAAAGAGTGACAAGTGTTTTCATTTTGTGCCCGATCGTGTTGTGTTGCGTTGGGAACACGTTTTCAAAATCTGCGAGAACTACGATTGTGTTGCTGAAAGTGTGAATAATACATTATTTACCTACTCTCTGAATTATTATGTGAGTCATGAACTTGAAAAGTGTTCGTCACTGATTTCCAACGATACTTATAACGGTGACCCTGACAATCCAGAAGGGGTAGGTGAATTGAAAAATGCTTTATGTGCACATTTAGAGGATATTATTTCGAAAGGTATATCTAATACTGCGGACTGTTTCGGATGTAAGAATTATATTGTGAACGACGTTGCACATTCCTGTTTAGATTCGAGTAAGGAAGAATCTTTTACTATAAATTTTACTTCTATTCTTTACAATATTGATTGGCGTGATTTTGCTGGGACCTTTGTTCAAAAAAATTGTATGCTATTAAATTTTCAGTATTTGATTTTGCAAGGTGACTTTTTTGAATGTTTAAATGTGAAGGAACTCATAGAATCTGTGCGAGAAATGTATGTAAATTCCAATCATATCTCCCCATATTTTACATCAGTGTAATGTTTTTTTTAACTTTTGTTTATAAATGAATAAAATGTTGTTGATTTTTACTACACATGTGTGCGTTTCATTTATTTTTATATATTTTAGTTTTTAATTATTTATTTTACTAACTTGTTTCTTTGTGTACAGTATCTTGCTTAATCTTTAGGAAGAGATCTATATAAGATCGAAACAGAGAGTCTGAGGATTCCTTGAAATGGTACACCTCGAAAATCTATTAGGGGAAAAAAAGAAAAGAAGGAAGAAGAGAAAAAATGTAAATTTCCTTTTCGCAAAAACTTTTCTAAGCTGAAAAAAAATATATATATTATATCTTACATTCGTGACTTGATACCCTTTCCGTACAGCCACCTTTATCTCTTCAGATACCCATGTCCCAATAAGCGCACGTTCTTCCTCGGAGTGCAGACAGGGGCTCTTCTGCATATTTTCGGTGCAGCAACGACAAAGCGGAAACATTAATTTTCCGTTGCACCGTAGGGGAAGGACTGGAAGGTATAAACCTCTAGGAGGCAAAACCCGACATTTTATTAAACCAAAGTAGTTTTCAATATCCTCAAAATCCTCAGTTATTATTTCAGGATGACCGAGAGGATAACGACAATATTTGTTCACCTAGCAAATTTAAAAAAAAAAAGAGCACTTGCAATGAAAATGAAAAAGTACAGCACGATAGAATACAATAAAAAAAGTAATTTACAGAATCTTTTGTACTATAAAGAAAAAAGTGATAAGAATATATTTACCCAGGGATACAAGGATGTAAAATCTACATACTTAGTCCGACCCTCATAGTATAATGTTAGAGCATTTGTTCTTCCTCCAAAAAATGCATCTCGTGGATCAAGCCAATCTTGTAGTGTATGTTGCGTTAAAAAGGCTATCAAAGAAGCGTCTTCTTTTTTTTGGAATCTAAACTCATGCTCCCACTTTTCAACAACCCGAAATCCCTTCTCTCGAAGAAAGGTTGTGGTCTTTTTGGTCTTTTCATACAAGCATCCCATTGTTGAACCATTTAAAGGATTCACAGTGTCGGAATCATAGCAAGAGAGACAGCCGTGATAAAAACATCCCTAAGAAGAAGAAAAATCGAAAAAAGAAAATAATAAAATATGCAAAACAAATTCTATTTTTAACTGTTAAATACAGAAGAAAATAATAACATTGTTTTCCAAAACATACGTACATGAAACTGAAAGATGGTATTAGTATTTTCCTCATAACCATCTACAGAAATTCCATGGATTTTTTTCTCACCCAAGCCATTCAAAGCATGTTGAATGCTTATGCCCTCCGTCTCAGTAACAAAATCCAACCATCGAATTCCCTCACAACTATAGTTTGTATGATTGCTGTATCCATTTACAGGAACCATGGCAATGTTTCCTGCTTTAATGTGTTGTGATCTATAAATAGCCATACAGGTTGAGGCAATAGTGAGATAACTGAAAGATAAAAAAATAAAATAAAAAATGTGCATTTGGAATACATATGGTAAATGTCGATGACTTTTTAAAATATTTATTAAAATAAAATTCTATTTACCAGAAGGGGTCGACTCCAGTGATTTCCAAAAATTGTTCTCTAAATTCCAGGCTGCATCGTCTAAGAATATCAACGTCCGACCTTGAATAAAAAATAAAAAATTAAAAAATCCATATGATTGAATAACATACAGTCTTTAAAAACATACAATCAATAAAATATACCTGCAGTAGGATACCATTTCCTCCTGAAAGTCAAAAGTGTCCCTCTCATGCTCTTTATGCCACGTCAAGAATGCTGAACGGCCAGACGATGACATGCTGTCCGGATTGTAAAAGTGGGCAGCTGGTAATAGTCCTCTATAATTTTGATTTTCAGGCGTATTGAAAAGATGAGGAAAATATCCTTTTCTTAATTCTTCTAGTCCAAAGCATGCAGGCAATTTAGACAGCGACATAGGCAGAAAGTTGAAAGAATCGATAATTCTTATGTTCAGGGACTTATGCCTAATCATCATTACCTTTGATCCATTCGGAATCACATCTGGAGGCGTACCTTGCTCCAAAAGCCAGGCCATGATAAACTGACCATCAAAACTTTAAAAAAAAAATGTATGTTAGACATTCACAGATAGGTTAACTTAAATTATTAGTATATTTAATTAACAATCAAGTTATGTAGTAGAACACCAGAAAAAAAAATTGTTTTAGTCTTATAATAATAAAATTTTTTTTACCCTTTCATATTGTGGGCAATGACAGTATACCCCTTGTGTTCATCTGTGAAAAGCCATGAACAAAACTCTCTACATGCCGTGTATCCTCCAAAAATTCTTTCACCGCCATCAGCATACTGCATCACCGCAAAGTTAACCAAATGTTCCCCCGTTGATTGATCTGTTTCGAAGTCAAAGAAAATGATCTTATCCGAGGATTTCTTGACCTCCACGATGGGCAGAAAACAGCGATGCTCCGTGGCTACTTCAAATTTTCCACAGGCCGGACATTTAACTGTACCGCAACGATGGTTTTCCATTGGGCAATGACGCCGTAGTATGACCCTACAGCAGTCCCTACATTGGTACATCTAAGTAGGAAAAAATAAATTTTAATACTATATAAAACTAGCTAATGACAACTAAAGAAATAATAATACAGTTTAGAAATAAACAATTACTCTATCACACAACGAAAGCTGTTGCCTTCCTGGCTTTGCCTTGTGAGAGCGGTAACAGGCTTCCGATTGGCATAATCTATTACAATCGAAACACCTTACAGGTCCATCTTTCTCACAGGATTGTCTCAAGCAAACGTGACAAGCATTCGCACATCTGTGATCTTGAATGTTCCTGTATGGTTTTTCACAGCGCTCACAGTAATAGCTGGAGCCGTAGAATCCCATCAAGCTCTTTATGACATCATAGTGGTCACCATGAAGCCATAAATTTACTCTTCGGGGTTTATCGGGTCCCTTATAGGAAATCTAAAATAAAGAAATACACATTACAAAATCCAAAAAATAGGCCTTGTAATAAAAAAAAACTAATGATTATCCTGAAATACAAAAAAAAAAACCTTTTAATATAAAATTAAATTATCGCAATGAATATATATATATATATATATATATATATATATATACATAAATATATATATTTTTTTGAAACAAAAAAAAATGCAACATTTGAATCTACCTTATTTAAACATTGAACTGAAATAACGGCCACTTGAATATCAAGGTGTTCTTCAAAAAGAGCTATTTCTTGAAATGTACATGGGCCGAGGGGTACACCTGCGGCTTCATGTAACTCTCTAGCTTTTTTTAAAAGTGCAGGCCTTCTTTTATCTTTCAATGAATTGATAAGGGCCTTATTTTCTTCCAGATGGGCCAAAGCATATACAATTGCCTTGGCACAACACAGTCCTTCGTCGTCAGAAGGGATTGCCAATACTGACCTTTTCTGTAGTCTATCGATTTCAACGTTTACAATTTTCCTCGCACCACCACTGCCCAACTCTCTTCTCACTGTGATTACGTCGACATGGAATCCTGAATCCATGGCAATTTCTTCCTTGGACTGCAAAACCTTTAATACGGACGCCAGAACCTTTTCCACAGTGAAGTTCGAAACTGGCATCAGCTCAGTGGAGATGGGTTTATCCAAACCAACTGCTTGAATGTATGCCCTAATCAGGTCATGACCTCTCAAATCTTCCGTCGCCCGTTGAATGATACGTTCAAATATCCGCCTGACAAGCTGCGCAGTTGCACGAAGAGGGTCTCGACTCAAGTGTTCTGGAATATTTTCCTGATTAACTCTAGCACGAAACGTCATCTCTTGTGAATCGTACTTTTTATTTTTACGGGTAGAAACCTTCTCAATAATTATGGCGTTCTCCAGCTGCAAAAAAAAATAAATTATTAGGCAAAATATGCATACATCAATGAAAACAAAATACTAACAAAAAAAATGCATACTTACCATATTTGAAGATGAATCATCACTTTGTTGAGACTTTGGGTAATCCATTTTAACACACGTTAGAAAAGATCTGCTAAGAGCTAAGCTTTAAGGAGTCAGGTAAGAAAATGTACTTGTTTGTAAATGTACTTGGACAGTAGAGTATTGACACGATCAGTAAAACAACATCCCTAAAAAAAGTATCGTTGCCACTAAATTCCAACTAAGAGTACTCCACCAATCACAGAAGCTTTAATAATCAGGGAGGTGCCCACATCTTATCAACAACCAATAGCAAAACACCATTCAGCTTGAAAGTAACTCAACTCTACCACCGGTTGACATGAAGTGAAATGATCATGCTTTACTGCAATAAAAAAAAATTTATGACCGCTATCGTGTCCAAACAAGACAACTATCGTTGATACATGCTTAAACATGTCCAGACATGTTCAGACATGATCAAACATGTTCAGGCAAGTAGTCTGACATCACACAGTTACCATTTTCCCAAAGAAAGATTTCATTCACATAATTAAATCTCTGTAGCTGAGCAGGTATTCGCGGCCGAACGGTTATAATCACTGAATTAACCCTCGGACGCGAGTACTTTTGTACTAAGTTCAAACCCCACCAAAATACCGCCTAATTTTTAATTAATTCAATTTCTAACGATTGTTTGTGTTCTTTTCATTCAAGTAAAGGCCAATAGATGGCGCTACGAGTAACAAGAAAATCTCAACTTTGAAATCTCAGAAAAGAATCAAAGTCCAAATATAAACACTGCAATGACGTCACATTTTGTGTTGCCACT
The DNA here is from genome assembly GCA_947359465.1 of Metellina segmentata. Classification (NCBI taxonomy): domain Eukaryota; kingdom Metazoa; phylum Arthropoda; class Arachnida; order Araneae; family Tetragnathidae; genus Metellina; species Metellina segmentata. The sequence goes on from OX375878.1 coordinate 105,764,950, forward strand.
CATCAAGAAAGAACCTTCCACGTAATTAATAAATTCAAAAATAAAACAACTCAACTCCTGTATTTAAAATTGAAACCGAAACTAAGAACTTAATTCCACTCGACTCTAATGTTTTTATGCCGCAGCAGGACCCCTATACCTCAACGTTACGTACACAGTGAAATCTCAGATAAAAAACTTCTAAGTCCCAAACGTAAACATACCAAGTGTTGCCATTCCCAATTAAATAAACTACCCTGTTGCCATTCAACAGTAGATAAACTTTAAAAAATTGAAACCGAAACCAACATCTCAACTCCACTCGACACTAATGTTTTTGTCCAGCAGCAGGACCTTTACTCCTCAACGTTACGTACACAGTGAAATCTCAGATAAAAAACTTCTAAGTCCCAAACGTAAACATACCAAGTGTTGCCATTCCCAATTAAATAAACTACCCTGTTGCCATTCAACAGTAGATAAACTTTAAACAATTAAAACCGAAACCAACATCTCAACTCCACTCGACTCTAATGTTTTTGTCCAGCAGCAGGACCTTTACTCCTCAACTCAACTCACCAGTCATTACGTCACTTCCTGTGATGACGTCACGCTGTGACGTCACGTGGCCACGCCCCTTTTGATGACGTCACTTCCGCCTACTATGTGGGCCCGTATACTACTAGCACACATCCAACCTAAAGTCCAATTCTTCCCACACTTTGGTAAACGTCTTTAATTCCGTGTTTCGTTCAACCACTCTCGTACAAAGAGATTCCAATGGAGAGGGGCTCCATCCTGTTGCCAAATAAAGTTTACAGGTTCACCCTTTACTTATTAGGGAAAGAGCTATACTTTCAACATATCCAGATAAGCCACCCCTGTTACTGTAGGAATTATACTTTAGGTTGGATGTGTGCCGTATAACTAAAGGTGCACATATTGAACATTTGTAAAATATTGTGATTGTAAAATAAACTAGGTTAGCTTACCTTCAATTTTATTTATAATTTGTTGTAAATAGTCTAAATTAAACTGTTTTAATATACCATTGAAACTGGGACATTCTTTTATGGACACCCTGTACAATATTCATTTCGTCCCACCACACACAATGATGGACCACACACAATGAACGTCCCACCACACACAATCCAACCTAAAGTCCAATTCTTACAGTAACAGGGGTGGTTTATCTGGATATGTTGAAAGTATAGCTCTTTCCCCAATAAGTAGAGGGTAAACGTATAAACTTTATTTGGCAACAGGATGGAGCCCCTCCCCATAGGAATCTCTTTGTACGAAAGTGGTTGAACGTCGAAGTCCCTAACCGTTGGATTGGTCGCAATGGTCGAGACGACAGAGCTCTTTTTCACTGGCCTCCACGTTCACCTGACATAACGCCATGCGATTTTTTCCTTTGGGGATTTCTAAAAGATCGTGTCTACATTCAGTCGCTACCTAATGATTTGCCAGAGTTGAGACACGGAATTAAAGACGTTAACCAAAGTGTGGGAAGAATTGGACTTTAGGTTAGATGTGTGCCGTATAACTAAATGTGCATATATTGAACATTTGTAAGAAAAACTAGGTTAGCTTACCTTCAATTTGATTTATAATTTGTTGTAAATAGTCTAAATTAAACTGCTTTAATATACCATTGAAACTGGGACATTCTTTTATGGACACCCGGTACAATATTCATTTCGTCCCACCACACACAATGATGGACCACACACAATGAACGTCCCACCACACACAATCCAACCTAAAGTCCAATTCTTACAGTAACAGGGGTGGTTTATCTGGATATGTTGAAAGTATAGCTCTTTCCCCAATAAGTAGAGGGTAAACGTATAAACTTTATTTGGCAACAGGATGGAGCCCCTCCCCATAGGAATCTCTTTGTACGAAAGTGGTTGAACGTCGAAGTCCCTAACCGTTGGATTGGTCGCAATGGTCGAGACGACAGAGCTCTTTTTCACTGGCCTCCACGTTCACCTGACATAACGCCATGCGATTTTTTCCTTTGGGGATTTCTAAAAGATCGTGTCTACATTCAGTCGCTACCTAATGATTTGCCAGAGTTGAGACACGGAATTAAAGACGTTAACCAAAGTGTGGGAAGAATTGGACTTTAGGTTAGATGTGTGCCGTATAACTAAATGTGCATATATTGAACATTTGTAAGAAAAACTAGGTTAGCTTACCTTCAATTTGATTTATAATTTGTTGTAAATAGTCTAAATTAAACTGCTTTAATATACCATTGAAACTGGGACATTCTTTTATGGACACCCGGTACAATATTCATTTCGTCCCACCACACACAATGATGGACCACACACAATGAACGTCCCACCACACACAATCCAACCTAAAGTCCAATTCTTACAGTAACAGGGGTGGTTTATCTGGATATGTTGAAAGTATAGCTCTTTCCCCAATAAGTAGAGGGTAAACGTATAAACTTTATTTGGCAACAGGATGGAGCCCCTCCCCATTGGAATCTCTTTGTACGAGAGTGGTTGAACGTCGAAGTCCCTAACCGTTGGATTGGTCGCAATGGTCGAGACGACAGAGCTCTTTTTCGCTGGCCTCCACGTTCACCTGACATAACGCCATGCGATTTTTTCCTTTGGGGATTTCTAAAAGATCGTGTCTACGTTCCGCCGCTACCTAATGATTTGCCAGAGTTGAGACACGGAATTAAAGACGTTAACCAAAGTGTGGGAAGAATTGGACTTTAGGTTAGATGTGTGCCGTATAACTAAATGTGCATATATTGAACATTTGTAAGAAAAACTAGGTTAGTTTACCTTCAATTTGATTTATAATTTGCTGAAAATTTTCGAAATTAAACTGTTGTAATATACTATTGAAACTGGGACATTCTTTTATGGACACCCTGTATAATATTCATTTCGTCCCACCACACACAATGATTGAATAATAGCATCGATTGGTTGAAAGAATCCCGAGTAAGATTCTATTGGACAAGATGGCCAAAATTGGTTAGAGGTATATTTTTTTAGGTATTTTTTAATTAGCCCCACTGGAGCAACACAGCGGGGTCAAAAACTGGTTACAAGTCATACAGGGAAGACTGCAGGTAATATGCGGGTGAGCCTATCCGAGGGTTAAAACCATACAGCAGGAAAATAATTTTCTATTGGACTGTTATAAAAATGGGAACGCTAGATTCTTTATGTAAGAAAAGTAGGATGGCGATATATTAGGTTTGGAAACCATCGCTACGATTCATCGAACTGTTAAAACTAACCCAGAATGTCGCAAAAGGACATAAATTAATGGCAGCCTTAGAACTCATAAAAGCTGAAGACAGCAGTTTCCCAATGAAAAATAATTCCCATTTTTCATTAAAAAACGATAGACACACTTCGTTTGTGCGAATAATGAAAATGAGGCGGCATAACTCATCCAGAGGGAGGGAGTCGTTTTCACTCAATTTCGCGCAATACAAAACTCGCTGGAAAAGTACACAAAAATCCCGTTCCCTCCCATGCATATTTCAACACCCCGGCGAATGTAAATCTCGCATTTCGAGAGGGGAATAAGAAATGGAAAATAAATTCCGCGCGTCTCCGTTCCTGGATCAGCCTCGGAAAATGATGATGATGATGACCACGTGACGTCACGAGACCAGGACTGTATTTACATGCCGTAAACCGGACGGCACGCCTAAGCGGTCCCACATTCCGGATGAACTGTCTTTAATCACAACAATTTAGGAAATGCGATTTTAAGTTCGCCGGCCCACGCCCAGTGCCATTTCGGTATCAGTCGTCGTTGCTTTCAGGAATGGGAGATTTTTTTTTTCCCTTTTGGGGGATTTAATATTGGGAAAAAGTCCTTTCCCTATCCCGTATTTCTTTTTTTCGCAATTTGGAAGTCAAATGCGTTCAATTGATTGTGCGTTTTCAGTTATCGCCAATGTTTTTTCGCGAGTGGTGTTAAAATGGGGTCAATTTCGGTTTATTGAATGCATTAGCTTATCTGGGAGGAAATTAAGTGGCGAGGTGAAAAAAATACGGAGGTTGTGTTGAGGACAAGCAGTAATTTTGACGCGAACACTCGGGCTTGATGGGTTGCGAGTTCGAATCCAACCACAGACCGTCGTGAAAGGACTGGTGCATGTTAAATCTGTCGTGGCCTTAAATGTCCTCACGGTGTGGTGTTCAAGTTGGAAAGAATAGGTTGCCAGCTCAGGTTTTTATTTGTCATCTATCCGTGATTCAAAATTACGTGATGTTGTCCTCGGATCTGTCTTTCACTTGGGGATTGATCCCGGATCGTCGTCAATAGCTCGTTGTGTTGCTCCAGTATGACGTTAATTCAAATACCTAAGAAAGTACATACTTTTACCGGATGTTCGATTGCGTAATGAATGAAGCAGCCAAAAGAAATTTGAGCGATCGATTATTGTGAATATTCAACAAATAATTTACAGTTTTGTACAGATTGATACTAATATTGAAGGATAATTTTACTGGTTAAAAGCCTGTGATTGCTATCTTTCGTGTGACACCCATTACTCCCTTTAAGCAACCTTAATCCCTGTGTGTTTTTGTGGTAGGTATAGCATTTTAAATTAACCCTTAACTGTTGTGTCACAGACCGTCTCGTAACTAGTGTGGAGGGGTCTCCCAGACCTCGCTCACTAAGGTGCATATCACTAAGGTACAAGCAATAAGGTGCATAAGGTGCTCACTAAGGTGCATAAGATTAATATAGTATATTAATGAAAGATTCTTTAGATAATTATCATTTATACATATTAAATTTAGATGATTTAATTCTTAACAAAAAAAACTTGTTTTTTACTATATAAGTTAAGTAGATTCCATGTCTCTTCAAGCTCAGCTTTCGGACCTATTTTTGCAGGACGTTTCAACCTTGGAAACTGAAAACTATTTTCTATTTTGGTGTTCTAACGACACGATTAGGTTCCCTCCCCCGGGCATCCCACTTGAAGTTATTTTTTCAGTAGAAATATTCGTCTTGTGAAGACGCAATTGAAATGTCTTCATCTTCATCTGCCTATATAAATTTCTGAATCCATTTCGTGTACACTTTCAATAATATTATCCGAAATTTCACTATCCTAGTACTCTATTTCTGACCAATTATCAACAATATCTTGAATTTCTTTTTGTGTAAGATACACAGGTCGTTTTTTTAGTAAAGTTTGTTGCCATTTTAGGCTCTCGGCCAAAATTCCCTACTCCAACTTAGACGATTTCATTCAACAAGAACGGTAAAGCAAATGCGTGAAGGGGGTCTAAGACTCCACGCGGGAAATGCAAATAGTGTAAAACACGAAATAGTTGGGGCAGACAAACCAGTCTTCGAATGTGGCTTCTGTTGGACGTAGTAGGAAGGTACTAAATAAAACAGGGACCAATATTCACTTTAAGAGGTGGAAACCACTTGTAAAAAATTAATCGGGGTCTGTGAGACCCATGACAGCAGTTAAAGGTTAACGTCCCACTGGAGCAACACTACTGGCTATTGGTGACGGTCCGGGATCGACCAACGAAGGGAAAGATCCGAGGACAACACCGCGTAATTTTGAACCGCGGTCAGATGGAGTGGTTTCACCTGAGATGACATTTAACTCTACAAACTTCCACACTACGCCAGCATGAGACTTCGACAGATTTAACGTGCACCAACCTCTTTTGCTTTTGTGGCAGAACGTGTTTCTTGTAAGAAAATTCTGGAAGTGTCGTGTCATATCTTCTTTTTATAACTCTGTTATCTACCAGGGAGAGCATATGATAACCGGAAGCAAAATCTTCCTCTTCCGATGATTTGTGCAAAAAATTAAAATTGTTAAATCCTCATAAACCTCATATTTTGATACGTAACAACATAATGAACGTAAACGTAAAGAAAGTTATAATTTCCAACTCAGTATTTCAATCCAGATGCTCCAATAGTAACCAATTTTATTTGTACCTGTTTCATAAGCACAATTAGATCAGGATTACCTAAAATCGGTCCAATTTTATAAAAATCTGATGAAAACTTCGTTGAGTGTGTTTTAAAAACATCGAACTAAAAATACGAGGATCGAGAAATAATTTCACATGAGTACCGAGCACTTCTTTACCTAATACATAAATACATTCTGCATGCTATCTGTGGCTCAGTGGGCCTGCTCACCGCCCTTGAAACCTGCGAGTTGTAGACAGGGCAGCTTCAATTCCTGTAACTCACGTGTGTGTAATTCTCTTTTCAGTATCAGTAAGACATTATCATTGTGTATATATTCATTACTTGACGTTGTTTATCTTATATTTGACACATATTGGCCAAATATGACTTCTTTCGCCATAAAACCCAAACCAACCAACAGTATGCTAATTACTCCGATATAAGTGTATATGCTATTGTAAGGAATTCAAATACTTCAGTGTAGTTATGAAAATATTTTGAACCCTGTAAATTCCTTACTTGAAATAATTTAGTTTCCAAAATACATAGAAATTGATATTTTTGAATGCATGAATGTAATGATCACCAGGTTGTATTTGATAACTGGTATACATATTCTACCCATACGAAACTTTACTATGTTTTCACTGTCCTGGATTCAATGACAGTAAAACTACAGGAAAGAAAATTCATATTACCTAACTTTGCAAGCTATCGAAGCATTGGCACACCGCGTGGCAGATTGATAATAGTTTAAGCATAATATAAGAAAGTCTATGCTTTGGAAAACAATTATACTGAGGCAATCGTGAGTAAATAATTATAGTTTAGCAATCGTGAGTAAACAATTATTCTGGAGGAATCGTAAATGTAATCAGATTGTAATTGCCTGAACGGCTATGGCTGCTCTTCAACTGATGAGCTTTTGCTGGGAAACCGTTGCATTGTATATGAAGGCTATAATCCAGCTCTAGTGATTTGTGTCATGGTTTTTAAAGAGTCCATTAAATTAAAAGGCATGTAAGAACATCAATGTGTTCCTACACTTAGCGTCTTTAGCGTAGATTTTGTTTTCGAGTTTGTTCGGGGCTGGAAGGAATAGCGGTTTTTCGGAATCGGTGAAGCAAATAATCACCTATAGGGAAAGACATGCATGATTTTTCTTATAGCAGCTCTCTCCATTTGAGAGAGTTTACTACCTTTCTTGAAGGATTTCGGCCTCAATGTCATCTGTCTTCTAATGAGAGCCAAACTATTGGTGAAATAAGACCAAAAATTCCAAGCAAAAGGAGAAATTGAGCCCAGATTTGGCATTGTCTCCCAAGGGCAAAGCATTCGAATCAAATTGGCTCTTACGAAAGTCAACCAATTACATTAAATCTTAAAGATCATATGTGGATTAAATGAAGACTTCTTCCTACTGTAATACGTACAAGAAGCATCAAAATAAAGCACAGTCAAAATAAAGGTTAGAAATCGAGTGTGATAATGTAATATATTTTACCCTTTCAGCAAATCACTGAACTTTAAAATGAATACGTAGGAAATTTTATAGATTTGATTAAGAAAAGGGGGAAATATAAATAAGGGCACAGACTGAATCAGGATAAATGGGTTAGAAAAAGTCAAGAAGCGTATTTAAAAGTTAAATTGAGGTCTTCAATTTAATTTAGTGTCGCAAAACTTTCAATGTAGTTTTGCAATTGTTAATCATTTATTTATTATTCCACCATCTTTATGTTCATTTGAAGATTTCTATGGGAAATTTTTGAAACCATGGCTTAATTCCATGTTACTTGTTAAAAGTTGATTCACGCAGCACCATAATTGTTCTAGTTCTTAAAAATGCTTAAGACTGGAACTTAAAAAGTTGGCGTCGGTTAGTTTTAACTTACAGAACACACTGAAATTGGATATTGTACACATGAAAAGAAAAAGTATTTCATCTCGAAATATTTCTTTGCAAAACATAAATTAAACGTTAACTAGATGATTTCTATGCAACGTCCCAAAAAATTCCTGGTGATTATCTCGAAGAAGCACCTTGTCATCAGCAAAACTGACCAGATTTTCATCTCATCATGAAAAAATCTTAATGACGAGATACTTCGTTACTAGTAAAATTAGTCAATGGACGAGATATCTCCAAACCACTATGACGGTTGAGATTCCTTGTCTTCTAGGGTCATCGGCTCGGACCAGCAAACCACCCCCTCTCGCTACTACCAAAACAACTAATATGACACTTTAGCAACTAACCTCCGTCTGGTTGAGACGTCTACGCTTTAACCAAAAGATATTTTGAAATGTAACACTTATTGCTTTGCGCGCTTCCAATATTAAAGTTAGTTAAATAGTCGGTAAAAAATCCTATAGTTAAAATTAGGTGTAAATAAATATTGTAATAGTTAAGAAATATTTGGATTTCATCACACTACCCAGAAATATGTTTACTCGTTACTTGTAAGTATGTCCTGCAATCTCAGACAAGTTTTATTAAGTCTTAAATCAAGAACCACGTGTTCGAGCATGCAGTCGGCATTAGGAATAAGAGGAAAATAATTCATTTTTATAACATTATATATTTTCTTTATTATGAGGAAAATTTAAGTGACGTCTTGTGCTTTAAAAATGTTAGTCAATTTATTAATAACACATTCCATAATGGCATCTCATTTTTTTAGGACATAATGTAGGACTGGAAGAAAAGCATAAAAGTACACTGTTTTTCACTCAATCTCGCAACACTGTTATATTAATTTTGAAGATAATAAGAAACCACCATTTTAATCCAGTTGTGTTAACCGCAACACAGAAATATACAAGAAAATGGTTGAAAAGTTGAACGTGAGTATACTTGTTTAACAACGGCAGTCTCCGATGCGGTCAACGAGTGGTTATCTTAAGAAAATACGGCAGTAAAATACAAAAATGTAATGATTATTCTGCGATGGGGAAATATGGTTCAGTTTTAAGTAATCAGCTGCCAGGTCCAGTCTGAAATTAGTTTTCTAAGTTTAATTTTATGATAGTATCTACAGTAAAAATTGATGAAACTAATCTCTTGCGTTTGATCTCGAATCATTTCGAACTCCTATCTGTATATTTAAATTGCTAACGTCATATTTTGTTTCATTAATAAAATTTATGTTTTACAAACCAATATATTAATAAGATTAGTCAAACGGTGTATATATATATATATATATATATATATATATATATATATATATATGGGAAAGAATGTTAGGTAATATATTGTGTTTCCGATGAAAAATATTATACTAATCATCTGATATAAAGGAGTGCAATTACATAGTGTAAGAATGCGGTAATTAAAAAAATCTTGCATTCATTTTAAAAGCTACATTTATGATATCCAATTGTACATGCTGATGACATTGTAATTGCAATTATGTTTCATTCCTGAAAAACGAAAGATCAAACTGATGAGTACAAAAATGAAAGCAGACCAAAATTATGTGTCAACAATACTTCTTTATTTTGCATTTCATGATATTCACAAGACGATCTTTTTCTCACAGTCCCGCAAAATTATAAATTTTCGCAGATAATTAAGCAAAGCCAAATGTAATACTCAAAATCAACAATTTTTTTAAAACAAGTTTCAAGACGAACACATACTTTTATAAAACAAAGTTTTCTCGACAATTTAAAAAGCAACAGATTGTATCAGTATTCAGTAGCACCATTAAGAGAACACACAAAAATCGAACTATTATACATTTGTATTCTTGAAAAAACCTAACGTGCTTAAATCTTGAATAAAATTTGAATAAGAAGTAAATCTAAACGAACACACAAAAGCATACAAAAAACATTTAAAATTGAAAGAATCGAATTCACCATGGCACGGCATACACATAATTCTATTTCACTCGAATTTAAATTCCTTTTTTTTATTCACAAAATATAAGTCATATGAGTAGTTGTTCAAAACATAGACAATTTCATTTAATAGTAAACCATGGGATAATTTCCACGAAGATGCTTCAGATATTGCACGTAACACTGGCACCAATACAAAATTATAAGAGAAATTATGAAAAGTAATGTTTTCTTAAATGCTCGAAATAACAAGTTGAGGCATGTAAATAAAGGAAAAAAGCAAATAAATCAGTTCACTAATTTTAAATGAGGTTGATTAATAGAGAGAACATAAATAGCCTCCTTAAATCCGGATATGAGGTGTTCCCTAAATTCTTTTGCCCAAGCATTTGAACAGCCAATATAATCAATACTCTATCATACTAGTCAGTACGGTAGTATCTCAAGTTCGATATTTTCGAGGTTTACAGTACATTTACTCTTTTTTTCTACAATTCCTCTGCTTACATGCCTCAGAAACGTCACGTTAGAAGAAACGAATATTTTATAAACCTAATATACATAAATATCTTTCGAACATTTATTTAGAAAAATCTAGAATGAAACGGACACAAAAGAAGCATGGAATATTTTTCAGCAATTAGTAAAAATAAATAGAGTTGTACGTATAAGAGAGCTATTAATAAACTACAAACAACATAACTGAAGATTCATGTAAAATATCATCTTCATTTAGAATTTTTTTTACATTTTGAATTTCTTCGATATTTGCCAAGTGGTACTAAAAAGGTATTCAAGTGCACACCAGTCAACAATTATCATTCCTTATCTGAATTTGTTTCAAATTTCTTTTTGCTATTTTTTGTAGTAAAAAGTTAATCAAAAAATAAATTCTCACTTTGACCTCCACAAATATTTCACATTAAGAGAAAATACAAAAGTAATTTCTAGCGTTTCAAACTTAAAATCATTGGGTACACTTTCTAACTTTTACAATTACAAAGTTTCAATTCAATAAAATAAAAGATTATTATTCACATTGTGTTATGAAATTTATGGCTAATATAATCTTATAAAAAAATTATTATAATATTATATATTATAAACTTCAAAAAAATGTAAACTTGTATTTTAGATAAGAAGTGAATTTTTAAATGTGCTAAAATATCCACAAAATCAGAGTGTTTACATAATTTTTATAAAAAGCTACTGGTTACACCTCCATGAATGAAAACAAAATACATTGAAGGCTAACTTAAGATAATTTAGCTGTACGAACACTAATTTTTAGTTTATACCATGCTTATGGCCTTTAAAGGTTTCAAAATCACTTGCATTTCATAACAGTTGTGAGGTATGCAAGGGAATTGAGAATTCTTAGATAATAGACTGTCGGAATACAAAGTAACGTTACACTATTTACCACTCAATTTAAACGAAATAAATTTCATGTGCATATTTAACGTCGTGAAATCAATATAAATACAACACAGTTCACCAAAGCAGATAACACCTATGCCGCGTTGTTCAGATATATGTAGTTCTGACAGGACTGTGCAAGATCGAGGTACAGAAATAAAGTCACGTGAATTTCAGCAGAAGACACGTGACTTGAACACAATACAATGGCGAATGACATCTGTACAACACGAAAAACTTTAATAGTTGTTCACGAATAACCATTCATTTACAATATGTATGTTTTGAAATAGGATAAATAAGCATTGATGTAGATACAATAAAATGCAATGAGATAATTTTTCATATTTTATGATTTTAAGCCATACCATCTTTAAATGTTTTCAAAAATTAAATTAATCTCGAAAACAAAATAATTTAGTGATTTCGACAAACCGTGTTAACGCATACTCTGTTCGATAAAAATATATATCTCTATACCACGCAAGTGCTCCGATAACAAGTGATGACGGTTTTAAAGCAATACATTTTGATTAGATCATGCATAAAATAGGTTCATAATAATTAGTTTCGGTACACTACTTCACGCTTGGAAATTGTTTAGGAAACGAAATATTATAGGTGAACAACTATTTCCTTCTGATGGAGTGAATGAATTATTTATATAATGCTCGGCTGAAAATGCATATGTAATTATGTATATATTTACCTTCAATTAAAGTACCGACGAACATATGACAACAAAAAGATCAACGTAATTTGGCAAAACATTGCTGAGAAATGGCAGTTTGGGAATTGCATTCTTATAAAAATATATAAAATATAGTGTGAGTCTCTCCGAAAGATATTACCAGCAAACTACAAAACCTATTTTATTTTGTGTCCATGTCCCTTGTAATACATAAAAAATTACTATAAATGCCCTGGAACAGTCTGAGTAAATTATAAATAAGAACAAAAAAAAAGTAATGTCAAAGTAATAAATTTTAGAACATCTTTAGTACGACGTTACGCCAATAGATGGCGGTATGCGCCAAATCCTTTTACATTTATCAAAATGCATAATGCACGTAAGCAAATGAATCGAGTGGATTCAAGACAAGGAAAGCCTTGTAAATGCTGGAATTTTGACACAACAATTAATTTGTTAAATATTATATTGTTTATGACGTGACGCGTGTCGAAAAGGTAATTCAATTCATTCAGTATTGTCATATAACAACGTCGATACTTTTAAAAATACTAATATATCTACATCTGAAATATTTACATATACTTACAACTCTGGCCAAGAAAAAAGTCAGTGTGAGAAATATTGAGTCTTGGATTCTTATTTAATCCAACCGAATACATATTTTCTCTTCGGCTAATATTTCGTCAGCCAACGTTGAGCTTGTGCTGCGTACGTTTTAACTTTTTAAGTAGAAATAAAATTTAGACAGTACTAATAGAAGAAAAATAATTTAAGGAATTTGCTTGGAAAAATATGATTTTACGCTTCTAAACTGAAGTTAGAAGAGATGTAAACAATACCAAACATCGTTCAAATTTCATAAGACTGGAGATAGAAATCGAATGTGAAAACTGAAAAAAAAAAATATTGCTGACCACATTCATCTCTCTCTGAAAGAATCGCTTTTCCAAAATCCTCTATCAAATGGGATTAAATAACTTTTCGTGATTTTATATCCATTCTGTTGGATAGATATTTTGTGGAACTGAGCTCTGCTTAAACTTTTATTCTCCGAAAACAAAATTAAAATATTTAATGTAATATCTCGGGAAAACAATATCAAGGCAATGGTGTTGAATTTCACAACTGTGTTTTAGTTTTCATTGAATATTTTTAAAACGATTTCTTGCTTTTACAATAGCAAAATATTAAAATTAATACATGTATTCATAGAATTTTACGATTGAGCAATAGTAATTAGGAATAGTGCATTAGCAATTACTTAATTGGCCTTTAACAAAAGATCGTGAGGCAAACCTAGGAATTGATTTATTTTTACAATTTTTAGATTGAAACACAATTTAGCTTGGTATTAATTTTTGTACATTTCCTCTGAGTGACAAATGTAGAATACCATGTTTTTTTCATGATTCACAAGCAAGAAGTGCTTTTAAAAATTAGAAAAAATAACAGAATGCTTAACAGATTTTTACAAATACAAAAAAAGTAACATACTACACATATATGTGCCAACATTTGCCATGCTTGTCAGTTTTATTCCGCATACATTACTTATGTATTATTATACTTATATTATACATTACTTAATTTATTATAACTCCCTACGCCAAGAAAAACTGTTACATTCAATTTTTTTGGTTAATTTATACTGTTTTCAAGCAAGTAGTACTTAAATTTACCAAATGTAGTTTTTTCATAAGAAATATTCCTCAGAAACAAAGTTCTTATGATTGAAATCCATACGGCTACTGTATAATCATCTATTCATCGAAGAGTAAAGTAAAAATGAGGATACGAAAACTTAGTATTAATGGTATAAAAATACTAATAATATTGGTAGGCAATATCAGTTTCAATTGTGCCAGTAAAAAAAACTATAGAAACAAGCATTACGTGGCAGTTGTCATGTATCTAAATCAGTGATTTTCAACCGGTGTGCCTTACGGTTGGTGAAGCGGTATAAATTAGCTAAATTTATTTAATTTCAATGGAAAACACTTTGACAAATGTGTTTACAAATAATTTCAGGAAATACCGTATGAAATAATAGTGAGTTTATTTTTGTTGGCGCCTTGGCGACCTTACGACGAATCGCAACTGAGCATGCTCGAGTATCTGTGCGATGCGTTGTCCCGTTAAAAGAAGTTAATAAATATTTCATATTGAAGCGTCATGGGACGCACTTCAATACCTTCTTAACCATCTTCCGATTTTGTAAATGGAAATCCACTTAAATTGATTGATTTACTCTTGGCCAAACAATTTTGGACCAAAAATCTTCTTGGAGAGCCGCTAGGAGGCAAGATGGTAGCTAATAACCATCTTTTTCGTAAATCAATCAAAATTATGCCTATTTTTTTGTCGAACTGGTAAAAACAGAACTTGATGTGCTGCAGAATTTCAGTAATTAGTTTATGAGATGAAAAAGATTGAGAAAATCACTGATGTAGATAGTATGTTTTTACATGGTATCTGATTTAAACTCAAAGTAACAGTATGTTTTACATAGCACCTGATTTAAATTCAAATTAACAGTGGCCGGAGTATTCTTCACCAAACAAATAATGCAAATTTCTTTTGATTTCGAACGTCGATAAGCAGACACAGACTCACCAGCACACACATTCACCTAGCAAAAATGATGTGCTTACTTTCAGAGAAGCACACTATTTCAGAGAGAGAGAGCGCTCGAGAGATAGGAGACAAGATACGAATCCACATCCACGATCACAAGAAACGGATCCGAAGACCCACAATCGCAATGGAATGCATGGTGCTGAACTGCGCAGTTGAGCAGATCCAGAGGTATATCTCTTGATGCGATGGAGTTGTCACAACCAGACAGCGGCGGTCCACGCCACTGAGGACCGCGACCCCCGATTGAGCGGTCGGGGTCACTGAAGAGGCATGTACGGCCAATTGAAAGAACTACCACTGAGGAGCATGTCCCTGATGAGAGTCTCGATGGGCGTCTTGCCCACTAGTCTCACAAAAAATAGCTGTTCTATGACTTGGGATGAGACAGTTCTGAGGGATGGCAGCCGGAGTAACAGTTTACCGAACCGCGTCGGTTGGTTGGGGTACTGGGTGCGACAGTACTCCTCCAGAGCACACTGAGATTTCTCTTGCAGGCCTTCGATGTGGGCCACATCGGACAGTCCACAAGCATCTAGAAGGGAAGGAAAGCAGTCTTAGCATTTTGAGTCATTCAGTGTGCACTTCAAAAATCAAACTGTCGTGCTCGACATTTGTTGGCAAGGGAAAATACAGAATACAATACGTTTATTGAATAAACTGTGAAAACCACAGCAAATGCGAACATTTCTCAGAGAAAACCTTTAAAACGCGCATACAACAGGTCTACCGAACACGATCGTACCTCGTTCTATCAACACTTCTATTTGTGTCTGCTACAACCACCAACACCCCTATCAGATGTCTCAGCGACTTTTATCTGATCAAGAGGCAACTTTTTTTGTTGCAGTAAAAATTAGAAAAGTTGCATTTATCATTCCCTAAAGTTGCATTTATGAAAACAAAGCATGCATTTATGTTTATACACTAAAATCTAAAATAAATTATTAGTAAAAAATGAAAAAATTCAAAATTTATTTGTACATTATTAAATACAGAAGAACGTTGATGCTGAATGACCGATCCTTGGTCAGTAATATCTTTAACATTGAAAAACTGCACTCAACAGAGACTGATGTTGCCTGATATTGTTGCATTGGACTTTTTCTGCAGTTGTGAAACAAGTGTACCACTAAAGTAACTTAAAGCAATCGCGGATAAAGCACCTTGAGTGTGATTCCAGCCGCAGTCATATAATGTGCTGTATCGGATAGTAGAAGCGCAAAATCCTTTCGCTCAACATTCAGAGATTTTAAAACGTCCTCTACAAAGAAACAACATATTTATGATCGAAACTCACCTCGCAAACTCTGCAGTCGATTACGCAAGTTTGCTCTGGATTATCATGAGTGCTATTTATTTCACTTTCCTCTGTTAGGACGAATACCTTATTTCCATGAGCTTCTTGTTTGATCCTCAATATTTCGGCGTTCGCAAGATCAGACACACGTGATTGAAGAGTGGATTCAGAGGGCAAAAAATGAAATAGTAATTTCATATAAATTAATTTTAAGCTAAATTGTAAAAAGTTTCAATCATGCAAAAAGTTGCATTAATGTAGAAAGTTGCATTTATATTGCGGTTATAACTCACTTACAATACACACCATGTTGGAGGAATTTCGTTTTTCGTACTTTACATAAAGCGTAGAACGTGTGAAAAAAAGTTGCATTTGTTGCAAAAAGTTGCCCTACTGATCAATAAACTGTTGCGTTGCTCCAGACAAAATATAATACAAAAAATTTTCAAAAATGCAAAATACAATATGTTTATTGAATATACCAGAAAACCACAACAAATTAGAACATTTCTTAGAGAAAACCCTTAAAACACGCGTACAACAGGTCTAACGGACATGATCAACTACCTCGTTCTCTCAACCCTTCTATTTGTGTCTGCTACAACCACCAACACCTCTATCAGATGTCTCTTGGCGACTTTTATCTGACCAATAAACTGTTGCGTTGCTCCAGACAAAATATAATACAAAATATTTTCAAAAAATGCAAAATACAATACGTTTATTGAATATACGTTTTCCAGAAAACTACAACAAATGAGAACATTTCTAAGAGAAGAGCCTCAAAACGCACAACTGGTCTACAGTACTCTATGGACTACCTCGCTCTCTCCTTCAATCTGCTCCTAACACCCACAAATAAAATCCCTCCCAGCAACAGGTGGCGACTTCTCTCTCTTACCGATAGACCGTTGTGCTTTTCAAGTTGGACGTAAATTCAACTACCTACCTCTCTCTCTGAATACGACACATTCACGCTTCTATTTTTCCCACCAAGGCACAGTTCGCCTTTCTCTAGTTTTAATGCATGACATTTAAAAATTACAATAAAAATATGTGGTGTGAACAATAATATAACAAATTAATTTGGTACTAATTAGTATGTTTTTTCATAGTATTAAAATAATGTTCTTTATTATCATTTCAAATACGCAATTTTAGAATTGGACTGAGGTCTGTACCAGCCTTATTTGCCTCAGGTACCCCAAAAAATCTGGGGAATAAGTATTAAAAAAAAAAAGAGATTGGAAACAGAATTCTTCGTCGAGCAGTTCTTTGATAGGTTCGGGTTCCAGACATCCCATCGAAGCACACAATGGCATTGAACAATTTGAGCTGAAAAGCTTTCTGGTTATTTCTAGGTATGATTTCATCCAACACCTCTGCATAATTTAATCAGTTTGCAAATCCAGTTGAGTAGAATATGGGATGAACCTATTTCCCTGTTCGTGATACTTCTGAAGGTGGTCTTACCAGGAACAAAGTAGAAAAAAAATATTTTTCAAGCAGTAACTCATCAGGAGAGACCGTCAAGCTAACTCACGAGGCTCCAGCGCAAGGTCTTCCATAATAGAAACCAACTAACGTTTAAAAACGAAGCTTATTTGAAAAACGGGTTTCTATTCAATGGCAAACGTCAATCAAGCCCAAAGCCTCCGTAGTGGATGGGAACGCTAAAATAATAAAATTACCCTGCTGTCAAAAACATGGGATCTTGATTGGTGGAAGAACATTTATTTTAGGTCGCTTAAGGCAAAATTCGAGTAATGATGCTACTTACATTTTTTTTTTTGTTTTCTTCCCACACAATAGACAAAGAATTGTTTTTTTGTCCATCTCCCAGCACAAGTTGGTCTTATTTCCTGTTTGATAAATTTAATTTTGTTGCTCGGACGCTAATTAATATTTTTTTTTATTGTTTTCAAACGGATATACGTTAGTATCAGATGTTTTTTAACATCGGATGGTAACGGCTCATTTGTTAATTAGGATATCAATTACAAATGAAGAAATTAATGTTCTAATGGGCAGTGGAAACAAAAGTTTTATCTGTAAGGACGGCTTATCTTTTCGTCTGACAGCTCATCTCGAATTCGGTTTGTTTGGTTTCGTGATAGAAATTAAGGGTTTAATTACTGTTTTTCGCATGGCAACAAAGAAGTTACTTGGTAAAAAAATGAAGAATCTCGGCCCACTAATTACGATAAGCAAATGAATTTTGGTAGCTGATTACGATTATTAATTTGGAATCCTTCATTAAAAAGATGCTTTTGCTATGTCGTGAAAAGTGATTTCAGACATAAAGTTTGGTTTCCTTTCATTTGTAGCCAGTTTTTAACCCACAAAAAAAAAAAAAAAAAATTCCAATGCTGTGATGTTTTTTTACAAGCAAATCCCAATCAACATAATGAAAAAGAGGTGGAGTGGTCGTTCACGGTAAGACGTTTGTCGCCAAATCAAGATGGCGACCGAATTCCGTAACATCAGATAGGGTTGCCATAACAAAAACGGCAGATGTGAAGAAAATCCGCAAAAGGTGAAAGTTACCATATTTGGCGACAAATCGCCTTCTTACCGTGAACGACCACTCCACCGAAAAAGACGACAAATCGAATCAATCTTATTTCGAGGTGAACTTAATATCTTTAATTTTGATAGCATAAAATTGTACTATTTTGGAAAATCTTCCTGGCAATGTGTTCATGATAGAAGACTTATTTTCAGTTTAACGTTTATAGATGTAGTATGTATTAGTTGAAATTAGTTAACTCTTACCATTAGTATCTATCGTTATTTCCACTACATCCTTAAAATCATTCACGGGGTATTTCTCACTTTTTAGTCAGTCAAACGTTTTTTGTTAACTCATGTCTATTACTTGATGTTGTTTGTCTTGTGTTTGGCGCAGCTTGAAAAAGTATGACATTTGTGTCAAAACCCAACCATGTAAGACTCCCGAGACATTGAGAAATGCAAAGCAGATGTGAATTTCTCTTCGGTTGGCAGAATTTAAAACTAAGCCGTCTTTAAAATCGGTTAGATGCCGCTACAGTCTACGTTTATCGCAGTGGCAACGGTCTTGGCGCTTTTTTTTTTGTCACACTTCTAATGTCTCTAAAGAAACAATTATTTCAAAAATCTTTTTCTTTTTACAACGGAAAGTACTAAGCTTCAAAAACACATTTGTAAACGTTTTAAAAAATATATTATATACGTAAATAATATAAATATACGTAAATAAAATATATAAAAATAAATTAAATACAACCCCAGACAACAGAACTGTACCGTGACTTAAATGAAAATGAAAAAAAAATTCCGCAACTGGGAAAAACCATTAAAAGAACCAATGAAATCAACGAAAAAATAAAGAACTAATGAAATCAAAGGGAAAAAAATAAATAAAGAACCAATGAAATTAAAGGATAGTTTAAAATTAAAATAACCAATAGAATCAAATAAAAAATTTCAAAACAACAGGGCCAGTTTAACGGAAAAAGAACCCCCTTTCTGGAATTTTCAATATAAAAATTTAAACTTTCCGTATGTCAATAGTAACATAGAGTGTTTAGCTAATAGGTTATTCATACACAATAAAACATGGTAACCGAGTGGTTAGTGCTCTGGCACTTGATTCAGCAGGTTCTGGGCTCGAATCGTGGTTTAGGTTTTTCTCAGTGTTTCAGAACACATTTGAAGCTAGATCCTTGTCTTAACTAGAATGCCTATATAATAAGAGTGGCGACATACGGGAAACATTTTCTGATTGGCTTAGAGACCTTTTCTACCGCCCGAGGCAGTTTTTTCCCAAGCTCTCGTAGAGTAACATGGGAACCTTTTGTGCGTACGAGAGAAACATGTGCACATTAAATTTAGAACAAAATATAGCTTTTTCATGTTCCATTTCGTGTTCTAGAATGTTTTTTTATTATTATTTTAGTGTTTTGTCAGTATAAATTTGAATACTTTTCAAGTAAATAGCAACATATGCGCCCAGCAACCTTCTTGAAGACGATTCTGGTAGAAAAATGGCTGCCGCGCATGCGCATTGGGCCAAATTTAGTCCCTTGTCACCACTCTTATATAGGCACTCTAGTCTTAACTATAGACCTCGAGTACCAAAAATGACCGCATGAGACCAATCAAAGCAATCATGCGAAGAATATTTTTCATCATATTCCACAGAATTTAGAGTGCAACCAAATGCAATCAAATACCTAGTCCTAAAAGGGAAGTAAGCGTTTGTAAAGTATCTCACAAAAGTCACGGAGTCCTACATACAGTAATTTAAAATCCATAAATAAAAATATATACTACAGAATTTTAATTTGAGCAATTTTAACTAAAAAAATACATTCCTAAAATTCCTGCACAGACATATTTCAAAAACAAATGACAAGCAAATTTCGACGCGTCAAAACAAGTTAGTAGTACAGTACGTAGTACCACGTTAAATAGAAGTTAAAAAGAAGCTAATAACAACATTGATGCCTACATTTCGTAGAGTACTTACACCAACCAATCGTCATTTTTTCTCATTTAACTGCATTTATTACCGATATTTATCTTTCAATCAACTCTGCGAAATTTGCATTTCTGAGACACTGCATAGTTTAATGTTTCCTAATCGGGTTTCATGGCAGGAAGTGAAACATCTAGTTTTGATTTCAATTTTAAACGAATTTTCATTCCAATCACAGATGTCCGTATGATCATTTATGACATTCCAACGTATCTAACCGCAAAATCTTTTCCATGTTAACATTAGGTAAATTTATAATAGAATATTTACCAATTACTCCACTTGATGATGCCAGATGGCAAATAAGGTCAAATACTATTTTCAAATTCCCTCATGGATAAAACAGAATTTAAGTTCTCCAAGATGACTTAGTTAAGGATAATAACGGTGTTTCATTCAGTAATGGAGCGGAGGAAATCGAGACGAATCTCACAGTATTCTTTACCAAGGGTGCAGCCCCCCCCCCCCCTACTGCATATCTGCTTTCAACTATTGCACAGATGGACTTTACTTTTGTATGAAATCGGAAGCGTTGAAGAAATAATCTTCGTTATGCCTGTAGTATCACGGGCACGTTGACACGGGATCCGTGTCAACATTGCACTGATAGTAATTTTAAATTCAATAGACGAGACTTTGTAGTTTATTGATTTTATTTTCAGTTTCATGTCATTTCTTTTTGGTTGCTTGTTCTTCTCGGAGATAAAAGAGTCATAACACTGATTTAAACCAATCAACGACTGAAAGTACTAAATGCACGATGGGGAGGATTGATTTGTATACTTTTCATAAATATAACCTTGAATTAAGTTATGTTTTGTGCCCAAACTTTTTTTTGTTTAGTGCTCTTGTATTATGTATAGTGCCCTTGTATTATGTATAGTGCCCTTTTATTTTATATATTGTCCTTGTATTATGTACAGTGCCCTTGCATTATGTATAGTGTATTTTGAGAGAATGCAGTCAACTCGGGTGGTTTTGAATGAGTTTTCTTTGAATAAGATGATAGATTGAAGCGTAAACAAAACGCTTCCTCAACTAGCGTCTTTAGCGTCGATTATAGTTCTAAGTTTATCATTCGGTGCTGAAAACGAAAAGAGTGATAACGAGTTGTCAAGGAGAAGATCATCCACGGAGATCTCCATTTATGCTTTTGGTATGGCAGGCTTCCACCTAACGAACTTTTATTCCCACCAATTCAAAAATCAACTGATCCAAGGTCGACTGCCTTCTCGTCAGAGTAGTACTTTTATAATTTCTTAGATGGAATGATGAAAACTAAGATCATAGAGAATCCTTGTGAGGATATGTACTTATTTATTTACTTCGTCTTTCATGTACCCACTCGTGTTATCTACTGTCTTCACTATGTACCTACAGTTATGTGAACTGTCTTTCACGTACCTGTGTACCTATTACGTTGCCAGCTATCATTCGTGTAGAGATGTTTGTACTAAGTACTTGAGATATGCACCTGATTCTATCATGGTGTTGTGCTTTTGTAATTTGGCGGTACAACAGCATAACTACATGAAAGCGGAAACATTAGGACAGAATCTCCAATAAAACAAATGAGAATTCAACGAATTTCTTGAAAGGATGATCATTTAATCTCAACTTCACTTAAACAGAGTAAAAAAAAAAAAAAAAAAACCTTCGTCGCGAAACACAAGACCTTTATCAATATGACTTAAAGAATGTATTTATGCACCTACTAGGTAACTTTCGTGTCCCTACAATGTCTTTTAAGCACCTATGAACCTTGAGATATGTACCGTTGTCTATCATTTCTTACGCTTTCGTACCGTCTAAGTACAAGAGCACAAAAGATATTAGAGACACCAGGAGTGAGCCTCCAGTAAAACAACTAAGAAAGCAAATGAATTTCTGGAAAGGACGGTCATTTAACCCTCAGCTCTACTTAACCGAAGAGTCAAAAATAGAAAACTGCAAAAGACAGGCCCTTTATCATTATGCCTTGAAGAATGTATCCACTACTTAACTTCCGTATCTCTACAATGTCTTTGTGTGTCTTTGAACCGATGTAGATCATGCCTACGCTTTTCTACCGTTAAAGTACAAAAACACAAAGTCATGATGGTAGGGATACCAGGAGTGAGCCTCCAATAAATTAACCCTCAGCTCAACTTAACCAAAGAGTCAAAAACAGAAAACTGCAAAAGACAGGCTCTTTATCATTATGCCTTGAAGAATGTATCCACTACTTAACTTCCGTATCTCTACAATGTCTTTGTGTGCCTTTGAACTGATGTCTATCATGCCTTACGCTTTCCTACCGTTAAAGTACAAAAACACAAAGTCATGATGGTACGGATACCAGGAGTGAGCCTCCAATAAATTAACCCTCAGCTCAACTTAACCAAAGAGTCAAAAACAGAAAACTGCAAAAGACAGGCTCTTTATCAGTATGCCTTGAAGAATGTACCCACTACTTAACTTCCGTATCTCTACAATGTCTTTGTGTGTCTTTGAACCGATGTGGATCATGCCTACGCTTTCCTACCGTTAAAGTACAAAAACACAAAGTCATGATGGTAGGGATACCAGGAGTGAGTCTCCAATAAATTAACTCTCAGCTCTACTTAACCAAAGAGTCAAAAACAGAAAACTGCAAAAGACAGGTTCTTTATCAATATGCCTTGAAGAATGTACCCACTACTTAACTTCCGTATCTCTACAATGTCTTTGTGTGCCTTTGAACCGATGTCTATCATGCCTTACGCTTTCCTACTGTCAAAGTACAAAAGCACAAAGTCATGATGGTAGGGATACCAGGAGTGAGCCTCCAATAAATTAACCCTCAGCTCAACTTAACCAAAGAGTCAAAAACAGAAAACTGCAAAAGACAGGCTCTTTATCAGTAAGCCTTGAAGAATGTACCCACTACTTAACTTCCGTATCTCTACAATGTCTTTGTGTGCCTTTGAACCGATGTCTATCATGCCTTACGCTTTCCTACTGTCAAAGTACAAAAGCACAAAGACATGATGGCAGGGATACCAGGAGTGAGCCTCCAATAAAACAACCGACAATATAAACGACTATCTCGAAAAGGGATAGCGGTCATTTAACTCCAGCTAACCGGTCAAAAATAGAAAACTTCGTCGCGAGACAAGCCCTATATCAATACACGACCACGATATATAATGTACGGACTCTTTCCAACACCACTTGCCACTCAGGTTATAAGTTTCGAAAGATCACCAGAGTAGAGAACATTCTTCTTGAATGTTCCAAGCCGTCCACCAAAAAAAAAAGTTTGGGGACAGAATGTTAAGCGATCTAATCCCACTAATAACGCGAAAGCACGTAAAACTGAAACAACGCCATTGGAATTTCAATTCGCTCTCTCCTCCGACGTACACCATTTATATGATAATTCCAACACGCGGTACAGAAAAAAAATAACACAATAAAAGTGCCCCAACACTGATTTCTCTTATCCGTCATCAAGCCCCAAAACTCCCCCTCTACATGACACAGGTGCGCAATCTCCAACACACTTCAGGTATAGTTTCCACTTATTTCTTTTTTCTCTCATCTGTAAGTAAAAACAATATATTCATAATAATACATCTTAAGACGTAATTGAATTTAACAATAGCGGGATTATTTTTTGTGTTTATCTTTCCTTCGGATTTCTTGTTGTTGAGTTGGGTTGGAGCCCGGTTTAGGAACTGGTTTCCTTTCCGTTTCAAGGCCACGAAATAAATATTGCAAGCGTTGCTGTTCGTTTATTTATTTTTTTTTTTCGTTCTCCTGTTCGGTTCGCAAAAGAGTGTTACTAGTTTAATGGGTGCGGAAAAGATTACTGGAAAAGATTGCGCGTGTGCGTTGTTAATGCATTGTTTCATGCACGTTGACGGCGGTAAGAGACGCGATACGATCGGGATTTCGTCAGTTTCCCTATTTGAATTCCAATTACGAGTGGAGAGAATTCCCCCCGCCTATAATTTAAAGAAATAAAAAAACATTTTTATGGTCAGAGAAGGATGTGAACCCATCTGCTGTTTTACAACAACTTGTAACGTAAACTATTACATTCTTAACCGATTCTCTTTAAGATACGTACATGCTGAGGTCGGGTTTAAAAATCAAATTTAAAAGCAATTTTCATTTTTTAGAAAGGTAGGTAGTTACATAAACATCTCAATGGAACAATACAACAGGCTATTGGAGACGCTCATGGATCAATCCCGAAGGGAAAGATCCTGTATGCAGGTACCTCACTCTACAAACTTATGTAGGGGGTATGAAGTATACAGTGCAACGGACTATTGCGATCAGTATGTCTGAGTTGCCTGGTATAAATATTTATTTTTATCAATGCTGCTGTTTTGAGTTTTCTAAATATACAGTTTTCCATAGTCTTTACTTCAGATCTTTCCCTTCAGAGTTGATCCCAGATCATTACCTAGCTCAGGTGTTGCTTCGTCATCTGACCGTGGTTCAAAATTACGAGGTGTTGTCCTCGGATATTTCCTTTAAGGGACTGATCCCGGACCGTCGTCAATAGCCCGTTGTGTTGCTCTAGTACGACGTTAACTAAAAATTACCAATTTATTTACCCAGATCATTACCAATAGCCCATTGTTTTGCTACAGGGCTACGTTAATTAACTGGTTACTCTACCTACCATGCTCTAAAGTAAATATTTGCGATCTGAAATAAAAAGGCTGAGATAATTTTGGAAAGTTTTTTTTAATTAACGTGTACTAAAGCAACACAACGGGCTATTGACGATCAGGATCAATCCCCTTGTGGAAAAATACGAGAACAACACCACATAATTTTAAACCACGGTCAGATGACGAGGCAACACCCGAGCTGGCACCCCACTCTCCAAACTTCCACACCAATCCAACGTGAGGACTTATGGCCACGGCAGATTTAAGGTGCACCAGCCGCCTTTATACCATACGCTTACAAAAATCCGTACACTGACCTGGATTCGAACCAGGAACCTTCCGATCTAGAAGCTAACACCTTAACCACCAGACCGGTAGGTCAAAAAATGCTCAGGAAGAGCTTCTTAATTTGACGGTAGTGCAACTAATAATTGCAGTATGACATATTTCTAATGAAGACATTAATCGTCAGACTGTAATAAAAAATTATTTTGTTCTTGTCCACACTCAAAAAATCTCAAAACAAATTTACTTTCATAAAAAAACAGGAAAGCTGTAATTAACATCGAACATAATATATGAAAGTACTTTTGTTGCTTCTTGGTGTGGTATAAAAGATTAAATGAGAAAACAAAGCCTGTTGGTAACTAAATTTGTACTAGAGTGCTATAGAGCCTTATCATTATGCTCGTAATCTTTACAATTACTCGATGTTGTTTGGCGCAGATGGGCCAAACATGGCCCCTGTGCCATAAACCTAATCATATTAGTTAAATCGCAATAAATTAATTGCTTGTCATTAGCTTTATACTATCGGTCCTTTGTCACTTTTTAACTCCTCTGTGCAAAATCTTAGCATCCTACAAGATTATCGCCTTTTAAACACAAATTAACTCGACGTCGTTTGGTGCATCTTGACCAAATATGGCCCATACGTCCCCAAACCAAACCAATATTTTTGGTACAAAGGAAGCAGAAAAACTGAACTAATATTCCTCAACAATCCTCCTTTGTGGGAATACGAGAAAGTGAATCCCCAACTTCCAGAACAACTCCAACAGAATCACCCAACCCTAATTCGTGACGAGATCATAAATTACTAAACACCGGACCGAATTCCCCACAACACCAATTCCCTATTTCCCTAATTACTCCGAGACGAATTACGGTCCAGGTTCCTGGAGGGATCATCAGTTCGACGTGACACTTGAATTCCTAATGTCCGCTCGGAACAGCGAATAGGCGTCCTCCAAGACCGCGGCCAAGGAGACAGCGCGGGGGTGGAAAGGCCACGGGATCTGGAAAAGGGAGGAAAGACCGTGTCCGAATCGAGAGTTGACGGGTCACAGAGCTCCCTTTCAAATGCTAAAAGATGGATGGGAGAGTTGGTTCGACATGGACCTTTTTAAAGGGGGATCATGTTGGGGTGAGTCCATTGTGACACACTGGACTGCAGAGGTAGGCATCTTTTGAGATTGGAGGACATTTCGAGGGTTCTCTACCGCCTGAGTTTCCATTTGGAGAAATTGATTCAACTACAAGTCAGCGCTTGCATTAACCTTTTCACTCTGTTCGCCAGCTATGTGCGGTGGAGGTTCGATTCCTCTCTGAGTGTATTTCACTCATCTGTGTCAGTGAACTTTCCTTTTTTATGTGTATGTCTGTTTGCTTGGAATTTTTGGCTCAGCTTACCCAATTATCCTTGCGCTATAGAAACCCAACCAAAGTAACGTTTTCACGATTCGAAGTGGCTGGTTCAGTGGGTTTTATCACTGATCTAGCAACCTTCGAATTGTAAGCGACACGGGTTCAATTCCTGTAACTTAACCCGGATGTAATTCTCTATTCTGTGTCAATTAAACACACCTCGTGCGTGCGTATATTACTTGACGTTGCCTGTGGCGTGGCGCAGATTAACCATATATGGCACTTGCGCAATTAAAAAACCAACCATCAGTCTACGAATTTTGAACTATAATTAAGAGCGAGACACAAATCTTCCTCGTTTGATGAATTCTGATGACTGTGAGAGTCGGAATGCTATATCACTAATGAAAATAGTTTTGAAATTATGCTTGTTAAACGAATTACAGATAAAATGACAGTCTATGATATCAACTTTGCAATATTTATATAAAAAAACTAGCAATTGCAATTTGAGATTAGAATATGACTACAATTTGAGATTAGAATATGACTACAATTTGAGATTAAAATATGACTACAATTTGAGAGTTAGAATTTCAGCTTTAATTTAATCAAGTTTAGTTAGGGACCAGTGCACAGAAATATTTCAAAATTTGATTATTTTTTATAAATTTATATAATTTTATACAATTCTGTTTTAAATTACATATTACTTATGGAGATACATTGAGTAGAAGCAATTTTGATAATTTTAGAAAAATACCTGTGCGTACCTAAAGTAAGGTCAATATTACTTATGGAGATACATTGAGTAGAAGCAATTTTGATAATTTTTGAAAAATACCTGTACGTACCTAAAGTAAGGTCAATATTACGAATGGAGTTACATTGAGTGGAAACAATTTTGATAATTTTTGATAAATACCTGTACGTACCTAAAGTAAGGTCAATTTTATGCTCTCTTTGAACTTCGAGACCTCAAAATGTGTATTTTTTTTTCCTTAAAAGGAACATTTTTCTCTGATTCTATTCAAATGAGAAAATGTCCCTTAAAATTTGACTATTTTAATATCAAGGAGATTAGACTGCACTGGTCCCCAAATACAATGTATATATTAAAAATACAAACAAAATTTCCATGCAAAAGCTGTATTACAGAGTATATTTATTCCATGCTGTATTGTAATGGACTACAGATATACAAGTAACTATACCATTAGTAAGTTAAGAGGTTTCTAACTCGTTCATATTCTGTGTAAATCAGAACTGTTTTTCAGAAATAAGATTTACTATACAAAACAATACCGAATTTTTTTTCTTGATTTAGAAAAACAAACTTAATGTTTCATAAACCTAAACACATGTAAGCTTTCTTTGAGTAAAATAAGAATTAAAATCAACGCAAACTAAATATTATATCCTGATTATTGATTGGGTTGGTTTAAAGGCGCAAGGGCCATATTTAGCCAAGCTATGCCCAACACAAATGCAATTTTGAAAAAATAAAATTCTTCGAAAATTTTAAGTTCTTTAATAGTGAAAGTTCTTTAATAGTGATAATATTAGGGAATTGAAAATAGCTTAGTTAAACGCTGCAACGTCATGCATTTTATGGTTTAAAAAAAGTTTATTCTAAATTATGACTCCATGTTACTTAGTTTACCAGTTAAAATGTCGACATTTCCTTTGATGACTTCATAACAATCCATGAAATACGTTGATGTAATTGAATAGCCTCTTACTCTGCATTCCCTTACAGCAATCCAATAAAAACTCTGCAACATTTGTGATACGCGATTAGACAACTTAAAATCAAGTGCGGGTGTTGCCACATGCAGCCATTTTGTACCTCAAACGTTTCCACCACATAAGAATTTTATTTAAATTTACTCATGTGTTAACTTATTTCGTCGTGTATTTGTTGTGATGCGAAATGGGCGATCTTAGTTCAGGAAAAATGTTGCAATTTGCGAAAAAATAAAAACGTCGATCCTGTGATCTTTTTATCATCCGTCAGATAACTACAACCGAAACCCTATTCATCAAGGGAGAAAAAAGGAACTGACAAAGTAAGATATCCGAAAGAAACAAACATAAGTCACGTATGCCGGCAAAACCAAACTGGAAGAGACAAGCCATCCACAGAAAACGGTGTTTAACTGTAACCCCAACTGACCCTTGCGCACTACTCGTCTGTACCCCCAGGAGCCTCCAGAACTGCGTGGCACTTTGAAACATCACCACTCAGCTTTGTCCCAACACGCAAAATGGTACGCCATAATTTTAAATGGCACGCTATAAACATTAAAAGGACGAAATGAAAAACGATCGTGTTTTAACTCACATTCCCATTGGCTGTTGTGTCTTAGTACGCGTAATTGATTGGTCATGTCTGGGTCGAAAACGCGATCCTTGAACTTGGGAAAGATGCAAGAAGAAATAAAATAAAAAAAGCCCTTAGCAATGTAAGGTATGTGTGCAGCACACTGGATTTTATTTTGTTTCGTGTGATTTGTGTTTCGGCTGTAATTTATGCCCGTGTATGTTGTGGTCAGCCATTTGAAATGGATTGCGTATGGGGGTTCGGCCAGCTGGAGGAAAAAACATCGAGTTGTCGGGATTTATGTATCTGAAAAGACCAGAGGTTAAACAGCCACGGAGGATCGTTCATCAAAGTATGCAACTGGTGAGAAATCCAGAATGGGGAGCAGACCGCACGATCCGTAAATGCCCTTTGAATCCTTTTAAAGCAACCAATTACCAGAATCATGTATTTATATTAGTACTCTTTAAAGTGTATGCTAATTGAAGTCTCCCGTGACCTTATCAGGTCTCGAAATGAGTTCTTGATGCCTAAAAGTGTAACTTAAATTCAGCGGTAATAATCATCTGTCAGGTTAAAATTAGTTGAACAATTTGTGTTGAGGATCCAAATTTAACTATTTCACAGCAAGTGGATTCATTGACTTGTGATTTATGAATCTGACCACGAAAACAGACGGGAATAAGACCGCTTCACGCACGATCTGCAAATGCCCTTTGAAGTCTTTTTGAAATCCAATTACTAGAATCATATTTCTATTAGTGCATTTCAAAGTAATGCTAATTGAAGTCAACGGTGACCTTATCACATCTCGAAATGAGTTCTTGGAGCTAAAAAGTATTACATAGATTCAGTGTTAATAATCTTTTGTCAGGTTAGAATTAGGTAAACAATCTGTATAGAGGATCAAAACTAGGGGAGTGATTCCACAATATGCGAATTCAGTGAGGAATTTCAAGACTTATTTTGAGTAAATAATGTAGTTTCGTACAAATCTATCTACTTTTGAAAGATTCGCTGATTCATGGAGCTAAAAAGTAAGCTAAAAGATTCTTGGAGCTAAAAAGTAAGCTAAAAGATTCTTGGAGCTAAAAAGTATTACATAGATTCAGTGTTAATAATCTTTTGTCAGGTTAGAATTGGATAGACAATCTGTATAGAGGATCATAACAATGGGAGTGATTCCACAATATACGAATTCAGTGAGGAATTTCAAGACTTATTTTGAGTAAATAATGTAATTTCGTACAAATATATCTACTTTTGAAAGATTCACTGATTCTTGGAGCTAAAAAGTAAGCTAAAAGATTCTTGGAGCTAAAAAGTATTACGTAGATTCAGTGTTAATAATCTTTTGTCAGGTTAGAATTGGATAGACAATCTGTATAGAGGATCATAACAATGGGAGTGATTCCACAATATGCGAATTCAGTGAGGAATTTCAAGACTTATTTTGGGTAAATAATGTAGTTTCGTACAAATATATCTACTTTTGAAAGATTCACTGATAGGGGGAGGGAAATCTATACTTTTAATGGTTTCTATTTATCTTAATTACAATAAATTTAGTGGAAAAAAACCTACAGATCTGGTGCTAAAAGATTAATGAAGTTGATAACATTAAATTAAAAAACTACAAACTACATGCTATGGAACTTCGATAATACCAGTGACCTATCAATAAGTCAATACGAGAAGCCCTTGATTTCGTAGCAAATTAATTTACTGATGGAATATTTATTAATTTCGTTCGTTCAAACATTTATTTTGCATGATGTTTAAGGCAGTTTCAGATCATAACATCTATCATGATTAACCCTCCAAGTGGTTTCAACAAGTGGTTTGGGTGAGATCTCGTCCATCAAGATCTTACCTATTTTGCTACCAACGAGAAATCTCGTCATCAAAATATTACTAATTTTTTGATAATGGCGAGATCAAAATCTAATTAGTTTTCTTTCGTCGAGATATCTCGTCCATCAAGATCTGGTCAGTTTGGCTAATGACGAGATACTTCGCTGAGACAACCACCAAGATAATTTAAAAACATACCTTTTCGCGTCATAAGTCAGATGGGTATTAATAATTGAATGATGTTTCGTCAAGTAAGAAGCGAAAACTTAATACATTAGCTTAAGTTCATTTTTATCAAGTATGTTGCCGACCAACCGGTCTGGTGGTTAAGGAATTACCCTCTAGATGGGAAGGTTTCTGGTTCGAATCCGGGTCAGTGCAATGATGTTTGCAAGCGTATGGTGTAGAGGCGGATGGTGCACTTTAAATCTATCGTGGCCGAAAGTCCTCATATTGGGTTGGTGTGGAAGTTTGGAGAGTGGGTGTCTACTCAGGTGTTGCCTCGTCATTTGACAATGGTTCAAATGACGTGGTGTTGTCCTCGGGTTTTTTCCTTAACGGATTGATCTTGGACCGTCGTCAATATCCGTTGTGTAGGTCTACTACGACGTTAATTAAAAATACCTTACCTTATCAAGTATGTAATAAGATAAAAATGCGTATGCTTCAATTATGATTGCAGTGCATGCTAAATTTTACTAACGATTGTAATTGTAGTTTTGACGCAGAAAAAATTATCTATAAATTTTATTCATAAAAATTTATTCAATTTGCTTCATTGTTTTATTCATGCATCTATTCCTCTAGAAGCAGCTTAAAGGCTTTTCAACAAACACAGATATGCTCTCAAGTAACATTTAAAAGAGTAAATAGTCCAGAGTAAGACAAATAGATATAAAATACGGTTAATATAAAATACTTGGGAAGGGAAAACTTTCACCAGAAAACTTGGATCCCTAAGCCACTGCCATTCTCTATATATCATATTTGTTCTCCGGCATCATCAAGGATTTCGAAAAGTGACAAACAGAGCCCGAAAAAAATCTACCCGGATAGAATAAAAACATTTTTCTTCCACCCACTGTCGTCCCTACCAGTACCCTACCCCCGAAAAAAGAGGGGTGCGCGAGAGGGAAAAAAATCAACTTACAAACCGCGGGGAATCAGTAACGCATTAGACGTTGGAACTGCAGAAGAAAAAAAAAGTATCGAAAATACATCTTTCATCTATCTATCCATCTTATGAACCTCTACATACAGCGCTAGAAGAGCGAAAAAAAAACAGCAAATGAAAGGGAGGTAGGGAAAAAAAGAGAGGGGGAAAGTGATGCCGGACATATCCAGAGCTGATCCGGGAGGTTTAAGGGGCGATTTAGCGGCGGTGCCAAACAAATGGCCCGTTTATGCGGTAGATCTGGTTCGAGGTAGGGATACTGGGCAGGATTTCTGTTCAATCCGGTTCCGTTTGCCGTCCGTCAAGACCAGAGATCAGTCAACTGGTTCGACCCCACGGACTCGCCAAGGATGTGCTTGACTATGCGCTGGAATATCCGGCTACTCGGTCCAGCTTAACACAAGCCAAAGCGATGCTAAATGAGAATAGGTAAATGCACAAACCGATGCTAAATGACTGATGGCAAATGCACTAATTTCAAAGCTCAAGTCGTTAACTTGGAAGCTCTAACCTCTTCGTTCCCAATGTCCACGTATGTAGACTTTTGGATTTTTTTTTCTCTTGAAACCCATCTAAAGTTGAAATTCTTCAGTATAACCATGTATTGATATGGATTAACATGACAAAATTATTACAATTACGGATTCCCATACTATATTCAACGAACATAACCAGTTGAGATGAAAAATTCTTTCTTGCGTTGACATGAATTGATACCAGATTCTCAAGCCACTTTTTAATCATAATAAAGGATTCACAGGATAAAATTATCTTATAATTATGGATTCACACGGTAAAATTCCTTGTAATTAAGAATTGTTACTGATTCACATATGTAAAAGTTCAATGAACATTTCCATCTGTGAGCCATAATTCTCTAATGCAACCCGGGAATGGATACAGATCAACAAGACAAAATTTTTTATTATAGTTAATTTGATTGATTCACATACGATGTTTTCAACGATCATTCCGACAAGTTTCATTTCCGACGATTTTCAATGACCAAGTTTCCTTTCCGCTTGTGAGGCAAAATTCTTTATTGTTACCATGAATTGATAGATTCACATTGCGACTTTCTCAATTATATTTACGGATTTACACGATAAAATTCTTTATCATAATTAAGGATTGTTACAGGTTCATTTATGTAAATTAATGTTCAATGAACACTTCCATTTGAGGGAAACTTTTCTTCACGGAAATCAAAGGTTGATACAGATACATATGACATAATTCTTTACTATAATTACACAGTGCAAGATGTTTAGATGTCCAATGAACACACGTACGTATGTGAATCCGTGACAATGTTCAATGAACATTTACGTAGGTGACTAAGTCCATACACATAGGTAGTAGGAACGAAGAAAAATCGAGATTAAAATGGTGTATCTCATGTATACAACTAAAGACTAATTGTTTGTTTGTGTGTGTTTTAATATGCACTTAGCGATTCAATAGGTATTTTAGAACGTTATAAAGCTCAACAATGCATATTTGATTCGCCGAAACCATATGTTCAGCATCGTTAAATATTCAAGAAAAATAAAATATGAGCAGAAACACTTGAATTTCAGTTGGTTGGTTTTTAATGACGAAAGGGCCATATATTTGGCCACACACAAAACAGGCAAAATCAAGTAAATTGACATACACACAAGAAAGTTTCATTGACGCAAAAGATCCAAGGTAAGTTATAGGAATTCAACCTGCACAGTCTACAACTTGCAGACATAAAATTCAGATTTCAGGAGGTTATCTCATTGGGATCAGAAAATAATTCTTATAACGATTCATTTTTTGTTTTCGTATTGTTGATTTTGGGAATTTTTTTTCCCAAAATCAACAATACGAAAACAAAAAATGAATCGTTATAAGAATTATTTTCTGTCTTAAATCTTAATCTGAACTCCATATCCAACATTTTCTCTTTTACCTTCCCAATAACTATATATAAATAAAATAAGATTAATTAAGCTTCATAAATCAGTGAACCGAGGTCAATTTCCTGCAATTTTACGTTTCATTGTTCACTATTCAACAAAATCATGCAAGAATTGCATAAAAAAAATTTCAGTTTTTGAATACAATAGAATGTAGATTAGGATACTTGAATCAGTGAACCGAAAGCAACGTATCTGCATACGGTAGTTATGGTTGATCATTTACTATAATTTAAACAAATAAGGTTCCTTTACATCGATTGCACATTATAAGATTGCGGGAACTTAAATGCAAATAACGTTCTGCCTTTTCTGTTTACTTCAATTTAAACTGTTAATCCGAAAAAAAGTCATCAACTAAAAAGGTCGTTTTTAACCCACATTATATGAGGTTCAAAATAGCAGACTTGATTCCGTTTTTTCAACCCGTAGAACACTTATTTCAAGGAAGTTTCAATCACCATTATATATATACTCGGGACAAATTACTCCCTCTCCCTTTATTTCATACTAATATTGATTCTGGATTCTCTCAAGTTATAACATTTTTATTTTTACCATTACACAAGTATATAGGATTAGATTATTTACAGTGAAGCTATTCACATATTTCTAGATCTGATAAACTTACAAAAGAAACTCGTATTAAAAAATACACTCAAATTATAAAATCCTGGCACTGATTTCATTTTTTCTATGTCAACAGAAATATAAATTTTAAAAGGTTCCAGGCTGGTACTGTTTAAGCGTCTGCTATAAAATATAGGGCTGCATCTAAACACAGTATATTTTATTTTGACAAAACATCAAAAAGTACAATAACAAATAAAATTAGGAGCTCACATTTTGCACTCAAAATGTATTTGGAACATTTAATTTTAATATTGTCAGTACCGGAGACTAAGGCCACTTCGGTACCACCATTATAAACTTGAAATTACTGACTGACCGGATGCTGACAAATTGTTTATCCACACTTTCTGGAGAAATGAAAGACCATTGGACTTCAAAAGTCGTAACATTATAATTAACACATAGGATGCATAAGAGGAATCTTCAGTTCACACAAAGCAGACGGAAATTTTAATTCCTGTTCCCAAAGGCTTTTGCATTATACGTATCGGGTTACCTTAAAATGTAGTTTAACGCCGTTTTAATGACTTTTAGCGTTTTTTCTAATGAGCGGTAACAAATTTACTTCAATTCAGAATTTAGCCGACCAACCGTTCTGATGATTAAGGAATGAGCCTCTAGAAAGGAAGGTTCCTGGTTTGAATCCGGGCTAGTGCTTGGATATTTGTAAGCGTACGGTGTAGAGGTGGCTGGTGCACCTTAAATCTGTCGTGGTTAAAAGTCCTCACTTTGGGTTGGTGTGGAAGTTTGGAGAGTGGGATTTTCCCTTAAGGGATGGATCCCGGAATGTTGTCAATAGCCAGTTGTGTTGCTCTAGTATGACGTTAATTAAAATTATCAAATTACCATCAATTCAAAATTCGCTTTCTTTACAAATTCTGTTGATGATGTACTGAATTTGGTAATCGAAAATTTCGCCGAGTGAAGCCACGTTGGAATATGTGCATAGAAAGCACGTTCCACCACAAAAACACAACCTCCATCTGCATTTAACCTGTCGGAAAAAGCCTCTAGGCTATATTTTTGAGAAACCGGGATCTTGAACGAAAGCCACAGTCACGGAAAGCAAGTTATGTCATTATTATTTTCAACATTCAGCCATGGCGTTGCGGAACTAAGAGAATTTCTCTGACCAAAATTTATAAACCCCCCTCACCAGGGTTAAAAAAACTTTTAGATTGTAAACAAATGTTAGTTAGTAGTTAGTTAAATTATTCCTAAAGCTAGAACACAATTATTCTGAACTAGCCAATAATAAATCATTATCTATACATACTAGATACATTACTTACATACTATACATACATTAATAAAATTAAGCCTTAAGGATGATAGTAATGCTTCCCGAATTTGTTGACTACTGTGGCCAGAAACTTCGGTCATTTCGACTCATTTTTCTAAAATTAATCGTGGTAGAAAATGTACATTCTTCAGCCACTCAAATCATTAACTACGTATGAATTCACGAAACAAAACTTCCATTTATTAGGGGCGGGGTAGGTGAATTAATATCACACTGTTGTAACGGGCTACTGGCGATGGTCCGGGATCAATCCCCAAAGGAAAGATACAGAACACCACCTCGTAATTTTGAACCACAGGGCTGATGACGAGGTCACGCCTGAACTGGCCACCCCACAGTTCCACACCACGCCAACGTGAGGAGATTTGAGGCTACAATAGTCTTCTTTGGTTGAATCTAGTTTCAAATTCGCTACCATCCAGTTGCTAATCCGCTACTTTTCAACCTGGTTACCGCGGCCCAATTCATTTATTAGAAAAACGAAAGAAAAATCAGTTTTGGGGATGATATAGCAATGACTGTTTAGCTATAAAGCGAGTTGTCACTAGTTTACATAACTATTAAAACCATTGTTACATGTGCTATCAACTTACGTATTCGTAAAATGCATTTATCATAACTAATCTTTACATTATCAGGTTAAAAGTGACTCTTAATTCCATAACTTTATACAAATATTCTTTACAAAATGCTGAATTTTGATAACTACTGAATGTAATCTAAAAACATGTATTGTGACGAATTGAAAAGGAAAATTTACTTTCCGTAACATGCATTTCTTAATTGCTGGTTCTTCATTTTTTGTTAGCATAAAGAATTCTTATGAACTAAAAAGAGATATGTTGGAAAATATTTCTCCCTCTAAAATGGAGCATTAATCTTCTCGGAGAGGATGCCAAGTTGAGAAAAATTGCTGATGTACCCAGGGCCCGATTTAGAAAATTTGGTATAGTAGGCACAACACGCAGGAAGGGGCCTCCCCCATGTTTTTTTTTCATCACAAAAACTAATTTTATAACAATAATTGGTACTTACGTATTTGACTGTTGACCGTTTCACAGATGTCACCAAAAAGTTTGAGAAAATCGTGACATTACTTATAATTCTTGGCAAAACAAAATAAAGCAGATGAAAATTAAAAACATAATAGTTAGATAATTAATGTAATTACAAGAATGTGATAGTGGGGGAAACGGTCGACGGACATTTACTTAAATACCCAATAATTTATGTAACTACTTAAAAACTTTTAAAATTTTTTAGATACTTTTGAAACTTAGGGGCCCTCTAAATTATGGGGGCCCTAGGCCCGTGCCTCACGGGCCTAATAATAAATCAGGGCCTGGATGTACCGTTCTTGGGAAATGTTGAAAGTACAACGCCCATGTAAGTACACAATGTAACATTTTCATTTAGTAGATTTTCCTTGTTTGCTGGTTTTAGTGTGAAGGCAGACGACCTTACAGTAGTCTATTTCAAGACAGGTAAAATTTTGATAGGGAAAAAGGTTGCTACAAAAAAATTCACGTGTGACGATCGACACCGATGAATGCGGTTAGAACCAGAATCTGCTCGAGTCACGAATGGTGTGAGAACGCGTTGTTTTTTCATCCTGTCCCCAAATTGATAGAATAGAACAATACAAAATCATGCAACTCAAAGGCCAAACCTCCAGATCCAGACTATACAGAGGTGTGTTTGCTGAATTTGGACATTTCAGAAGAGACGCGGCATCTGTGAAATATGTTTGATCTAAACATTTCTCACGCCAACAACCACACAAATCCAACCAAGTATAAACAGCTGAAAATGTTCACTTAGCAGAATTAGAAATAAGGGTGTAGCAA
Organism: Metellina segmentata; assembly: GCA_947359465.1. Taxonomy (NCBI): domain Eukaryota; kingdom Metazoa; phylum Arthropoda; class Arachnida; order Araneae; family Tetragnathidae; genus Metellina; species Metellina segmentata. The sequence goes on from OX375878.1 coordinate 105,802,684, forward strand.
GACAATGATCAATGGCACCTAAACATTTTCTTTGTTTGAGTATGTGTACTTGAGAGTACACAGTTTCTTGGGTTCCGTTTTGTTTTCATGTATGTGATAAATGTAAAGACAAGATCTTGGACTTGAGCATTTTCATAACTTTTCTCTTCGAATATGTTTTGCTTACGGTCGTGGGATTTTCTTTTGAAGTTTTATTGTCCATTTCATAAAGAAAAGACGAAATCCTTTCTTTTTTATAGATATATAGATATATATATATATCTATATATCTATCTATATATATATAGATATAGATCTATATATATATCTATATATATCTATATATATATATACTATATATCTATATAGATATATAGATATATAGATATAAATATAGATATATATATATATATATATATATATATATATATATATATATATATATATATATATATATATATATATATATATATATATATATATATATATATATATAAATACTTTACAAGTGATTTGAACTATACTATCAAATCTGAATTTACCTAGATACGACGAGATATCTCGTCATCATAGCAAAATTGGCAATATCTTGATGGACGAGATAACTCGTCGACACCATTTGGAGGGTTAAGAAAGTTTCTGCAAATATCTCTGGAAAACGTTGCGATTTTTTAAAGTTAGACAGCAGTGATAACTCGCAATGGTAACGAACACCATTCTGCTTGTATGATAAGGCCTTATTCAAAGTAAGGAAGGCATTCCTAAAGCAGGCCCCGATATGAATACAAACAGGAAAATCAATGAAATATTTTGACTGTCTAAACGAAATCTAGGTGTGTGCAAGAACTGCTAATTTCGTAACCTGTTACCTAGTTTGAAAAGTTTCAATAAAAACTTTCGAGACAAGGAGTACTCAAGACATTAGTGCCAACTCACAATGGTAAGAAACAATATTCTGCTAATGTAAGGCCTTTCTCAAAATACGTAAAGTTTCCCCGACATGAATACAAGCAGCGTCAAAACAAAATCTAGGTGTCCAAAAACTGTTAATTCGGTATCCATGTTACCTAGTTTGAAAAGTTTCAATAAAAACTTTCGGGACAAGATGCATTCACGACGTTTGATAACGAACTTCAGTTGCATGAGCATTCCATTTTACTTGTCCCTCATTTGAACAGATATAGAACTATAAAAGTCTTACACGGGCTTACGTCTTTTCATCACGCACGTCTTGAGTGTCTTGCACACATAACAACCGAACATTTCCCGCGACCATCACAATGCAACAACAACAAAAATAAAAGGCTCGCTGCATCCAAACGTATCAACTAACACACTAATCTCAGGTAAAGTAATAAAAGAGGAGGAATCCCCTCTCATCAAGGTTTTAGAAGTAAAGGCCAGAAAAAAATAATGACAAGAATTTGACGAAGTAGACCTCGAATCAAGGCGCATTAACCCAAATTCAGAGAACTCTGATCATTCCTCTTAATCCTTTTATGGCCACTATGAAGAAAAACCTTTTTAATAGCTTCCTCCTTTTCATTAACGCGTTATTTATTTCCAACTCACTTCTAGCAAGCGAGTAGCCTTCCCCTTTTATTACTCGCGAATACGTTTTCCAGTTTTGTTGTATAGTAGAGACGAGAATCGTAAATAACACGTATTAAAGTCAAGCAAGAAGCTTTTATTTCCATCTGTGTTTTATTTATTTATTATTTAATATTCCTCGAACTTAATCTCTTTGGTGGCTGCATGAAATCATTCCTCTGGCCGTCAAGTAGAAATTTCTATGGAAACCAGTTTGGATCATACTGAAGTGTCGAATTGGTGAAATAAAAAAGACCAGGATGTTTTTACGAATCTGTGTGGGGATAATCAGTGTTAATGTATAATCCTGGTAGTAACGTATAAAAAAGGATTTAGCGAATAGTATTTTGTGAGGGATTATATATCTATTAAGACCAGGAGTTGTGAGCTCGGTGAAAATTGATTGTCACTTATCAAAGAAAAAACATTGAAAATTTATCATCAATCTGAAGAAATTTATGGAATAGCATCACAGTTTCATAGAGAATGGGGTGTATGAGTAAAATTCTGCTCGGGTACACATGTATTCATGTACTTAATTAATAGTTTTATATGCTACGGTACCTAACATAACATGGTCTTAGAAACATTGAAAATTTATCATCAATCTGAAGAAATTTATGGAATAGCATCACAATTTCATAGAATGAGGTGTTGAGTAAAATTCTGCTCGGATACACGTGTATCCATGTACTTAATTAATAGTTCTTTATGCTGGGGTATCTAAAATAACATGGTTTAAGATACGGATTTGAAAATAAACATATATTCAATTAAAAATAAACATGTAATATTCTTCAGTATCAATTCAAGTGAAATTTACTTCCATGTACATTGTAACAAACTTTAGCAACTTATAAAACAACTTGACACTAACGATTTCAAAGCAAAAAACAATAATCGGAATAAAAAAAATTGAAACATTCCAGTTCATCGCAGACCTGCGGAACTTTCTCATGGCCTGCACCAGTTTCGCTCAATCGTTTTAGCAAACGATACTCGACAGGGGAATTCCCTTCGCCCCCTCCCTCCTAAGCAGAGCGATTTGTTGCTGAAAGCAGTGGCAACATTTTGCATTCATGTTTATAAATATTTACTCCGGTCTTTGCCGAGTATTTTACATAAGCGTCTTCTCCATTAAATCACATATCGAGAAAGAAAAACTAAGAACCCATTAGAGACGTAAAAAAAATGGAGGAAAGTGGAACTTCTAAGTAAAGAGTAAATATGCAACATTTCACGGGGAAAATATTTTGAACTTGGAGATTTAACTGAAGTTTTTCCCTGAGCGAAACGAGAGACAGAAAACTGCGTGTCATTAAATGCAAAATCCCGTGCGCGCTTCGGAAATGTTGACATGGCTGACATTATTTTTCATTTTTTTGACTTTATCTTTCGGTAATATGGTAAGATGCTTTCAAGCATTTAAAGAACGGACTGAAAGAAGACGAGGAAGAACATTTTTTTTAATATCGACCCCTACTTTTAAGTCTTCACTAAATCCCCGTCTTTAAATATTTTCTGAGCCAACTGATGGGAACGGACTATAAATGTTCTGAGTGAGAGAGGCATTCAAGGCGCCGATAAAGTTTTAAAATAAATACTTTTTGAAAAATAAATGGAAGGGAAATTTCTGGGGATTTTTTTAGGGAAACGTATCGATCATGCTAATGATTGGATTCAGAAAGTATCGAAGTCGAGTTTTCGGAAAATAAATGTTCCAGGAACTTGTGCCCCTGATAAATTGCGAAATGATAGAATCGGTACAGTTTAGCTTTTGGTCGGTTGGAATAAATATAAAATGAAAGCGAAAAGCAAAAACTGTCTGTAAGAGTAATAAATACATTTGATTATTTCTATGTGTATATGCGCCAAAATAAAACGTTCTTGCATCTTTTTAGATCAAAACGCATTCTGTATCAAGTCTATTCATGTAGATTAAAAGGTTTTTCACTGTATAGCAAGGTTCTTGGTTAGAATCCGGGTTAGCGTATGGATGTTTGTAAGTGTATGGTGCAGAGGTGCACCAAAAAATATGTCGTGGCCGTAAGACCTTACGTTGGGTTGGTGTGTAAGTTTGGAGAGTAGTCTGCCAGCTCAGGTGTTACCTCGTCATCGGACCGTGGTTCAAATTTACGTGGTGTCTTCCTCGGAACTATTTCTTAGGGGATTGATCCCGGATTGTCGTCAATAACCCGTTGTGTTGCTCTAGTACAGCGTTAATTTTAAAAAACAAATTACCATTGTGTAGCATTTTATTGGTTTCGCCAATTCTAATATATCTACTAGTCTACTATCTATATATCTACTAGTCTACTATCTATATATCTACTAGTCTACTATTTATATATCTACTAGTCTACTATCTATATATCTACTAGTCTACTATCTATATATCTAACAAGTCTACTATCTATATATCTACTAGTCTACTATCTATATATCTACTATCTACTATCTATATATCTACTATCTACTAGTTTACTATCTATATATCTACTATCTACTAGTCTACTATCTATATATCTACTAGTCTACTACATATATCTACTAGTTCTATATATTTACTACCTAGTTCTACATATATATTTTCTACTAGTTCTCTCTCTATATATTCTATCTACTAGTTCTATATATCTATATTTACCAATTCTACATGTCTATTATCTACTAGTTTTTTTTCTATATCTACTAGTTCTATATATCTATATCTACCAATTCTACATGTCTATTATCTACTAGTTCTTTTTCTATATCTACTAATTCTACATGTCTAATATCAACTAGTTCAATGTATCTACTATCAACATTATCTATTATCTATTAGTTTTCTATATCCTACTATATACTAGTTCTCTATATTTACTATATACTAGTTCTCTATATTTACTATATACTAGTTCTCTATATTTACTATATACTAGTTCTCTATATTTACTATATACTAGTTCTCTATATTTACTATGTACTAGTTTTCTACATCGAGTATCTACAAGTTCTATCTGCTATTTACTAGATCTATTCCATTTATCTACTATAAACTAGTTCACATATCTGCTATTTACTAGATCTATTCCATTTATCTACTATAAACTAGTTCACATATCTGCTATCTACTACCATCAATTCTATATATCTACGATCTTCTAGTTCTATATATCTACGATCTTCTAGTTCTATATATCTACGATTTTCTAGTTCTATATATGTACGATTTTCTAGTTCTATATATCTACGATCTTCTAGTTCTATATATCTACAATCTTCTAGTTCTATATATCTACGATCTTCTAGTTCTATATAACTACGATCTTCTAGTTCTATATATCTACTATCTCGTATAGTTTAGTTCTACATACTTACTATCTACTAGTTCTACATATTTACTACCTACTCGATCTACATGTCTACTACTTCTATATATCTACTAGTCAAAACCTGTACCAATCTGTCTCCAGTTCCGGGCAAGGGGAGATTTGATTTTCCTACTTGGTTCTTCATCCCCCTTGGAACAAAGGGCAGTTTTGTCTCGACGATGTATCTCGTCGTTATCAAAAATGACCAGATCTTAGACGAGATATCTCGTCGAAACATTTGGAAGTTCGAAAAATATTTTCAAATAGTATTTAATGGGGTCGCCCTCATATCACATCATGAGGCAAAGTGCCGTCATAAACCGTTTTCTAGTTTGCCCTGTCTTGTAATTTTGCACCACGGTCAGATAACGAGGTTATCACCTCAGCTGGTACGCCACTCTCCATACTTCCGCACCACGCCAACATGAGAACATTGGAGGCAACGAGAGATCTAACGTGCACTAGCCTCCACGTACATAACGGTCTTTGATTGGATCAAGTTTCAAACTCGCGACTCTCCAATCCGCTTATCTTCCAACTGAGCTACCAATGCCCGCGGTTCGTGGGAAAGGACAGTTCATTCAAATGCATAAGCAAGGAAGTTCGCAGGATCTCACGAGACTTGCTGGCATTGTAGTTCCTTTTTATAGTCAGGGAAGAAGATATCCCGACACAACAAAAGGGTAACAATTAATCAAAGGCATTCTACTTGTACGTCTCGAGTCCTTATACTTGTCATTTTTAGTTTATTCGTAACACGTAATAAGCTTGAAATTTTTAATTTTTTAGATTTTATTGTTAATTTCATATTTGGGTGTTTGTTCACAATCCTTTGTCATAACGGTTCGGGATGTTGGTAATCGAAACATCTCGTGAACAAGAGAAAAAACATTGCTCCTGCATAGCGTTTGTTCGAGGTGACTTTTTTGTATATTTGTACTGTCGCGTGAATACCTTCTCTAGTTTCCACTTAGTAATGTTTTTCGGTTTCTTCTTTCGACGAAGTACAGACAAAGAACAGTGTAAGGTCGAAGCAGTTTCTGGTCGCGATGCAAACTTTCATCTTCTATTATCCACTACATTTGCGTGTACGAATATGATACTTTCGGGTCCCGCACTATAATACATGGTATTCAACTGCTATGTGACTGCCTAAAGTAAAGATAAAGAGTTCACTGACAACAAATCTCGAATCCCTTGAACAAGATCAAGATTTTTTTCTTGACATTTGTTTTTAACAATTTAATCTAAGAGTTAAGTATATGTTCTGTGTGTTACAATGCGCTTATCTATGTATTACCTCGTGTTTGGTACAGCGTAGTGGATTCGGCTCTTGCACTGTAAAACCTATACCTAAGCCAAACAACTACATTTATATAACTATATTTGCATTGGTTAGTTGGTTTGCGGTCTTATGACAAGGGCTATAAATGTCAAAGAGAGAATAGATGGACTTGCACGCAAGAAAAGTTATGGTGACGCAGAAGTAAGGAAGTAACACCCAGGGTAAGTTACATAAATCTTCGCCGCCTACAACTCGCAGGTTGCTAGCGAAGTGGGCAAATCCACTCGGCACTTACCATTTTAAGGAGGTTTAAAATTACCATATTCGATTAATTTCTCATCGGAAGGTTACTGCTTCGAATCCGGGTCCGCGCATGGATGTTTGTAAGGGTATGGTGTAGAGGCGGCTGGTGCACCTTAAATCTGTCGTGGCCGAAAGTCCTCACGTTGGGTTGGTGTGGAAGTTTGGTGAGGGGGTTGCTAGCTCAGGTGTTGCTTCGTCATCTGACCGTGGTTCACAATTACGAGGTGTTGTCCACGGATCTTTTTCTTAAGGGATTGATCCCGGACCGTCTTCAATAGCCCGTTGTGTTGCTCTAGTACGGCGTTAATTACAAATTACCATTACCATCGATTCATTTCTAGAATTCAAAAAATATTACACCTCAAATTTAGAATGCACGATCGATGTCAAAAAGTTATTTATGAGTTAGTGAACAAGCTGATCAAAACCACAAGTACTATTAGGTTTTCAGAAGAATTGTCAAGTAAAGCTTTGAAATTTTCTGCATTATTTTTTGCAGGTAAATTGCAAATCGAACTTTATTGTATGGATTTTACGGCTATCAAGTTCTAGATTTTTCTTTATGAATATGTTTTAAAGAGATTTACAACGATTGCTGTTGCCTTGAAGGCAATAAGACCCAATTTTAATTAGAAGGTTACTTTTATTAAGGTTTATTTGTAGTTTACTACACATTTATATAACGTGTGGAACTTCCTTTCAAACAATTAATTTGAAATAGGGAAGCAATCAGGTTTTACTTCCAACGGAAGATACCAAAATGATGAATTTAACCCGGGATCTATAATCTGATTGAATGCGTGGGGCAACTTCAGGGTATCGAAAAAGCTTATCATTATCGAGTATTCGATGGTCCTGCAACTACTGTGGTCGTATGAATTGATCTCTGAAGTACATCTTAAAAATAAAAAGAACATTCTGATAAAATATCATAGCAAAGAAAATCGGTAATGAGGCTTTTCTAGCCATAATTTTAACCAATCTTCAAAAGCAGTTTTTCCTTTCCGATTTTCAACCTTATTTTAAGTGAAAGAATTGATCGCAGAGCAACAAACTAGCCCCAATCAATAAAATGTGGGAAAACTTACAAAGTTTACGGAAGGAATGATGGAATAGGAAAAGGTTTGGAAAAGGAATATACGCGAGATATCATTCCTTAACCCTTCTTTGCATAGTGGTGGAAATTTTCATCATAACATTGAATGCCCAAAAATTATATAAAAGAACAAGTTCACTTTAAGTTGATCGTGTCTGGATACCTTTTTGATGTCCATTGCATAAAAAAAAACATAGCTGTCAAAAATAAGCAAGTGTCACTATCAGTAAAACGAGCTTGAAGTTGTCATTCCGCTGTTTGCTGTAGTTGTGCAATAAACGTATGATTTCGTTTTTAATTTTGTTTTATTATATTTGAGTTTCTATTGCTAAAAAAGTGAAAATGAGTGGAAGAAAGGTTTGTAACATGTGTTTCTGTTATTTTTAGAGCAATTTCTGAAAAAGTTTGCGTTTAATTTAAAAAATACCACATGATACCATCCTATTGTTTTTTGCTAAATTTATACTATAAATATATACTAAGATTTTTTTAACCATTTTTCCTTTAATTTTGAACATGAATTATATCACCTTGATTTATTTCACCAATAAAGAAAAAATCACGCAAAGAAGGGTTAAAAAAGCTTCAAAGAACCATTACAACATTTTGATACCTTGCTGGCAACAAGTAGATAGTTAATTAATGTCGCACTGTATAAGCACAACGGACTGTCCGGCATCAACCCCAAGTAAAAGATCCGAGGACAATACCTCGACATTTTGAGCCACGGTCAGATGATGAGGTCAACACCCTGAGCCCCCTCTCAAAACGTCTACACCACGCCAACGTGAGGACATTTGAGGCACGACAGATTTAACATGCATCAGGCCCCACCTACTCGGTTGCATCACATTTCGAACTCGCTACACTCCCGGTTGCCTATTCGTTACTCTTCCAACTTCCTCAACTATTCTAAACAAAGAGGCCAAGGAATAAAGCCATGAGGTACGCAAGGGTTATCTTTAAATCAATATAAAGCTTTTTTCCAGGACTTGGTGATTTCTCAAACATTGATTCCATGTTCACGCATTATGAAAATAGTTATTTACAATCTAAGAATCTATATATATAATTCTCTTACGTGGCTCACAAAAAAGACGTTATTTGTAATCGCGTTTTGGCAATACTTTACGATTGTTTGTTTATCGCGAAGTTTCGCGCTTCGATTGAATTTATAGCGTTATCGGATGAAATTTTATTGGAAAAAAAAAAGGAAATTTTAATGAGCTGTTGCAGTTAGTTTATAATAGAAATCAAAGAAGGCGGAGGATCTTTTCAGGGCCATTTAAAAAACGGTCCTTTTCAGGACCAACAATTATAGTTCAACAAGACGCTTGCAACAACTTTCGGCAACAAACTCAATGAAAAAGTGTGGGTCGTTTGAGTGCTGGGAAAATGTACACACAAACAACATGCTGGGTATTCAATTTCCAAAGCAACGCTCACATTTCGAGTCAAAATTTGCACAAAGTTTTCATTTGAATTCCGATTTTAGAGATACTGTATATATTTTTTCTGTAATACAGCAAATTTAGATTTGAAAAACATTTTTTTGGTAACATATTTTGTAAACAATCCCTTCTGCTAGGACACATGTCTTCATTGAGGCGAGTGAAGCGAGCATATGTTCGCGCAGCGAACCAATGAGGATTGCGAAGCAGTCCTCCGGGGGTTGGCGAGCGTCAGCGAGCAGGGGGCAGGCCCCCTAGTTTTCAATTATTACGTAGAAAACACTTTTCAATTTTAACGTTGAAAACAATTTTCAATTAATTCGTTGAAAACAATTTTCAATTATTATGTTGAAAACAATTTTCAATTACTACGTTGAAAACAATTTTCAATTAATACGTTGAAAACAATTCAAGGGGCTTTGTGACATTTTTGTAGTTTCTAGTTTCGAGATATTTGGCCTCAAAGTCAAAAATAGATTTTTTCCCCCGCGAAATACCAGCACAACGGAAATACTCCAGGTAACGTGCACACGAAAGTACTAATCTTCAGCCTTCTTTCCCTAAATTGCTTTTCGTTTTCTCGTCCAAGCGTTTCTGCGTGTTTTCCCTTAAATTCCAAACACTATTTCCTATGTTTATGTTCCCATGCTTTTTTTCCCTCTACTATTTAAAAATTTCTTTACAATCCACAGAAAAGAAAACGTAAAGTCAGAGATTACACCATATAAACAATTTTTCAGTCTAAACGTGGCGACCGTTAATTTCCAACTTTACCACTCACCCCTTCAATTATATCCATAACAATTCAACATAGCAATTTTAAACAGCGCCCCCTTCCCCCCAGTAGAAAATATTTGGAAAAGGAAAATTCGCGAGCCTGCTCTCTTTATAACAACCTCAAAGAACCATTCGTACATTGCTGGCAACAGGGAAATAACAGTCAGCACGGGAACAGAAACCGTGTTAGCGCAACTTCCCTACCGCATCTTATCTCACGCAAAATTATTCAATCACAGCGACCTATCTCTTCCCCTATTCCAACCCAAATAGAAAAAGTGATCTCCACGAAGAATCTCGTTCAGTCTTGGTTAGTGGTGCGAGGTACCGCACATGATTCACGTACATAACGTTTTTGAGACGCGGTGATGGATTTTGAAGTGAAAATTACACGCGGAAGCGTGCATGCCTCGCTGGTAATCTCCAAGGACCGACACTTGGCGTGTATTTATCTGAAGAGGTCAGAGAGGCTTTGGTTTTAATAGCCATGGGACTAAGAGAAACAGTTACTGACCCGTTGTCTGCAGTGCTTACAAAGAAGGCAGTAACTTCAAGATTAACTGTTATTGAAATGAAGCGTAAGAAGGTGAGACAGTTAATTAACGTTCCACTGACGGACTACTGGCGACGGTCCCGGATCAATCGCGAGTTTGAACCACGCTCAGATGACGAGCTTGACACCAGTGCAGGCACTCCACTCTCTACACTTCCAAAACACGCCAATGTGAGGACATTTGAGGCCATGACAGATTTGTTGTTGTTGTTTCTCATGCCTACACTGGCAGACCAAAGGAGTGCCAGGCCCGTCGAGGACGGCAAGAGGCGAGGGGGGGGGTGCGCCTTCCATGTAAATGAGCCCCATTGGTTCGGAAGTCCAACTTTGCTCGACATACATGACACATCCGTTTTACAGGAAGGTCCCTTTCATACATCCATTCACTCACACATATCGTAATTTAGATCCCAATCAGAGAACGATAACCCCCTGATCAGGTACCCCCAGAGGTATTGATTTGGTATGGGAACATGGAGGGCTTTGTGACCACGACCTATTTAACGTGCCCCTGTCACCATTAGTGAACACGACGGTCTTTAGCCAGGTCGAAGCGCCGATCTCGCAATCATCAGAATTGTAGGCTCCGCCGAGGACAGAGCCCACAACCCTTCTGATGCGAGCCCGACGCTCTACTGACTGAGCTACCAGATTTAATGTGTCCAATTACCAATCCTCGTGTACATGGAGTTTGGTTGAATCTGGTTTCGATTTCGCAATTCTTCACTTGCTGTTCACTCAGAAAGTAGCTGGTGTTGATTAGTAGGTGCTACGTGGATCGCAAGAGCCAGTGTTTGCTATACAAGTAGCTGATGCCTTATGACGCAACATGAGACAACGACACGGGAATACAAGCTCAAACCATACCAATGCTACCCTTTGTGGGATTGGTACAGCTTCAGTCTACGTTTATAGCAATGGCAACTACATTTTTTGGCGCACTTTTAATAACGCCAAGTAAAGAATTATTTCAACTGAACCAATGAAATCCAACGACAGTTTAACGAATTTTGAAAGAATTTTCTAGAATATTCAAAATAAAAATTTAAACTTTCCGTTTGCCAAGGCTGCCATAAAAAAAACCCGCAATAACCTTTATACAGATGGGTTGCCTTGACCTGCTATAACTCGTTACTAGTGGTAAGCCAAAAAATAAAGCGCCAAGATTGTTGCCACCGTTATAAACGTAGACTGTAGCTGTACCATGGGATTAATATTTTGAAGTAAGCGGAGATTACATCCCCTAGTGATCTGTTCCATGAAGATAATCAACAAATAGAGACAAAAAGAGCAAATAGAAATTTATGCGTTTGCATAAAAATGCGAATACGGGTTTAAATTATTCAGAACAGAAAACGCAAATTTTCTGTCATATTCTCAATTTTTTTTGTACGTCTTTACAAATTCAACAATCTACATTTTTTCCATCCTCAGAATAAAATCTTCCACCAACGCATTGATTTACGCTCAATTCATAATTGAAAACAATCAATGCTTATCTGCAGTGTTTGGGCAACGTTGTCAAATGCATTGCATTTTAAACGGGGATTTTCGTTCCTGGTACATTCCCGAAAACGCTAAACAATAGACACAAAGAAAAATGAATGACAAGAAAAGTGGTCCTACCTACAATTCTAAAAGCGTCAGATGCTTTGCTAGTTGGAGCAGTGATTCAGATGTAAACATTGATGGATCGAATTAATGGATCAGTAAATGCGAAACTTACCTAAAAAAGAAAAATTGAAATTATTAGATAAGCAGAAATAGAAACGCTAATCACTCAAACATACATTTCAGTTACAAAGAACACAAGCACAAAATCAAATGCTTTTGAAATAACAAGAATTAGAAACGTGATTCTAAGAATGAGGTTCTAGGTGGCGTAGTTATGATTCCTGTAACTTATCTTGTGTATATTCTTCACACTCTTGGGAGTTGATATATTTTTTTCTCGCGTATATGTAGAGATTTCTTGTGTTAGATGGAGATCGGATGATTATTTGGGAGCTGTGTATATGTTGCTGCTGTGAAATCCCGGCAGTTTAATATGTCAATTATTTTGCATAGTCTGTTCACTCACTTCCTATGTTTTGGTACCACATTCCACCATCCTGAGGTGGGTGTCTAAAGTATGGAATTCGGACGATGTGAGCTTATGAGTGAAACAAGACAGCGATTTTTAACCTTTACACACCCTTACACCATTGCACACCAAAACTACTTACTAAAACTCTACGGTACAGCAAAAATTTACATTCGTTTTTGACAATTTGACATAAAAAGCGAACAATTTTGTCTACTAAATTTACTATAAAAAAAAAAAAAAAAAAAAAAAAAAAGGAATCATTTTGTTTTACTTCTCTCTCCAAAGTAACTTCAAAAACAAATCTAATAACAACTCATTCATGATGCTTTGAAATACAAATAATACTCAAAATTATTTATACGAGCAAATAAATAACTTAAATGATACTATATAAGACGGTCTAAAAGTGTTCGTTGAAATTTAAAACATTTTTATTTTAAGAATTTTCATGACGAAATCTTTCTACTTGCTACATAAAAAAGTTCACCTGTATTTCAAACTGAAGTCGCCAAAATTAAGTTAGTTCAATACTGACATCCACTTATTGATATTCTATTTCCAAAGAGACTGGCACGGAGCAGTAAAAATAGACCTATCAATAGACCACACAAAAAAAAACTAAATCAATGAAAAGGAATCGCGTGAAAGGTGAAGTGCAAGAAAAAATCATTTACAATCTGTAGCTGTAGGAGTTGACTTTAAAAAAAAATCGTCTGCGAAGCGCGACGAAGTGTTGCCACACGAAAGCAGGATATAGTTCCTGGCCGCTCGACCCGAACAAACACCTCTTAAGCGGTCTTCACGCTGAGTGAGCAAACCAGGTCCCTTTTAAGGTCCCGGATGTTTTAACCTTCGGGAGCATCAAGAAAAAGGTAGTAATAATTAGAGGTTTATTTTAGCTCACGACTGGGAAGAAGTGATTAAATCTCGTGCAGGCGTTTTTCTGGGGGATTGGACATGCGGTGTCAGCTTGGGATTGTGATCGTGAGGTCACCGTTGAATTGAATACCCCCATGAAGATGTGTAAAGGAGATCGTTTGCAGATTTAGGCACTCGGTTGCCACGACGTTGAAAGAAATTAATGGCAACATTCTGTTCTGGGAAGACGGCGAGGTTTTCGTTTTATTGAAATGAGCGCTGCGCGAGATTATTTGGATGAATGAAGAAGTTTTAATGACATTTAGGAAAAAGCAAAGATAATATTTTTAGTAATTAGTAACCAAAAGTAAAAAAAGACTGTTTAAGTTTACGAAAACTGCGAGATTTTTTTAATTAAACATGTAAGTAAAACGACATTTAAGTTTTTGGATGAATCCTAGGAAACGCATTTCTCCTTTATAAAGAAAAATGTTTAGTACAAGCGAATATATAATTCTTGCCATTCCGCTTTTTAGGTTGGTCTTTTAATGAACATAATAAATTTTCTTTACCCTTTTCAATGTTTACAACCATGTTTTTTTGTGCTTTGTTCATTCCTCTTCGCCAAAATATGAGTTTATGGTATTTCCCATTTTTACAATTTCCTATCAGATCCTAAACGGTCAACGAAAACATATTTCGAACATACGTTAATATTAAATTTTGGTAATATTACGTTTAGTTAAAATATCTTTCAATCAAGTAAACGGTATGCATATACAACAGTTGCATATAAACAATTGCATAAACTCTTCGGCTTACATGCAACACTCAAAATTTTTATATGCGTTTTTTAGCTCTTCTAGACCAGAAATGAAATCATCTTCAGACTTAGTGAAGTCTGCGAAGTCATTTCTTTGCAAGAAGGTTAGATATCTTAAGAATCGCATTTATTAGGCAGTTATAACATACTTGTAACAAGAATATTGTTGAGTTTTTCACACTAGAATAGTAGTGAGTTTTTTGCATACAAGTGACTAGAATACTAATGAATTTTGCATGTTAGTGAGTGTAACATTTCCTCATTCGTTTTCCCAGGACTACGTTTTTTGACATAATGAGTTTCTATATATACTGCGATATTTCAGGTCTTCGTCATGTATGCATTATTCTCTACTAATCCAATGAATGATTGGATAACAACCAAACCACTGCTTCTGTGAAAAAGTTTCAACTGCAACAGGACTGATACGCATTTATTTTTGGCCTACAAGTAAAACACACTGTAAATTTCGAGTTACGAATTTTTAGATCTTCTAGATCACAAATGATGGGATCTTCAGACTTAGTAAAGTCTGCGAAGTCATTTCTTTGCAAGAAGGTTAGTAACCTTAAGAATTACACTTATTAGGTGTTTATGAAAACATACTTGTAACAAGAATATTGGTGAGTTTTTCACACTAGAATAGTAGTGAGTTTTGCATGCAAGTGATTAGAATACTAATGAGTTTTGCATACAAATGAGTGGTACCAACCGGTCTGGTGGTTAAGGTGTTAGCCTCTGACTCGGAAGGTTCCTGGTACAATTCACGGGTCAGTACATAGATATTTGTAAGTGTATGGTGTTAAGGGGGCTGGTGCAACTTAAATCTGTCGTGATCGTAAGTCCTCACGTTGGGTTGGTGTGAAAATTGGGAGATTGGGGTTCCAGCTAAAATATTGACTCGTCATTTGACCGTGGTTCAAAATTACGTGCTGTTGTCCTCGGATCTTTCCTTTAGGGGATCGATCCCGTACTAGAGCAACACTACGGACAATAGTCCGTAGTGTTGCTCTAGTACGACGTTAATTAAAAGAATTTCTAAATATAATTACTAGTGAGTGGAAATTTTCCCCATTCGTTTCCCCAGAACTACGTTTCTGACTTAATGTGTTTCGATTTCCACTGCAATGTATTTCATAACTTCGTCATGTATGCAATATTCTATACTAATCTAGTGAACGATTCGATAGTAATTAAGTCGCTGTTTCAGAGATAAAAGGTTTTCAAATTTCAAATAGATTAAAAAAAGAAAGATAAGAGAAAAACTTTTCAAAATACTCCGTGGGAGCTGAAAATTTTTTTAATAGGGATAAACATCCAATTGGGTGTGATATGTGAAGGCCAAACATCGACTGCGAAACGTACCCGTGTTCGAAAGGGGATATTTCACATCCAATACGGCCCCAATTCCACCATCCATCGATCTGTAACTCAATTTGCCGTCGACCCCTAGACGAAAAAAATTCTCCACTCCCGCGTGTTCCGCATTCCATCGTGTTGTACCCTTCGATACCGCCCCCGGGGGCCGCGAAAACGAAAGAAAAAAAAAGATCGGGGCCCGTAAGAAAAAACAGGGGCCGACTCGTTTCTCCGTCTGGATAAGGCACACGCAAGCGAAGGTCAGATCGTTTGGCGGTTTTGATGGTCAGGGGGTGTCGAAAAACAGAGAGAGCAAAGCGAAAGAAGAAACTGACTTCGAAGGTCGTTCGGAAAATTATAATTCCGGCTGATAGGGTGGTCACGGGCCAATTATTCTTTTTCTCTTCTCCTCTTTACCCTCTCCACCTCGAGTCTATTCTCTAGGGTTGCTGTAATAATGGAATCAGATGAGATGATTCTGTCTTTTTTTTTTACTCTCTCAAAAGAGCACTTTTTTCAAAATTCTCTTTTTTCTGGTAGTTTTTCTTGTTTATCCAGGGTCGTAAATTATGAGTGGAAAATCAGGTCTCAATGGAAACTAAACATTTTAAATCTGTGTACGATTTTAAAGTGTATTTTGTTCACGTGGATGTGTATCAACACTCGGTGTGATGAATGACCTGCTGACAATTTGCATTTGTAGTCTTTTTTTCTTTAGTTTGGGTTCATTGTGTTTATATATATTTACAAACATTTGGTATTTACCGATAGTCTGGTGTGTAGAACTTAAGTTTTCAAGTGATACTTTGCAGGAAAGTGATCTGGATGAAGGGAAGGATACAGTCAATCATTGAAAACAAAACGATAGTAAAAACAGAAGCTAAGAGAAAAGAAGTCTGAACAAAAATGGTGACACTGTACTGGGTGTGACATGAGGCAACTGCAAATTTAAAAAATAGAGGAGGCGATCCTTTGTAGGCCGTATGACCAACTCGAACACTGATGCGGGTTTTGCATACAGGTAATGAGATTTCGGATGAGTTCTGGAGGTAGCACAACCCATTCATATGGTAGAGGCTCTGACGTCAAGATACCGAACTTTGAATATCTACCAGATTTCCACTGACTGTCATCGGTTATGCAAATCGTTACAAGCTGTTTTGTTTAATTTGGGGGAGTTGTAACCTTTAAAAATAGTGCTCCTAAAGCTTTTCACGCCAATGTAGTTTGTTCAGATAGTTAGACGGAAGAATAAACGGTTGATTGATCAGAATTTTCGATACAACAACGACACTATCCAGTAAACTTAGTCGGCAAAAATGACGGCTGAGTCTAGAAACTTTAAAACAAAACTCAGCAGTGTAAAACACGACTAACCACCGCTAATTTCGAACCCTGTCAAAAATCGACTTATTTACGAGATAATAAATTTTTGTTTATTAAGGATGTGAAACACGAGTTGGCGAACAAAATATTTTAGAAACCATAAAAAGCAAAGAGTTAAAAAATACAAACAACAAATTATCTTCGCCGCAACATTGATATCAGAAATCCTGTAACATTTTCTTATAATGTACCTAAACATATTCACATGTCACACTTAATTCTTCATTCTAGGAAAAATGTACACATCCTATTCAGTTTAATATTAAATTATATAAACCTGCCCTAATAAACGGTATCTTAGGAACGAGAAGCACTCCAAATACAAAAAATAAAAAGTGTAGTGTTGTTTTACTTAATACATTTACGCATAGGAAACTTAATACACTACATATCATACTCCATCTTAGAATTTGACGAGCATGATTTCAAGTTATGTTGTAACGAAAATTCTCTTAAAAGTTTATGGCGATTCGTAAGGCTTTCAGTTATATACCCAATGGTAGTGACCCTTGAAATGACAGTGGACTCAAGTATTGAGAAGAATAAAGTGTAGTTGACATGTATAGAATTGGATTTACATTCAGCACAAGAAAATATGCTTAACAGCTTAGTCCACAATTTTTTCCACACATGCGGGATTTTAACTGAAAACCCGTGAAGCTTTTTCGTGGAATCTTCATAGGCGATACTAGAAAACTTTACAAGCAGCACCACGTTTCTTAAATAAGACCACACTCAAATCAAGCTAAGAGAATCAAAAAGTATTCAGGGCATTGATGGCTTAGAATTTTAAATCAACTGGTTCCTATAACACAGTTGAAAATTAATGGAATACGTTCTTTTAGGTTTCTGATGGCTGTTTCGGCAACTAAAAGTTGCTAGAAAATATCCAATACATTTTGATTTATGACCCAAAAATATTTAAAAAAAAGCCTTGCAAATAATAAAAACTACTAAAATCTTTTTAAATAGGATCATGACCAAGAAAAATTCAAGACAAACTTTATAAGACAATGAATACATTTGAAATTCTACATCTGCATACGTAAAATTCTGCTTGTTGACCCTCCGGGTGGTTCCGACGAGATTTCTCGTCCATCAAGATCTAAATAATTTTGCGAATGAAGAGATATCTCGTCATCAGCAATGTCGATTTTTTGATGATGATGAGATCAAGATCTGGTCAGTTTTGCTATTTCCGAGGTACCTCATACAGAGAACCACCAGAAGTGTTAATGAAAAATAAGCCGGTACAAAAAAGGGGTAATGAACATTGCACAGGCATTAACTATTCGAATGCATTTATGACACAAAAATGTGTAGAAAGATCCCAAAAAGAATACAGTTTACCAACATTTTTTTAAAGCCTAGAAGCTACTTCAGCTAAGCCCAAAAGCTGGTACAAAAAAGGGGTAATGAACATTGCACAGGCATTAACTATTCGAATGCATTTATGACACAAAAATGTGTAGAAAGATCCCAAAAAGAATACAGTTTACCAACATTTTTTTAAAGCCTAGAAGCTACTTCAGCTAAGCCCAAAAGCTGGTACAAAAAAGGGGTAATGAACATTGCACAGGCATTAACTATTCGAATGCATTTATGACACAAAAATGTGTAGAAAGATCCCAAAAAGAATACAGTTTACCAACATTTTTTTAAAGCCTAGAAGCTACTTCAGCTAAGCCCAAAAGCTGGTACAAAAAAGGGGTAATGAACATTGCACAGGCATTAACTATTCGAATGCATTTATGACACAAAAATGTGTAGAAAGATCCCAAAAAGAATACAGTTTACCAACATTTTTTTAAAGCCTAGAAGCTACTTCAGCTAAGCCCAAAAGCTGGTACAAAAAAGGGGTAATGAACATTGCACAGGCATTAACTATTCGAATGCATTTATGACACAAAAATGTGTAGAAAGATCCCAAAAAGAATACAGTTTACCAACATTTTTTTAAAGCCTAGAAGCTACTTCAGCTAAGCCCAAAAAGTGGGTCGTCAACTTCCCTCTCGATCATTATCACTGACTTTTGAACACGAATGCAAATTAATTGCATAAAACCTAAACACCAACCGAAAATCTCCAAATGCGTATAACGTCTTGAGGAACAGCCCAGCTTTTTTTAAGCCGATTTACCCATTGTATAGAGAAATACTTTCCAACAGAAATTGCTGAGGTTTAAGGAAATTAGACAGCCAGACAGGAGGCTCGTCTTCGGATAATAACAAAAAGGAAACAATTCGGGCTTCCAGGAATGGGAATGGGCTACACCGGAAGGAGTCTTCGGCAGAGGAGAAAATTAAGGGGGCCGACTGAAGGAGCGATCGAGCTGTTCCCTAATAACAAATGGAACGGAAAATTAGAAGTGTCGCATTTGCGGGGTGAAAAACGAGGATTGTTCCCCTTGCGCCCCGGCCTCTCCGTTTGCAGCAGGTCGGTCGCCAATTGCACAGGGGTGCTGTATGGAGAGGGACAGGTCTTTTTTCCCCCCTGGTCGCCAAAATTGGCGATGGTGATTAATTGCGTTATTCGATTGAATGACGAAATTTCAAAAGGTTTGCATGAAAACTAACTTGATATTCTTGTCATAAGGAGCATCTTAAAAGGTGATCCAAAAACTTCTTTGGGAGAAATTACACCCTCGACTTCGAGCCGATCAATCGGTATGGTGGTTAAGGTGTTAGCCTTTTGATCTGAAGGTTCCTGGTTCGAATAAGGGGTCAGGGCATGGGAATTTGTAAGCGTATGGTGTATAGGTGGCTGGTTGCGCCTTAAATCTGTCGTGGCCGAAAGTCTTCACGTTGGGTTGGTGTGGAAGTTTGGAGAGTGGAGTGCCAGCACAGATGTTGCTTCATCATCTAACCGTGGTTCAAAATTATGTGGAGGAACACCGAATGGTTTAGGCTGGGACGGTAGTAACTAGTTGAATACCCTCAAACTCGAACAAGCTTGGACTTTAAACGAAAACACAGCTTCCAACATTATAATTTTGGGGCCGCGTTAGCCCGATTGGACTTAGGTAGCGAATTCACAATCGGAGGTTTGTTATTTCGTATCTCGATCTATCCAAATACCGTCGTGCTTGTGGGGACTGGTCCACTTTAAATCTGTCATGACTCCAAATGGCCTCACGTGTTGAAGTTCTAATTGATTGGTGCGCCAGTTCAGATGTTTATCTATGTCACCTGAGCGTAGTTTAAAATGACAGTGTTGTCATCGGATTTCCCCTTTGGTTTTGATCCCGGACTGTCGCCAATAGTCCGGTTTCTATATACAATGCAACGTTAATTCACCTACCTACACAATATAACTGCTGTAATTCTCTAACATTATACAATCCCCGCTCCGTGAATAGCAGCACATATAGCACCACTTTAAAGTTTTGAAGGAAGATAATTTTCAAAGGAATTCGTATTACAAGCCTTCAATTGTGTCAGTAAAAATTTTCATTGTGTATATTTATTTGGAGTTGCTTGGCGTAGCTTGGCCAAATTGGGACCTTGCGTTATAAAACCCAACCCGACTAACCAACTATAATCGAAGTTCACGAAAATACACCAGAAAATTAGATTTTTGCATAGGTAAATGATCAATGAACGAAGTATTTTATTTAGTCTCATGTGAAAGATTGATAATAAAATAGAAAACATTCCCAAATCATCAATTTTTTTAATTAGGTCCAACGGATTTGTTTAATAATTTCAGAAAAGTGTAGTTACATGTTCTTTTACCGCGATAAGTAGCGAATGTCCAGTTTCTCTCAAAGGATTCAATTTTAGAATTGGCAATTCTATATGTCCCAAGGAGTTGGTTTACATCCCTTTTTAAAGGCAACTTTGTTTCCTTGAAAGTAAAATTTGTATGTGACAATGATGGTGTTCCCCTTCTGCACCTTAAGAGGTCGTAACTCAAAGTTAGATTACGGTTGACATAAAATAAATAATTGCACATTAGAATGATTTTTGTCTGTATACATCGGAGTCATATTTCATATTTTACTACACAAGGTCTATTTAAACTTCATATTTTAAAACAAGAAGATTGCAGTGAAACATCAATGTTCTATGAATCGATTTTTTATTAGTTATAATTTTTGCTTTGTTTTATGTAGGAGAAATCTAGATGCGAGAAAAATCAACAGCAAAATAAGCGACACAGTAATAAAGCTTGAAAGTAGGAGCGAAAAGATAAAAATTTCGTATTTTAGATCCCCTATTCAATTTTAAAACCTACAAATCCTCTAGAAATCATTCTCCTTTGGAGAAATATTTTAATTTCTCTTAAGATTTCTTTGCAATTACAAAATGTAATAGTTTTATTGTTGTATCTCCACATTACAACAAATGGTTTGAGAGTCTTAAATTTATTCCACATGTTTCGGAAGGTCCGTTCAAATAACAGGATATACAATATTTAAAGTAAAATCATTGTTATAATTTCGTTCTCTGTTATTAATAAGTGACACCCGTTTTTCCTAGTTAAAAATAAACTGCCAAAATGTAAAATAAAAATGTGTTTCGGTGCATAAGCTTAGTTTACAAATTAATTGGGGGATCAACTTCCAATTACTTGATTGGGATGTATAGCGTAATTAAAAATATTTTTATTTCTTATTTCGCTAAAAATGCTTCAAACAAGCTTATAATTGACAATACCGCATTCCTATGTTCATGTTTCTGATGTTCACAGAGCGTTATCAAATATAAGTATGTATATAAATTTTATTCTATAACATTATGTTAAGTGTATTAACTATTCAATTTTTTCCCGCAATTTACATTCCGATCTTCATTACGGTACCAGTTGCAAGAGCAACGGATTAGAAATTAGAGGGTTGCGAGTTTTAAATTAGGTCTAGTCAAAAACTATCGTGTACACGGTGGCTGGTGCAAGTTAAATCTTTCGTGGCCTTAAATGTCCTCGTGCCTTAAATGCATGCGTGTTGTGGATTGGAGAGTGGGGTGACAGCTCAGATATTCTCTAAATCTGACCGTGATTCAAAATTACGAAGTATTATCCTTGGATCTTTTTCTTTGATTGTTGACGGTTGCCAATAGCCCATTATTGTTGATCTTGTGCTATATTAGTTAACTACTGATCTTTATTAATATTCCAATCTAAAAAGCTACTTCAACTTCGAAATATTTTTGCTATTATCCCCATGTATTCGTTGATTTATTATCTTCTATCTACCTTTAGAAATAACTCATTTTTTTGAAGGACTTATATTAATCAAAGTATATAAAATATGTTTACAAGAAGTATAAAAACTGAAAAGTCCACATCCTAAATTTTGTAATAAATAGAAAACTTGGACCTTGAAGGTTCAAGTTTCCTGATTACCAATGTAAAGGAAAATCAAAATTTACCTGTCCCTTGTCTTTTCTACACTATACTAATTATGCAAGGCCTGAAGTTTGTAAATGGGATTCTGAAGCACTAAATATTTATACTGACCGGGATTCGAATTCAAAAGTAGATTTATCAAAGGTCAGAGAGCTTTATCATTCGGTGTTTAATGAATTAAATATGCATGGTTCACTACCACAGTGATGTTTAAAGCACAGCACACTTTAAAAACCCTCTTATTAAACGAATAAATCTGTACCTTCGTAGAAAAAAAGGCCAATATGTTAATTTAGCAAGTTTTGGATGACACCTGATCGATCAATTTTAATTTTTTAAGTTTTAAATGCCGCAAGAAATAGTACTTTATGTAGTTCCCCTCGTCAATAATTTCATAACGTATTGACAGATGGAAATTGTCATTTTTTCCATAACTTTCTTGACCTTGAAGGGATTTGTGGACATCACTCAAAATCGAGGAGTTTGGACAATAGCCCGTTTCCTACCAAGGTACAGAATAATACAATCATTTTTCCTGACAACCAAATAAATTAACGTCTCAGCTCAAGACTACTACTTTAAAGGAATAAAGTTGTTAGTCTATTTACACCTTATAAATAACTATCAATATACTAATTTGATTGATCTCCATATTAAATGTAGTTCTCTCCCATGAGCCGATCAATCGATCTATTGATCAGAGTACTCGGTTCTGGACTGAAAAAATCCTGGTTCATGTACGGATTTGAGGAATGGAGGTTTGTCCGTCCATAAAGAATGTTAGGCCTCTCTATTAATGGGCTATGCCTAGAATGTGGGGGTGCATGTGAGGTATAGGTAACGTGAACCCATCTCTGTGTTGCAACCAAAATAAGAAAATCTGCCCTTGTAGCTCAATAATGAGTTATTTTTAATTAGTCGGGTATAAGCCCAAAACATCTTTTTTTGAGTGACACTTGAAGCTGTTGGTCTCGGTCTAATTAACCGTTAGAGCGGCAATCTAAACCAAATCCTCGTGAGTCCTTCTGTAATCCGATATGCACTACATTATAAACTCAAGAGTTCAATAATGGTAAAATAAACAGTTTCGAATTCAAAAATGGAAGCGACAGAGCAGTCTTCCTTCAAATAAGGCCCTTCCAGACACTGAAGTTTTCATCCCAAAGTATCCAAACGTTTTTATTAGGGAATCATACATTTCATTAGGGCATCAATCATATAAAAGCTAGGTGATTGATCTCTTATTTTATAATTATTTGCAGACAAAATGTAGGAAATATCTACAATACTTGTGATATTAAAATAAAAAACTAGTTTATTAAATTAATCATTAATTAGGAAATATGTATTACGGTTACGTGAAGTTATTAATCTTCATGGTCTCATATTTGCATAACAGCGTAATGTATGAGATTCAAAAGTGACACATAAAATTGAATATAAAGAAATACGATTTGAATACACATTAATTTTGAACCATTAATTGAACCATTTTGCAAGTTTGATAAAATCTGATTTAGTATCCAATACATATTTGCATAACAGCGTAACGTATCATAGATTCAAAAGTGACACATAAAATTGCATATAGAGAAATACGATTTGAGTATACATTAATTTTGAACCATTAATTAAACCAGTTTGCAAGTTTTTGATAAAATTTGATTTAGTATTTGTTATTTTTAATGCAGCATAATAAAATAATTTTAAATGTTTAGATTGTTTCATAATTGGCTTTTTCTTCTTCTATAACTTTCTCTGCATTCATGTTATTAGTGGACATATTTCAAAGTCAGTTAACATGGAGATAAGCCCTTTTCTATCAAGGTACACATTTTCTTGTCAATAAAATATTTGGCCACAATAAACTGCAAAAACGACGACATTTCTGCACTCGGATCACATGTGATGCATCACATAAATTCCTTATATTTTCAATTCAAGCATCGATGAGATAAACAATTTAAGCGGAACTTTTTATTCCTAATAACGTCCCGATCGCTACTTGACACAAAAATTGCATTCATATAATTTCGGGTCTCTTTCTATTTCAAACCCTGGCTGCTTTGTTCAAACCTCTTTGTAAAAACCCAACATTCAACTTTTCGCTCATGATTTAGGAATGCCTCATTAAATGAAAACACAGACATCCACCTCGCCAGAAACGAGATACCCCGCCAATTTCCGGCAACCCTTCCAAGATGCCGAAGCGCGAACAGCAAAGAGAACGAGCGAGAGAGAGGAACCAATCAGTGATAATGGATTCCAAGTCGCTGCGATGTCCATTAAAGTTAAGCCTCGATCTCTTCGGATTAACAGGATACTCACTTTTACTCGACAGGGGGGAGGGACGAGATATATAGCTATATATACACCTATAGATATATATATAAACGAGGGCGGACGGTTTGTGGTTAAAGCGAGGTGTCAAAGAACTACCGCTGTTACAATATACTGACAGATCGACGGCGCAATTCGGACGTAGCCACTGTGGTTAATAGGGTGCTTTACACATCTTTTAACTTTGCACAGCTGGGTGGAATTTCCATCAGAAACGAATTGCTGGCAGTAAAAAGATTTAGGGTGCAGATTCATGTACACCCGCAGTGGGAAGTCCAATAGACTCTATTGGAGAGTCTATTGGATTTCAATACAAAATAACACGAAAAAGGCTTACAATTAAATGGTTGGATTTCTGGCACTGGGTTATCTCGGAACCTACTGTGCCAGTCACGAAATTAAAACAAATGCTAATGACGTGTCAAATGCTGTTTAATACAGCTTCGGGGAAATCGAAGCAAAGTGTTATTCTTTGGGGAATAACGTCAGGTATAAATTCTAACACATAAAATATGCTTCAGGGATCGTCTTTTACGGGCAAACTTCATAATTTCCAATTACAATATCCTTAATATTCGATTTCGAATGTACCAAAACCAAAAATCTACAAAATCGTTTTCTAGAAATCTACGTTTAATTTAACAAAGATTTCTAGAAAACGTAAAGTACCAATTTAAAAAAAATACCAATTTCGAATGTACCAAAACCAAAAATCTACAAAATCGTTTTCTAGAAAAATACGTTTAACAACTTAACGACTATTTCCAGAAAAAGTAACGTATACAACGTAAGAAAATTATTTTGCTTTGAAGCGTGTTTTTTAAATTATTAAAACTAAACGCGTTTGTTATAAATGCTATTTAGATTGATAATCGTAGTTAGTAACATTGAATAACTCAAGAAATTATTTATATGAAAACTATGCAGCTTTGTATGATTGCCGACGCTATGGTGAAAGATTAAACTAATGGGCATTTGTTCAAGCATCTACATACCATATTCAGTTTTATACGTGGATTTTATAAATTAAGAGATTTAATTATAAGTTTAGAGTAAATCATAGTATTCTTCCGCAATCGTTATTTATCTAATTCACTATACATGCTCATTCATTTCAATATGTAAAAGCAAGTGTGATAATGACCAAGTTTTACGATACTGCCAATAATTTTCCAGTTACGTATCCTCTAAAGCACAATCAGTTTACGCCTTTTTCGAGATATCAACCGCAAACCAGAGTAACAGTACGTTTCCAGGGGACTCTGACCATTTTACAAGGACTGTTTACAAGGACTGTTCTATATTCAAGATCGTTTTTATATATCTTAACACGATAAGAATGATGATACTAAAATTGTCAAAATCGATTCCTGTCAACCAAACAGATAAGCTTTCTATCAACTGCGACTGTAACTCTTGCGTCAAAATTCCAAGGTTTTGTCAACAACAAAATCTTTCGCAATAATTTTGCTATGTCAACATGAAGGACTGCAAAATCGGAATGCGTTATTCATTTTTCGCATGAATGTGTAGCAACGAAATATTTAAAATTTGAAAAACTGTGGATAACAATTAAAACAGAAAAATTTGTAACATAAATTTATGCAGCCGAAATGCATCAAAATTTACTTTTTTTGGAAAACATTACCAATAAAATACGAACCATAAATTTAGCAAATATGAAAAGCAGCAAATTGGCAATAAAAATTGATTTGGGCAATCTTTTTTCAATAAAGTTCGGTATAAAATTACAAAAGAATTATTGGCTTCCATATAAAGATTTATTCACCCTATAATCAATCATTAATACTTAGAGATGAAAAGTCTCATGAGGCGAACGTTCTGGTCACAGTAATTTTCAAAAAGTATGACAGAAAGGAGAAAAGATATGCTTATGGCCCATCAAATATATGCATGGTACGAAATATATTTAAGTTCTTTTTTTATCCTAGTTAAATGTATTATACTTATTCAAGAATATCCCCCAAGAATACGGTAAGACCTTCGCAGACTACACAATATTTAAGTTTGAAGCATCGATTGTATTCTTTAGTAAATAACTTCTTTGTTTGATTTATCCTTATTCATCTAAACTCTTAAGAAGATTTCAATTACTCAACTCTTAAGTACATTTTAAGTCCTGGTGACGGTTTCACATTAATTGCTTTCCATTTCAACTCTTTAGATTCACTCTATTGGCAACACGAAATGACTCACTGGCATTGACTCAGTAGTCCGTGAAGTATCTATTGCTTGTTATATTTGTTGTCTCATTCTGGCTCCTTTTAATCAGAGCTCAGTAAGTTCTAATCGATGGAAACCCGTAGCTGTGTATCCAAACTTTGTGAAAGTATGCCCAGAAGCTAGTGTAATTGCAGCACGTGGGGGACAATCCTCCTATTAAATTAAACCATATATATTTTCCCCTTATACCATCGCATCTTGCTGTCCGGACCATTATATATATATATATATATATATATATATAATATTATATATAATTTCTCTTTTGTGTCAGTAAAAATTTCTCAGTGTGTCTTGTGTTTGGCATATGTAAAACCCAGCCTAATCAAAACCAATCCCTATGGGAATCACTAGGCATAAAATTGCCGTTGTTTCGGTGTCTATATAGCGCTTTCTACAGAAACAAAGGCTCACTAGTTCTACTAGACAGCATACGGATCAGCCATAAACCGAGCCTGCAAACTTCCCGCACACGGCGACCATTTGTCAAGAGACAAGAACGCCACTGACAGGACTCGACGAAGAAGAGTCGCCCGTCCATCACCAGACCGGCAGCACAAAATCCGGAATCCTTAATACCACAGTTCTAATCACTTGGACCACGGGATCCTTAAAAGATGTCTGCGTCACACAGCCCAGAGCCGCCGTCCGACTTCCCCAAATATTCCCGAAGTTCGTCAAGCATGGCTAACTCCGCACATCAGTAAAGCTGTTAATGATAGCGGGGGAGATATCTGCCTCCAACCACTGTGCCCTTTCTGGGCTAATTAGGGATGGTGGCAGAGGATCCTCTTCCCGATAGAGAGATCACTTCGGAATGGGTTGGGATGGTGGTGGCGGGGTGGCTCTCTCTCTCTCCCTCCTCCAGGAGGCGGGGTGTTCGACTTCGGAACTTCGTGCGTAATTATTTTAAGATAAGATCGGTAAAAGGAAGGAACGACTGGGTGTAAATGGAAAACCGTGGAAAGCGTCTCCCCCCAACCCGTGAGCGAGGTTAAGTAATTTATAATTTTATGCCGCAGAGGTGGTGGAGGGAAGCAAAAAAAAAAAGGATTGCCTCTCTAACAAGTTACCAGGATGCGTTCTAAATCAGTACTCCTAGCAGAAAACGAAGTGGAAAAGAAACTTGCAAGGTGCTCCGGGAGGAAATATGAACAGCGATGAGTAGACTTAAGGGAAAGAGGAATATCCAAGACAGGTTTCAAACTGCGTTTACTTGTAGTTAGGATTTGCATATTAACGATATTCTCATCACCGGTAAATTACCGACAGAAATACTCAACACCAGTCAGGTTCTGGTCGAGCGGTATCTAGATATAACCGTGGTAAATGCAGAAAGGGTTTTAAAATTGCCATAGATAGTTTATTTTTTAAACATAAAACATTAAGTACGTAAAGATATCACGCCATCTAGCTCGAAGCTGGGTTTCAAATTCGAGAAAAAATCACAAAACTTTCTCATACACTGTCAAGTTTAAACCTGGAAAACAAACCACCAATTTTTTTATTTATTTTTTTTTTTTAATGAATAAACCTCGAACAACGCACACCCGATTCCACCTTGCTGTTTCTGTCAGAGATGAGTGATATTGCATCGATACTTGTTCGGGTGATATTGCATTGATACTTGTTCGAGTGATATTGCATTGATACTTGTTCGAGTGATATTGTATTGATTCTTGTTCCGGGTGATATTGCATTGATACTTGTTCGGGTGATATTGCATTGATACTTGTTCGAGTGATATTGCATTGATTCTTGTTCGGGTCATATTGCATCGATATACTTGTTCATATCTCGATACACGATATTTTGGATCGATCCGCTGAGAGTGGATCGATGCATTTTGGTGAAAACCATTGCAGACATTCCATGAATTACGGATACCGAACCGGCAAGTGTTCAAATCAGGTCGGACATAGCCGAAGCGTCCTAATAGATGCTTGTTCGATACCAACTTCATCCAATCCGGAAGCGGTCCGATACAAAGCGATTTGTAACGGAAAGAGATCGATACTGTCAAAGTACTCACAACCACAAAACCAGGTCGAATCGGGTCGGACCGCTTCGATACTTTTCAAGGCTATGCCAGTCCGATACCAAGGAGATGGGTACCGTCAGTGCAAAAATGAGGGGAAGTGAAAAATTGGGGGTGATGTGCAACAAGACTTTTTGCTAGTACCAGATATTGACACTTCTTGTCAGATATTTTAGGCTTTTCGGAATTGAATACTATGTGCTTCGATACGGATCTATCCAGAATTTTGATACTTTGACCAGAAATGACCATCCTAGATCCGTTTCCTTCCTCTCCCTAGACTGTCCGTCTCGCTTCCAAGGGGTGCTTTATGGGCCGGGTCCAATAGACACATAGTGCCCCCTTGTGTGGAAAAGTGACGTGAATCTCACAAACAGTATCAAGCTCCAGTCTTACCACAGTGAGCGCATTTCAAGCACAATTCCAAAATGTCTGCTGTGCTGTGAATACAACTTTTTATTCAACATGTTGCAGTTTTTTCTGTTGGCAAGTAAATATTTGCGAAAACATGCTACGCAATTTATTTCCTTCCAAAAATTCGTTTGAAACAGCAAAGCGATCATTTTTTTTTTACTTAAAAACAGAGGATACCAAAACGATGAATTCATCCAGGGGTCCCTAAACTTATTGAACGAGGCTACAATTGGATATTGAAAAGCACATCACTGCTGGCATATGATAGTTTCAATTACTATAGTCGTATAACTTGATCCCTGAAGTATGACCCTAAAAATTAAGCTAAAATAGTAAAACATCACAGCTAAAGAAACCAGTAATGACATTTCGATAACGGTAATTTTCATCAATATCCAAACCGATAATGCATTGCCAATTTTTAGCCTTACTTGTAATGCGATGCGATAATGTTAACGAGTCTCCACTAAAGCAAAATTCAGATGGAAATCAAATGGTAAATCACTTATCAAGATGGTGACTCGATGTGAACCAGGGAGTAGTTTAAAAGCAGTAGTATCCAAAGAGAATAAGTCGCTATGCACATTTAGAGAGTAGTGCGGAAATCTGTAGTATTTCATATCAAGGAGCAAGCTGGAACTGATAAACGACAACAAAGACAGCAGTGTATTACGCTAGAAAACAATTAGAGGTGACATCACGCGTAAAAGCGGCTGCATCAGCGAGTTTGACTGTGATTGGATTGTAAGCGGCAAAAAGACCGATAGCTTTGTTTCGGGAAAGGCTTAACTTTTGAGATTTGAACGCCACATTGACATAGATGTCTATAAAAAACTGAAATGCAGAAACGGTTAAGATACTTTACGATTGTATAACACTAAACTCACTCGGTAAAGGTACGAATGTATACATTTCTTAATTGACACAATCTAGAATAAACAAATTAATCGGCGTTATTTGTTAATTGCCAAATGGAAGCAACGAATTTAAACAATATAAAATCCGTCGTTCTGATCTGTTTGTAAATTTTGCCGCTTGATTTAAACAAGCATGATTTTATATTTTAAGCTGCATTATAGAGCTAAAATTACACAGAAGAGCTTGTCGTTCATTAGTAGCATGATTACAGAAAGCAATGAGACATCTGGAAGATAGAAATCAGCACACAGAAAAGAAAATGGGGTTAAGCTTCAAAAAATGCCTTTGAATCGCCTTTGAACGAGGAAATTCGATGAAATTGAAGCAGACGTTCTGAATCTAATTATAATAATTAGATGTGTGACTGAAGTGTGCTTTCTGGCATGCAATTTATTCGAAATGAGACACAAGTAAGAAAAGAAAACAAAGAACTTTTTTCTTGCGTTTTTATGACAAGTATTAAAACAAAGAAACGTGTATTATTGCTCTTGCTTGTAATAAATTTTCGAATAATTTTATTTTATTTGGTTTGAGGTATGAAATTTTTTTATGTGCATATGGATGCAATATGAATAATGTCTTTGGGAAATTCCAATTCATATATGAATAATGAATTGGAATATGCTTTGGAAAATGTGATATGTTATAATAATGGCACTTGACCATCAATAGATATTAACAATTAAGAAACTTTAGCGCAGATGCTATGCACAGATCTAATATATAATATATATATATATATATATATATATATATATATATATATATATATATATATATATATATATATATATA